>QLNU02015360.1:207139081-207155572 GCA_006491805.2 Dysdera silvatica
GAAGTTATTTCATTTAACTCTGGAATTAAAAGAGATACAGAAAAAAATTAAATTACAATATTGTTAAGGTCCAACTAATTCGTCGGAAATGATGTATGTATGCTGATGGGGTAAATAGAAGAGTGTACTCATTTTGTGAAAATGCATACATGTGAAGTATCGCCCCTACATGCTACTGCTTCTGTATACAGCTAAGTATAAAGGGGAAGTATTGTGTAGGGGGGAAACTTCCAGTCTAATCTATAAAAACTAAAATTTTTCGGAAGTTGCCCCTATATCATACTTCTCCCGTATGCATAGCTGTATACAGGAGCAGTAGCACATAATGCTGATACTTCACCTGTATGCATTTCCACCAAATGAGTAGAGCGTTCTATGTACTTTATCGGCATACATACTTTATCATTTCCTACTAGTTAGTTGATGCTTAACAACATTGTAATTTAATGTTTTTCTATATCTTTTAATTCCTGAATTAGATTAAATAAGTTCTGGATTTTGCAACAGAGAGCACTGCTGTTGATCCCATTCGATAGGGCATGGCCACTTTACTATACCTATACCTAACTGTTATAGCTGTAAAGCAGTGCCCTCCCCCAAAAAAAAAAAAAAAGAAGAAGAATGCTTACTAACTGCTCACTGTAGTACAGGAGTTGGTTCTCTAGGCCTTGAGAAGTTCAGATTCCTTGCTAAAGTGTGTCTTGGCTTAGCATGATTTTTGCTCTCCTTGCATTGTAAAACTAACAAAAGGATGTTTGATGAACAAAAGCAAATCCTGATTTGGCTTTAAAAAATCTATACACAGAAATGTTTTAGATATAGAAAGATTTTCTATGTAATGGCTATGGGAATTCACAAGGACTTTGATATATAGAAATTTTCGATATATGATGATTGTACTGTATTTATGTTTTAAGTATATGTAGGATGCTTTTATTCTGTAATCTTTTATTATGAGCTCATTTTTATCCTTACATATTTTAGAAAATTAAGGACAGCATAAATAAAGAACAAGCAAATATTGACGTTGTCCTTACTTCAGGGCAAGATATAATGAAACATGCGTCAGGTTTGTTTTTATATAATTTGTTTTTACACAAAATAAAATCACCATTATATTTTATTAATTGCATGAAATATACTTTTAATGAGATTTTACTTCATTTATATTTTAGGTGAAGATACAATTCATATTAAAGGAAAAACTTGGATACTCTAAGTATAAAATTTACTGAGCTAAGTAATCGTATGAATGAAAGACTAAAATTATCTGAAGATGCACTTCCTCTTGTTCAATCATTTTATGATGCAAACTCCAAAATTTCTACATGGCTTGATTCAGCAGAGAAATCAATGAAAACTCTGGAGTCTGTGGGCTTAAATATTCAACAAACAACTATACAAGTAAGCTTTAAAAGCATCCTTTACTTAGAAGTAAAATTACGTTATAGCACACCACACACCCTTTGTGTACATCAAAGTAACAATTATATCACAGCATGGTGTAACATATTCAAGTGCAGTGTTATTTTTGAGGCATGTTGCTACTTCAGCATAAAAGATTGGAGTGCATTTGCTCGCTCTTTACTTCTGCTGCTGTTTCTTGCACACTCCGTACCTCTACTGCTATGTTTACTCTCCAGCTGTTAAGCTGGCTTAGCAAACCTTTGCGTAGTTTGTTTCACTATATCCATAGGATACAATGATAAATATAATTTACATTGATTTTGCTTGTTTGGGTGATAAATGTTGTGTTTCTGCTAAGATTGAGGTATCATTCAAACACATCAATGGATTTAGATAAACACTTGCAATGCAGCATCCATTCCCTTTCACCCATGGGATATAAGCCCCCTTCATAGTTATGTATGTTCTTATATTGTTATATAATGAACTGTTCTTGTTATTGAAGCACTATTTTAAAATTTCACAACATAATATGTCAGAAGCAATACTTACGTTACATATACCAATATTTACAAAATCCATTCTTTTTTAATGTTTAAACAATGCAGTAAAATCAATTGAGAGAATGTGCTATATAAAATGTGCTAAATCACATAATAAGAGAAATTAACCATTTAAATGGGCATAATTTGAGTTTACAAAAGTTGAGTAATAATATACTTAAATGTTTCAATAGACACAGACATTGCACAAAAATGTTATTAAAATTTTTACATTTGTCTACTATTAACTAAGAGCTTTATTTAGTGAAATTGCTAAAAGTAGAAAGTTTTTACATATATATGAAAGTTCAGCACTCTTAAGGATAACTTGTTAAATGGAAAGGATAATATCTTTATAAATAGCAACTTTAAATCATTTATATTAGCATAAAGTTCATTAGTTTTAAAACAATATAGTGCAAGATTTTATTGTTTTTCTTCATCAATATATGCTCATTTTTAAAACTTTAAGCGTTGCTGTTATGTTTATCTAAAATTTCCAGTATTAGTGATTTTTATTCACGAGAAACCATTCATTGTTAGTATGACTACATTTATTTAGTTGCATTATTTCTTCATTGCTAATTTCTTTGCATTTAAAATAATCTTTGATAGCAATTGCAATCTAAAATTCAAGAATTCCGTTGCATTTTGGAAACACTTAATCATACAGGACCACGGATTTGTCAGCTGTCTCCTGGTAATGGTTCAACTACCATTGAGAACATGATGTCTAAAGCTAATCATCGCTTTGAAGCCTTAAGTGAGTTAGTGCAAAGAAAAGCCGAAAGGATTGAATTAGCTGTTCAACGGAAATTTGATGTAAGCTAATTATAAATACTAAAATTACTACCTTATATACCTAAAAAGTGTATCTCATCTTCTTGAGTTGATGTTAAAGAATTTAAATGCTTGAATAATTTTAATATAACAGTAAAATTAATGAAAAGTAAAAAAGTTAAGGAAAAAAAGTATAAAACACTGTTCTAATTTGTGCTGTATTATTTTCCCTTTTAAGTTGCATACAAATCGCGATGCATGCATTTCCTCTTTTTCCAAATATTTGTTTCATTTATACACTATACAATCACATATTTACTTTATACTCTTTAATTCTCAGCATTTAAATCTGCACTTTGAGATTTAAAAGACTAAAACCTAATCATTTTGATTAACAGTCCTTGAGGGCTAAGGGTGGAGGGGGGGCTATATATAGCTCCACCCTAAATCATCTGCACATTGTATTCATTTGTGATTTTAATTTTTCTAAAGAGGACTAAGCCATCACTAATTACATCAATGAACCTAATATGGCTACGGCAAAAAAAACAGCAAGATACGGATACATTATTTGATGAAAGTACAGAATACGTCCCCTAGTGCTTTTTCCCTCTTGAAAAGAGTAAAAAAAATAGTTGTAGATCGGCTTGTGATGCGATAGACTCTGTGACGTCACACGCACATTGTCTTCATGTGATTCTTCATTCTCTCAGCTTTATTTTATTCATTGCAGTGAATTGTATTATGTCTGAACAATTGACATTGTATTTTTTGTGGAATTATAGTTGAAAGAAAAAAAATATATGCTGGAGTAAGTTATGAAAGGATTAATTGCATCTGGATGTGAGTGTTGAGATGAGATTGTGAGCCAGACCTTGTTTGAATGACACTTTTCAGTGCCATTATCAGAAAGTTAGACTGTGCGTGATAGGGTAAGAAAGGAGGGAGGGAGAAGAAAAGGAGAAAGGAGAGGATAGGGAGGCGGCGCAGGAAGAGGAGGGGGATGAAAGGGAAAGAAGAAATTAAGGAAAAACCATAGTCACGAATTAGAAACTGTTTGACTTCTACTTTGCGGAGTTTACATGGCGACGCCGGCACAAAAGTAGACCAGAAAATTTGTTTACTGCATTTTTAAATGCCATAAAAACTACACACGTCCAACAAAGAAGAGCGATAAAGGTTAGTACCTCTTTTTTTCTTAACTTCACTGAATCGGGACGTCTGTGTTGTTAAGATGACATGACGTAAACAACATGGCAGAAAGTCAGTGTCACTGTTGCCATGCATGTTGGAAACACTTCCCGCTAAAAAGAACTAGAGAACGTGTTCTGTACTAGAGCCTATAATTTAAGTGAATTCAAATATATATATGTTAAAGATATAGAAAAATTATCCTAAGAAGACCCGAGCATCTACACCCTGCAACGGCAATTGAACGGCAAACACTACCCCGGGAAGAAGGAGGACGCGGACAAGCGGACCTCAAAGACTTACATGACAAGCAGATCCAGAGCATGAGGCAATACTTCCAGTTGAAGAGTCCCCGATCGCCACTCATCCAAGCCATAATACAAGCAGATGCAAATTACACGCCACTAAACCTGTGTAGTACCGAAGAGCGTGTCCTCGAAACAGCCAACGAACAGAAACTGAGAACTTGGGCCGGAAAACCATTACATGGCAGGCACTACAATGACCTGCAACAACCACACGTTGACAAAAAGGCATCAAATTCTTGGCTGGCCAAAGGCACTCTCCAGCCAGAGACAGAAGGATTCATGCTAGCCATCCAAGACCAAGTGATCGCAACAAGGAACAATCAGAAATTCATCCAGAGAAAAGACATAGAAAGCGACAAATGCAGACACTGTCATGCGGCATCGGAGACAATCCAACACGTGATGGCAGGATGCAAGATCCTTGCGCAGTCAGACTACAAACATAGACACGATCAAGTAGCGAAAATAGTCCACCAGAAATTGGCAGCGAATGCTGGCTTTCTGACAGAAAAATGCCCGTACTACAAATATGAGCCAGAGACCGTGCATGAGAACGAAACACACAAGCTTTACTGGGATAGAGCAATCATAACAGACAAGACAGTCCCACATAACCCTCGTCGATAAATCGAATAAGACCACGTACTTAATCGACATAGCAGTACCCAACACCAATAACATACAGACAACCTACACAACGAAAATCACCAAGTACCAAGATCTCAGACATGAAGTACGAGATATATGGGGTATGGAAAAGATCCTCATCATCCCGTTAGTCATCTCAGCAACAGGGATAGTACCAAAAACGCTTGCGACGAATTTGGAGATACTCAACATTGACCCAAACACCTACATTGAAATACAAAAAGCCACAATCCTAAACACGTGTCACATTGTCAGGAAGTTTCTAGACATGGCACATTAAGAAGTGATGTAAAAAGAGGCTTGGGAACATGGCGCTCTGCCCGTCCCAAAGCCTGTTTCCGCCAAGAATGGGCGAGGAAAGTTTTTTTTTAAGGTAAAATTTGAAACACTCCGGTGCCAATATCTGCCTAGAGTAAAACCAGTTTAATATAATAAGAAAGGTGAAAGTAATCCAGAACAATTTTTATAAAGCCACTGTGGACAGATACAAATTACTACTTTTAGTACTATCTAATGAATAACCCAAATATAATATAAAATAATTGTGCTATAATATAGCAACCCTTGCATTGAAAGAATTATATTTACAAGTTATGTGCACAATGACAATATAATGAAGTATCAATATATGTTTTTATATGATACTAAATAACTAATATATGTACTATAATGTATATACAAAACCTTTCTTGAAAATTATGAAACATTGTTGGACTTCAGATGGTAATATAGTAAAATTGGAATGAAATATAATAAAAGTAGAATAGAATATAAAGTAAGAATGGAATATGAAATGGGCTATGAGAAATCTGTAGGACAGCACTTTATCAAGAAAGATGCTTATCGCTATATGTTTAATATTGGATCTTTCTGTTTGAGTCCTTACGTAATCAAAACTTAGGATCTCAAGTCTCTCAACATTCAATAGGGGAAGCATTCAGATCAGAAATATGGGAAAATTAAAAAAAATTGCAATTAGAGTGAATACTGTGCAAACATGAACAAAACTATCTGGCTGGACCTAACAAGATTAAATGTAAACACCCAAATGTTACCAGAGCAGCACCCACACAAAAGTTGCCATTGCGAAGAGTTCGCAGTTTAAGCACATATGATGCATCTTCAACAGTATCACCTATTGCATATTAGTAGAATTTGTCTCCAAAAATGACATAAATTACAAAACCAACTTTGCTGTTCATTCGAACTTACTAAAAATATCTAGAATTAAAGATAGAGACATACAATTTCCAAGAATAATATCTTTGAGCCTATGAATTTAATAAAATTATTATAATTTTTACATATGCTATTAATTCTGAGAATTTGTGAAATAACAATGTTTCAATGAACTTTAATACTTACACAAGATATAAAGTTTGACAGAGACACAACTTTGTATTTAAAATAAGATCTTTTACCATAGAGCCCAATGTCATATATCAGTAACGTGTTTGATTTTCAAGTTAAGAAAGAGTATATTGTCATTGTGTCCAGTCTTTTTTAACTTGCCGCTGTCAGGCTATATCTTTCTATGGGTGTCGCAAAAATCAGCACAATTAAAAGCTATGGTATTATTAATGTATCTAAAGAATTTTGTACACATTTAAATATATGAATGATTTGTTGTATCACACATTTTCTTAAAATTTTCTTACTAATTCGTTGCTTTCAATAACTTGTTTGTAAAGTGTTTAGCCTGATTAACATAATCAAAAGTTGGAGACAATACCCATTATTTCATCTTTATAACCATGGAGTGGTAATGTGTTCTCCTAGCGTGCGATTATCCTAGGTTCGACTCCCAACTGTGCCCAAACGCTTACCAGTTAACCACTCACCCTAGACTGGAGGTTGGTTCCCTAGGCCTTCAGAGAATCAAATTCCATCAAAAACTGTAGGTCCTGGAAGAGCATAACCCTTGCTGTTCTTGTGCCATAAAGCTAACAAATAAATCATTAATATCTGAAGCAAATTAGTTGTGTATAATTTTTAAAAAATCAGAGCTTGTTTTGTGGCTACTGAGAAGTAAAAAATATTTCTATACCTACATTCACTGTAATTTCTCTTTTTTCTTTAGTTTTTAACCGAATACTTTTTAAGAGAAAGAAAAAAAAAATACTTTTGGCAAATTTGATCTTTATTTAATTAAAATGCAATCTATGTCCCATTTTTTCCGGTTTTTATATGAAGTTATAATATTGAAATAAATATCTAGGTTGTTGGTGATATAGAGGAATTGCTGGATTGGTTTAAGGAAATTGAAAGCCAAGTAAACAATGCAGAGGGTCTCTCCCCCGAACCAAATTCATTATCAGTTTTATTAAAACAACAAAAGGTAATATTTTATTTACAAATTTCATTAATTCTTATTCTTTAATTTATATTTTAGAAGGTTTTTGATGTAAATTGCATTGATTGTACTTCTGTGAATTCGATTTTGTTACTTTTGATTAAAACTGAATACTTAAAAATGTTTGATTTGCTATGTAGCCCTGACCGTGCAGAAGCACCTTCAGGAAGGTCAGATGTGGAAAAAAAATCATCCCCCATCACCTAGTGTTTCAACCATGAATATATCCATGTTTAAACAGATCACATAGTTAATAAATATAAAAAAAAAATTGAATTTATCATCATGAAGCTTATACATGTATAGTAAGATGCTTTAGATTGATAAGAAGTTTCAATTTGTTTAATTTTAGGCTGTTAGTGATGAAGTGAATAGTCAAAAAGCTCGTGTTCGAGATATTTTAACATCAGCTAAGAAATTAATGCGAGAATCATCAAGTGAAGATTTGTCATTTATCCGTGAAAAAGCAGAAAGTTTGAAAACTATAAGTAATGACATATCTTCCATCTGCCAAGATAGACTAAGTATTATTGAGCAAGCTCTTCCTCTTGCTGAGCACTTCTTTGAAACTCACAGTGATCTTGGACAATGGTTAGAAGTAGCCGAAGGAGAAGCTGAGCTGCTGGAAGCCCCAGCTTTAAACGCTATTCAGATAAAAAAGCAACAGGATAGAAACAAAGTAAGTATAATCACATGACATTTCATCACTAATAAGAGCAATTAAGTGCCTATTAAAAAGTTCAGTTTTCAAAAGATGACTGGAGTAAAATAAACTACAATATACAATGTTATATACAGTATATAACTACTCCATAAATACATTTAATTATAAACACATTCAATGAAGCATGCCAAGGTGAGATTGTACATTATAATTTTTGTTTTGTCATAACCGAATACTAAAAAATAATGGATGATTACTAAATAAGCATGAAAAAAAATACATTGCCACTTCTAGAAATGCAACATGATAAAAATATCAAGCCACAACTAATACTTAATGTAGTGTTTATGTACCCTTTTTTTTACTACACTAACTGCTCACTGTAGTTCAGGGGTTGGTTCCCTAAACCTTACGACAGCGGTCACCAACCTTTCGGATCACTAAATTCATAATTTTAAATCCTACAGACCACATTTCGTGAATTTAGTGCAATATAAAGGCAAAAATTGTCATTCAGAATATAAGAATTTCTTAAAATATTATTTTTGTTTTATTATTGATAAAACACTAAAAATGCAAATAATATCAAAATTTTTCTGTAAGCCACCAAAGTTTTCTCAGGGACCACCAGTGGTCCACGGACTATCAATTGGCGACCGCTGCTTTAAGAAGTTTGGATTCCTTGGAAAACCATTAATCCTGGCACAACAAGACCCTTGCTATCCTTTCACTGTAAACTCAAAACACACATTTTTGTTATTGGCCCTAAAAGCTATTTTTTAAATTTCTATAAAGAAGACGCCAGTTTTTGTAACATCTTTTGATCTATGTATGATAAATGGTCATATACAAATCATTCACATGAAAATTGCTTACTTTTATAAACATTTGTAATAGTTATCCTCAATTCTTCTACATTTGATTGAAGACAAGGCTGAGATCCAGCCAATGTAGTAAATGCCATTGTTTCTTGTCTGTTGACTGGTTGAAGACCTTGCTTTTTAGACACAAAGGCAATTTCCCTTCAGGATAAAACTGTTTCGTCCGAATGCACTCCAGCCAAGTTTAATACGTCTGTTGAGTTCTTTCATAATGTTGCCATCCATTGAAATCAGCTGGCCAAGGTAAATATATGAATCAGCAATTTCTAGCTCAGTGTTGTCAACTTGTATTTTTGTTTCCTCTACAAAATTATTGAACATGATCTTAGTTTTTTGTAGGTTCATCTTGAGTCCAACTTCTTCACTTCTAGTTGAGAGCTCTTGTACCATGTCTTGGAGTTCCAATGGGTCCGTTGAAAAAATAACAATGTCATCAGCAAAGATCGAGTATGTAGAACTTTGCAAAACTTTGCGCAAAAACATGAAAGAAGATATAAGAAAATTCAATTGTGAGTTAGTAAGGAAGGCCATTGAAAGCAACAAGAGCCTTAGGGTTGTTAAAGGGAGTTTGTCTATTGGGAAGAAACACATCATTGCATTAAAAGGAGAGGATGGCACTGTAACAAGAAATAGGGAAGAAATACTTAGAAGAGTTGAAGAATTCTACAGAAAGCTGTATGAGGGAAACAGTGGATTAAACGAAGACTCTGAGATAGTCGAAGGAACAGCTCCTAAAATCTTAAAAGAAGAAGTAGCATTTGCAATAAAAAGTATGAAGAAAGGAAGATCCCCTGGCGATGATGGCATTACATTAGATATCTTAAAAGAAGCTGGAGAACATGTAGAAGACATACTCGCAAAATTCTTTACCAAATGCCTCAACAGTGGTAACATACCAAACCAATGGGATTCTGCAACAGTAATTCTTTTGCATAAAAAAGGTGATAAAGAGGATTTGAAAAATTACCGACCAATTAGCTTGTTACCTGCTATTTATAAAATCTTCACAAAAGTGCTAACACATCGCCTGCAGAAAAAATTAGATGCAGCTCAACCAAGAGAACAAGCTGGATTTCGAAGTGGATTCAGTACAGTGGACCATATTCAAGTATTAAGAGAATTAATTGAAAGAACACATGAATATGAACTTCCATTGTGTGTTGCATTTATTGACTATGAGAAGGCCTTTGACTCTATAAAAACATCAGCAGTCATCAACTCTTTAAGATCAACAGACATTGAGGATGTGTACATTGACATGGTGAAACGTGTGTATAAAAATGCAAGTGCAAAATTTCGGTTACATAAAGATACCAAAACTATCAAACTTGGCAAAGGGGTGAGGCAGGGAGATACCATTTCTCCAAAACTTTTTACTTCTGCTTTACAGATGATTTTTCAGCTGATAAATTGGAATAACAAGGGAATAAAAATAAATGGTGAATATTTAAATCATCTGCGGTTTGCTGATGACATTGTTATTTTTTCAACGGACCCATTAGAACTCCAAGACATGGTACAGGAGCTCTCAACTAGAAGTAAAGAAGTTGGACTCAAGATGAACCTACAAAAAACTAAGATCATGTTCAATAATTTTGTAGAGGAAACAAAAATACAAGTTGACAACATTGAGCTAGAAATTGCTGATTCATATATTTACCTTGGCCAGCTGATTTCAATGGATGGCAACATTATGAAAGAACTCAACAGACGTATTAAACTTGGCTGGAGTGCATTTGGAAGAAACAGTTTTATCCTGAAGGGGAAATTGCCTTTGTGTCTAAAAAGAAAGGTCTTCAACCAGTGTGTATTGCCAGTCCTCTCTTATGGATCAGAGACATGGAGTCTAACAGTTGGAGCAATACGAAAGTTACAGACAACGCAAAGGAGCATGGAGAGGTGCATGCTTGGAATAACTAGGAGAGATCGAAAAAGAAACACTTGGGTGAGAGAGCAAACTAGAGTAGAGGACATCATTGTTAAAGTAAAAGGGCTGAAATGGCGATGGGCTGGGCATATTGCAAGAAGAACTGATCAACGATGGACAACAGAAATTCTGAACTGGATTCCAAGAGACCACCGAAGACCTAGAAAACGTCCTCAAACTAGATGGGTGGATGAAATAAGAAAACAGGTTGGGGTGACGTGGAAGCGAATTGCTCAGGATAGACTTGTGTGGAAAGCATTTGGAGAGACCTTCATCCAGCAGTGGATAGATAATGGTTGAATATGATGATGATATATATACACATGAATATATGGGAGGTGTAGTTCAGTTATGGATTTCCTAGGCCTTAAGTGATTCCAATTCTTCATAAAACTGTTTGTTCTAGTGTAGCATGACCTCTACTGGCCTTCCACCATAAAACGAACAAAAATAAAATTCTGTACCCCAAGGATTATTTGTTTGCCTTTGTTTTGTAAATGTCATGGATTGCATTTGCTCACTGTTATAGAGTACATATAGTTCTACTAGTTTGTACTCACTTTTACATAAATATAAAAAAATGACAAATGTACTAAAAAAAAATTTTGCAAAAATAAACAAAGTTTATTTATTTCAAAATTTTAGTAAATAGAAATAATAAGCAAATTATATGTTTATGTAATTATTTCTTGTCATTTTTATTATGGTTAAGACAAGTCTAAAATGTGATTATATTTAACTCCCAAATCTTTACATATTTTGCTAATGTACATGTAAGGACAACAATGAAATGCTACATTGTTTCTTCATCATATGCATAATGGTGCAGGTAATAAATCAGTTGTTTTCTTATAAATCACATTCTGATCACATGATCTGTTAATTTAGTTAAAAGTATTTTTCTTAGCCCTGTAAACAAAACTTTAATTTTTAATATGAAAGCTTTTATAGAAGAAAAGTTTGTGTGAGTTCAACTTTTGTATTAATATAATGTTCTGGAATTTGAATTTCTATTTTAGTGCTTGATATTGTGAAATATGGTCTTGAACACAAAACATTTTATTTTAGGGGCTTGTCCAATCTGTTCATGAGCATAAACCACTTGTTGATAAATTAAACAAAACTGGTTCAGCCCTTACTAAGCTTTGTAAAGATGAAGAAACGGAAAGAGTAGACGTTATTCTTGAATCTGATAACAGCCGATATAATGCTTTAAGGCAGATATTGCGTGAACATCAAAGTGCATTGGAGGAAGCTTTACAAGCTACATCTCAAGTAAGCCGTTTTAGTTAAAATTCATAGTTTACCAATTATATCTTATAACATATCATGGAAATGCTATACTACGTTGAAAGATATATAAATCTATTCGCACAGTAAACTTGCTATAAAGTATGTTTTGGTCATTTTTTTTAGATTCTTGGTATTTTTATATTACATGTCAAAATTAAACAATAATGGTTCCATGCTGTTTCTTTTAGTTTTCAGATAAATTGGAAGGAATGCTTTCAGCACTTACGTCTACTGCTGATCAAATACAAAATGCTGAACCCATATCTGCTCACCCAGAAAGAATTCAAGAACAAATAAATGACAACAAGGCAGTGTTACAAGATCTTGAAAAAAGGACCTCAGCTCTTGAAGCTGTTAGAAAAGCAGCTGATGATGTTATTGTTAAAGCTAGTAGCATTGATGAACCTGCAGTTCGAGGTATACATTAACTGAGTATTTAATTTACTGAAATATGCCTTAATCCACACATAAATAATCAGTACATATCTATCTGAATCCCTAAATACTCCAACACATGCTTTAGAATTTTGAAAGGTCAAGGAAAGTATAACATTTTTACAGAAAGAAATTACATATTCCAAATTTTTGGTGAAATGTGTACGTTATATAAAAACGTCAAAACTGCGTTTAAAAATTAGTTTCATTTAATTTTTTTATTTAATCTTGAAAAACAAATTAAAAATATATGTTAAAGATAAGATTTTGTTAAAGTTGTTTGCATGCATAAAAATTTAACTTGATTACTACATATATAAATCAATATTCAATGAAGTGAACAATTGATTTTAATAAATCATAAGAATCCTTCAATACAATACATTAAGAGAAATAGATAATTTTGTCAATGTTTGCAGAACATTGAACAAGATGTCTTTACAATGAGACATACGTTCCTTTCAAAAAATATTAATAATATAAATTAAACCTTTATCATTACAGCAACCTTTATTACTATTCCCTATCTTGATATTAAATCCTATTGACAAATACTTATCATTGCAACTTTTTAATAATTTCTTACATACGTGTACTAAATATAAAATTCCAAATTAAATCTTTAACCTTAATAATATAGGTGATCTAGTTGTTGCGCATGTAAGTTTTTCATAGAAAGCGACTAACATGTAGCTCCGAGTTGGCAAAGAATTTTCGTCTTTTGCCAAGGTTGCCACAATGCGAGCACAAGAAAAGGCATTGATGTTTTTAAGTCCAAACACAGCTTGGATTTTGTGGTAGAAAGGCTGCCATTGACATGAAAACATCTTTAGCAAGTGTTCACTGCACCATGATAACCAAGTTTTTATGGTCCCAGGTTCTTTGATTTATTGGCAACTATGGCAAAGTGTTGATAGTCACATTGCAGATATCTTATTCATAACAGGCAGTTATCTATGATTTTAATGGGTTGCAGATGCTGGAAAGGAACATATTTTCAGCTTAGGATTAAAGGTCAAGTTTAAGCGACACATGTTGTTACATTCTCATGGGATTAGAAAAATGGATGAGTTAAAAATAGCTAAAGTTCTGAGAAAAGAGGGGAAGTAGGTTGATACTATTGTATTAACAAAGATTTATAGGCTAGAACAGTTGATTAGAGAAATGGTAGTCTAAAGTAATGTTTGAATGATGGGTTTAATTAAATAACACTATTTAAATTAATTCAGATTTTAGCAGTGCTGCACAAAAGTGAAATTACTTCAATAAAAAAATCGTTAAATGGCAGAAAGAAAAACAGTGCCTAAGGTTATATGCTGAACAAACACTTCATGAGGTAATTCTTAGTTAGTATTATATGCAAATTATTAATTTTATGTTTAGTTCTCTTGACATATTCACTTCTTGTCCTGATGAATATTACAATCTTCTATTAGGCTAAATAAAGTTCATATATTTTCTACGCGTCAAGTTCTCTGTAAGTTCAAATTTAAAGAAAAGTTCACCCTCTTCCATTTTCGATATACATTTTTTCTCCAGATTGGTGCATCGTAGGCAGGATTAGCACATCAAAGACTAAATTTAGACAATAAGGCAACATTTTTATTCTATATTTCAAAGCTGATTGAAAGTTCATTAAAGCATGCAACGGAAACTTCCTGTGGGGGGAAGAAAAAAGAAGACCGAGAAAGACAAAGTATATGGTGTATAATATTTTACTGCTTTGTCTCATAATTTATGTAATTTTTTTCTTATTTATGCACATGTTAGGAAGTAAGTGTAGCTTTTGGGGTTATTATTTATTTTAAAATTTTTAATTTAATTAAAAAGATAAATTTTAAATTGTTTGTCTACTCAACATAATAAAGGAGATTAATATGCATTTCTTCAGTTTAACCTTGAGGAATGAATTTATGATAGACAATTTTCTCCCAGGAATTTGATATGCACTTTCAAAATAATCCTTTCTTGGATATTCTGTTAGACTCAAAAACATGTGCTATCCTTAAGCTTTTTTAATTGTGATTCTATTATACTCTTTCTTTTACTATTTCCTATGCAGGCCATTTTAATTATTATTCATATGTATTTTATGAACATTTTTAACTTTAATGCAACTCCACATATACTACAAAACAAATTTCATTGTCATTTCTCATTCATTAATTGTAATGTTTGACATGACATAATGAACGTTATCAGTGTGTCGAATAATAATTTTCTTTGCCCATTTACCTTTATAAATATTGCATTATCCCTTAATTTTGTTGAACAGTATAGTATTCATCCAGTTGTTTAAAAGTAATCTAAATTTCTTATCATAAAACTGTTTCAAATAAGATACTTACACTTTATTTTGCATGTAATTTAAACTACATTGTAAATTAAATTCTCATATTACTACATTAAAATTTTAAATTTCAATAATTTTTAATTTAGATATTAAAAAGAAATTGGATCGCCTTAATGATTTATGGGATACCATTCAGACAGCTGCTCGTAACCGAGGCAAATCTTTGGAGGAAGCCTTAGTTGCAGCTGAAAAATTTTGGGATGAATTAACAGCTGTTATGAAAGCTTTGAAGGAGCTGCAAGATAATTTAAATAATCAAGAATCTCCTGCTGTTGAACCCAATGCAGTTCAACAACAACAAGAGGTTTTGCAGGTTTGTAAGCTGTTTATTTTACTTTTGTCTGCTAATATTAGTAAAATTTCATGAATTATTAGGTGCATGAAAATGCTTATTATGTATGTACAGAGTGGTTAAAATTTAAACATCACTACTCGGAGGACTCTGAAATGATTTCTAAAGCTAATGAAGTGAGATTTAGACAGCAGGTTCTTCAAAGGATATGCGTATCATTTATCGAAAAAAAAATTGCAAAATTTTTAACCAGATGGAACTATTGTAATAATTTAACATTACTTTCATAATTTTTACTGCAGTATTTTTAAGTGGTAATACATACTAGATTATACTCCTGTTTTATCACTGGACAGTGGTATTATGAAACATTGGTGCCTTCAAGATACCATATTCGTGCAAGATAGTGGATCACTTCACATCTACTATTATGTCCCGAGATTGTTAAAGCAGCACTTTACAGATGAATAAGTTATCAGCTATTGTTTTAAGTCACCTTGATCACCCTGTCACTGAACTTTGCTCAATGTGAATTTTCTTTTAAGAACCAGATGCATTGGAAAGTATACCGCACCTGAACGATAACATTGAACATCATGTGCTCACTGTTCAGGTTAGCATGTTATGTTCTGTTGTAGAAAATACTGTTCTTCAAATAGCAACTGTTGTTATGATCACAATGGGGAGGACTCATTTAATGATTATAAGGCTGTTCCTGTGATTTTTATTTCCACAGTCCATCTGGTGATAAATTTGCTAGCTAATTTTTTTCAATACATAATGAGCACATCCTTTGAAGTACTGTTTTTTTAAATTTCACTTCATTACTACCTTTAGAACTTACTCCAGAGCCTTCTAAGTTAGGGTACTTTCATTTTGACAACTCTATGTATGTGCAGTAGTCATGATATTTAGAGTCGTTTCAGTCCTTTTTTTATTGGAATTTTTTCAAGTTTCTGGAATTGTTTTAAATTTAAACCAATTATTTATACAGTTCATTTAAATTAAAAATTAATGAACTTTTGAAATCAAAGTAAACATATTGTGTATTTTATAGAAGTTTTACAAAAAATTTATTAAAACACAGATTTTTGTTGTTTCCATTAATTTGGCACCATATCAGCCTACATGAACTACTCAGATTATCAAAGCTCTACTGTAAATGTGTATGTATATAATATGCACTGCTGGACTTAAAGCATAGTAGACAGTATCGTAGAAAAAGCAAAAATACGGGTTTACAACATGGTTGAAAATCACTACTTTGCCTTGACAAACTGATGTTAATGGAAGGCAATGTTTTGAGATAACTTTATAAATGCTTCACATTTAGTTTGCATGCATTTAGAAACAAGTTTCATCCTGAAAAGGAAAGTGCTTTGATATTTAAGGATAAACATTTTCAATCAGTGTTATT
>QLNU02015360.1:207155672-207170809 GCA_006491805.2 Dysdera silvatica
AATTTCTTAGAATATTATTTTTGTTTTATTATTAATAAAACATTAAAAATGCAAATAATGTCCAGATTTTTCTGCGGACCACCAAAATTTTCTTGCAGCCCACTGGTTGGCTACCGCTTCTCTAACGCATATGATGTGTGTATATGTATATCAGGGGCAAATGTTTAAGAAGTGCCAGGTGTGCACCACACACTCATAGAAAAAAATCAATGTCACCTATATTATATTTGTGCATATATTTTTATGAAATATTCATCTAATTCTTTAATCATAAATTCCTAATTATTAATAATATTTAGAAAAGTGAATACTGTAATGCTTTATCAAGAGGAATCATAACAAAAAGGAAACATGACATTTACATTGGTAGCTAAGGTTTTTTATTTGATCCGCAGACCTTTAATGTCTCGCCAAGTGAGTGGAGACTTTAAGGAGACATACTGCACCATGTACCAAATTTTTGACTTTAATCATTTAACAGCAGCAGTGCAAAGTTAAGATTCCCCTAGTCACATATGTTCAGTCTTTTTTAAATCTCTTTACTGTTAGGAACTGAAAGAACTGATATGCTTCTTGACAACCAATCAAAAGTTAAAATTACTTGTCATAATAAACAAGTATCAAAACTCAGGGAAATTTTAAAAAGATTAATTAATGCTGCTACTTTCAGCTGCATGTGCCTTGTAGATGAAAGAAAGATGCTTTTTGCTTTCAAAAACTAAATTTTTTCAAATTGTTTGTAGCAAACAGTTTGGACAGAATGTGAAGGAATTTCCTGGTGGGGTTTAAGGAAGCTTAGAGGATTTCTAAGGCCAAGTTTTTGAGATTATTTGCTTAAAAACTTAACTGGAAGTATTCTCTTTTTCTAGCGAATTTTCTGGAAATCAGTGTATCACATTAAAATTTATGAAAGAAAATCAACTTCTAGCTGCATTCAAAGAAATTTACAAATTAACAGAAATTGTTATGTCAATTCTGAGGTCTGCTGTTGTGGTCGAGCGTTCTTTTTCAGTTATGAAAAGAAGTCATCTTATGGAGGAATGCAAGTACAAAGGCCATATAGCCTAAATTTGCTAGGAATTGAAAAGACAGTGATAATGTATTTGAAACAAAACTTTATTTTATGATGATCTAAGGCAATTTCTAACAGGATATTGAAACTTGTTTTGTATAAATAAACAAAAAACTGAGGTATTTCAGTCTTTTTTTTAACCCAAACCGAAGAAATTTACATACAAAAGTTTAAACATTGGTAAAATAGCAAACGGAAAAGATCATTCTTTCATTTGCTGTTTTACCAGTTTTTAACTTTTTGTATGTAAATTTCTTCCCCGGTATCTTATTTCTACAAACTGAAGAAACTGATAGTTTCGCCAACTGATTATTTTTCAGATTTTTGTGAACATTTTATAGCTATTTTTAAAATTATATCAAAATGCAAATGATTAAGACACCGATCATATGTATTTTAATAGTTTTATTTTGTCTTGGTCTAGTACTTATCAATGCTAATCCAATCACATTACAAAGCCCAAACTCTTTATGTTTCTCAAATAAACAGCATACAAGAAACTATTGGCTCATTTGAAATTATGCTTTCATATTTGAAATTATATTATTTGATAAATTAATTTGACATTATCCTAGAATTAGTTATGGAACTAATATATAAAGGTGAGTACTGATGTGCTGTGGGATTTTTAAACATTTTATACATTGATAAAATGCAATCATACACTTAAACCAACCTCCCAACAGTGCAAAGAATGCTTACTCAGAGATCTCATAAAGATCACACTGCTCACTGTAGTCCAGGGTTTGGTTCCCTAGGCCTTAAGAGGTTTGGATTCCTCAGAACACAGTAGGTCCCAGCGCAGTGTGACCATTGTAGTCCTTGGGTCATAAAACTGCAAATAAACAAACGCACAAAGCTACCAACGTAAATTTTATTGTGTGAGTAGCACGCCCAACCAAAATGGTCATGTGACGCATTGATGTATTTATTCATAGATAGGGTATTTAAAAGCAAACCTTTGAGGTTGAAATGTATTGCAGTTTTCAGATTTCATTACTTTATAAAATTGGTTTTTAATTCACAGATTTTTTTAAATTTAAAAAAAATTACATAATGTTAAACATAAAATTATTAAATTCACTTTCAGTTTTCAAAATAAGCTTCTTCTTGGTCTATATACTTTTGAGCATATTCCCATGTTTTATCCATGTCCTCTTGAAAGAATGTTTTTGGGATATTATTGAGATTTCTTATTACAGCCTCTTGGGTTTCCAGAACTGACTGAAAGTACCTTAACTTTCATAGCAGGTTTTGATTTCAGGAACAGGAAATAGTCCGCTTGGGCCAAATCTGTTAAATAGGGTACATGATAACAGTAGCATATTTGTGTGGGAAAAACTTCTTCATAACCATTGTAGCAAGGCACATTGCCATGCAACAGGAGCCATTCAAGAGTTTTATGCTAAGATGACCTTACATACTTAATTTTTCTACTGTATTCTATCTAATATTTTTCTATTACCTTGTGAACTGTAACGTTTTTAACATTTAAACGTTCTGCTGCGCTTCAGAGTAAATTCAGTCTTCAGACAGCAGATCAAAGACAGCTTCCATATTTTTGTTATTTCACTCAGTGCAGCAGTGACCACTTCTTTCATGTTCACACTTCCATCATGAAAATTAGGAAACCATTTGCAAAACTTGGAATATCGTGACGTACTAGTTCTATATGCAGTTTGTAACATTACAAGAGTTAATTAAGCAATTTTACCTATTTTAATGCAGAATTGAATTGCTACTCTCTGCTCCTCCATTACACTGGTATGATTTACACAAAATCTTCGCTAGCAAAAACTGTTACTACAATAAAGTCAATGTAATCAATTTAAACTTGGTCACATGATAGTTGAAGAGGTACTGCAAAAGATACTGCCAATGGCCAGTACATGCCTTGGGAAGTATTCTTTAAAAAAAAATCAGTCTTAGAACTTAACAGAATGACCTTTTATTTATTGCATTGCTAATAATTTAATGACATTTTTATACTGAAAGAATAAATTTTGAATTCATAAGGAAACACTATATGGTACTAAAAGTTTATCAACTATCAACTTGTCCTCTAAGGCCATTTTTCATATTACAGTATGAATAAAGAGATATGCAGAAAGAGAAGGAAGTGTGATTCATCAACTTCAAAAAAATCACTATAAAACTCAGTAGATCTTTTGGAAAAATCAGATTATCACACTTGTGATACTAATTTAATTTTATTCTTGATGATTAAAAGAGAATATAAAACAATAGTATCCCCATTTAGCGGCTTGTTTATTTCTTTCATTGTAATGTTCTAGACTTTAAAACAAGAAATCAGAATATTTAAACTATATTTTCATTTTCCAGGAAATAAAACAAGAAATAACCCAAACAAAACCTGAGGTTGATCACTGTCGTCAAGCTGGCCAGGATTTAATGCAGTTATGTGGAGAACCTGATAAACCAGAAGTCAAAAAGCACATCGAAGATTTAGACTCTGTGTGGGAAAACGTAACAACTCTCTATGCTAAAAGGGAGCAAAATTTAATAGATGCAATGGAAAAAGCTATGAACTTCCATGATATTCTTCAGGTGTTAAAGCTTTATTTGTTAAATTTTGATTTGCTTATTGTTACTGTTTATTTGTGTAATTAATATTTATATTACATAAAATATAAAAAGGAATTTGAAGTATATATTCATATCAGTGGTGTAGCTTGACTTCAGACAGTGGGTAATTTCCAATTGTGACCCATCCTTCCCCCCCTCCCAATAAGGAAGTCACGGAATTTTTTTTCTTCTGTTAACAGTCCTTTAAATTATATTTATTAAATTGAAATATTTTTAGTCCTTTAATTTTATTTCCACAGCGCTGTGTAATGAAAAGCAAAGAATATTGCAGACAGATATATCTATTATGCCCTGTTTAGAAGTTAATAAAAAGCTTTAACAAAATGGCTTTTAAAACAATTTTTAGAGAGTATACCATGATAACTATTAGGCTCTTTCTGCCAATCTAGCAATTTCCTGTCTTGTCCATGGCAATACTTCCCCCAAATATTGAAATTTCTGACTACAAACTACTTTTCGCCATGAGCCCGCCATCCACTCATACCTCTTATAATTTTTTCATTAAGTAAATTTATAAAAATTCACAGCTAGGGTACATAAGATGTCAAAAATTGTGTGTGTGTATATATATTTATGTATATTTATATAATATCTCAATATAAGGATTTAAAAAGAAAGGAAAAAAATTGGATTGTTATGTAAAAAGTAAGTGTTTTTTAAAAGAAAAGAATAGTTGTCATCGCTTTTTTTTTCCATTTACCTCCAACTAAACCTTTTACAAACTCAGATGGCTAAAAAGTTAACTTACAAATAATTAAGTCATTTACTAATTTTTTTTATCTTCACAAAAAATGCCCAACAGTGCCATCTATTAAGATTAAAAAAAATACCTCCTATTAATAAATTAGGGGAACCTTCTCATTTTACTGTATTCGATTTGTTGACTTCGGACTAGTGCATCTTTTATCTGAAGTAGAAAACTCTATTTGAAGAAAATGTTACTTGAAGAAAAATGTCCTATTTTCTGATTCAAATACATTGTGGACAGTTTTTTGTTTTATTTTTTAAAAATACATTTTGTGGGTCTGCAGTTGAATTGCTCTAAGAAAAACAGTTTAATATATTGATTTATATTGAATAGTTTAAAAGATTATTTGTCTATCTAAGGTTACCTAGATCCCCTTAGATATATCGTTGCTTAATAGACATAAGGGCGTATCTCAAATTTTGCTGTTTTCCAGGAGAGGCATTTTAAGTTTTGTCACTTCTGTCTTCCTTTATTTTTTCTTTCGATGTAAACCTACCAAGTTGGTTTTTAATAAAAGTCAACTCGGTATGTTTACATCGAAAGGAAAAATAAAGGAAGACAGAAGTGACAAGACTTAAAATGCCTCTCCTGGAAAACAGAAAAATTTTAGATACGTCCTTGTGCCTGTTAAGCGACGATATATCACTGATTTATATGTTTAAAGTTTGAAATCTATACCATCTGTTTTTGCTTATAACATTTTCCAGGCCCTAAAAAAATTATCCTCTTTGATGTAATTAGATAATATACGTTGGTTATTTACATGGATAAATGGACAAATTTTACTCCAGCAGCTGAATTTTTTAGACAAAAATAAAAATCTAAACCACATATTCAGAACCGTATGTATACTTAACTTGGTGGAGATTTGTATGTTTCTTTCTACAAGGAACTGTGACTACATCCTCTTTGTGATCACCCTATATATTAAGAATATATATTTGGATTGCAGAGTTAGAATAATTTTAATTGTCATTCATGATATTAAAATAAGTATTTAAATGTATAAAACTTTAATCTAACAAACAAGCCCTGCTGTTATGCCGTAGTAATGAATTCACCTAACTTGCTGTTAATCCAGGTTTGACTTTCATCAGTATAAACAAAAAGAAAGCTTACTGACTAATTGCTCACAGTAGTCCAGGGGGTTAATTTTCTAGACCTTAAAAGATTCGGATCCCTCAGAAAAATGTAGATCCACTGTCCACAGTGACATAGTCGTAACACATTTGTGACATTAATCCAGGTTGAACTCTGAATGATATCATAGACTGTGTTGCATGTTTCTGCCCATCCTTGTCCGGGGTTTGATTCCCTTGGCAGCAGCCGTTTGAATTCCTTGAAAAATATAGATCCAGATGCTTTCATTGACAGCCATGTTTGAGTACCATAAAATCACAAATGATGTCTAAAGTTGCATTTGGGTATGTATTTTTCCTTAAACTATTTTTTTTTTTTTTAATTTTCGCCAGAAGATCTGGCTTAATTGCTTTTAATTTTATCACAAATGAAAGTTCAGCTTTTTCTTTTTCAGTGGTGAAAGAATTTACTATAATTGAAAATAAAATCATTTATTTTAATTTTCTGACATTATACTACCTTTGATTTCCTGCAAGTGTTTCTCTCTGTTTCTTGCAATTCAATCAGGAACTTTCGTACCACCTTCAGATATACATGATTGATCAGATAAAGAGATCTAGTATGTTCATTTTATACAGCATTAGTTAAAATTGCCATTTTAAGTTTTTAAGCACTCTCAGAAATTGTTTCTGATTGATTGTATGCAAAAAGAAAAAGAGTAAGAAAATTATGTACTTATAATTTTCCTAGTTATATAAAAAAAATGGCAACTAAAGCTTTGTATTTATCAGGGGAAAAAAAATCACAAACTAAAATATATTTCATTTCTTTAAAGTAGTAATATAAACACTGGAATTCAAAAGAAAAAGACCTTTTTTGAGACTTAGTTTATGCACATACAGAAATACATTTTGGTTTTGTGACTCAAATCGTGGGGATAATCAGATTCTGTATTTTCCTTAAACTTTGATCACTCATAGATTGTTTATACTCATAGAAGCATTTTTTTTTTAAAACTTTTTGTGGACCACTGATAAGAAGACTTGGAGCCCTGTCTGCGGTTATCGCAGATTCAATTCCCAACTGTGCAAAAAAAAAAGTCATACCGCCTAACTGCTTTCTCTCCCTCTCTCTCTCTCCCCCCCCACATTCCTGTGGTTGGTTCCCTTGGGCTTACAAGATTTGAATTTCTTGGAAAACTGTAGGTCTTGGCACAGCGTGACCTTGCTATGTTTGTGTCATAAAACACAAATATATTATATCAGACATGGGACCTTCTCTGGGAAAGAAGTGAAAAATATATTATCTGAAGGTGAGATTGTCAACTCTTCTTGATAATATTAGGCTGTACTGATCGCTATTAGTTGCAAACTCAATAATTTTGTTCTATGCATCATTATTGAAACATTAAAATTATATATTATTATGTTTTCACAGCTTAACATAGATTTCTTGAATTACTTAGGCATCCATGAGGTTATCACTTTTAGAAATTTTACAGTCTTCATAAAATTTTTATTCTTTTTGAATGGGTACTTTTTCAAGCTGTAATGCTAAATATGTTGGGTTTTTTTCTATCATGGATTTTTTTTTTCGAAACCTGTGAACCACTTGATAGGTAATTGTAAATCACACTTTGAGAAACACTGCTGTATATATTGTGACTATCAGTTTGTTAATGTGTTTTAATTTTTTTATGTATGCTAATTGACTTTGTAGCAAGCATGTTGATAGTTAACTCAATGTAGCTTAATATACACATTAACTATGAATGCACAATGTATTTTTGTTTTAATTACTTAAGTCTTTCAATATTTATTTTTTTTGGTCAACACAATGTAAATTTTTTGTCTTTTGTCAAATTTGTGACTGGTGATGTCTAATACACTTGGTATGCAACTTAAATATGTGTAATCAGAGAGTTATTAATAACAAACAGTTATTTCGACACTGGCGTAAGGTTTAAAAACACGACGTTTCGGGAGCCAACTGCTCCCTTTGTCAAGTGAAGGCAGAAACGTCGTGTTTTTAAACCTTACGCCAGTGTCGAAATAACTGTTTGTTATGGAATCTCCTGGTGAAACTCTGTATTGTTTTGTTAGAGTTATTAATATTGAAATTTGTTTAAAGAATCTGCTGGAGTTCCTTGATGCTGCTGAACAGAAATTTTCAGATCTTGGAGCTGTTTCTGCTGATATAGATACAGTTAAAAAGCAGATATTGCAATTAAAAGTAAGTATTTTGCATATATTGTTATAGTTTTTTATAATTCTTTACTAAGATATATTCATATCATCCTCTCAGAATCTTTCATACTAGTAATTAATGCAGGATAATGATATGTGTTCTTTTACATGCATTACTCATGCAGTGATGGATTTCTGTACTCCAGACATCTTCCATAATAATAAAAAAAAAAGAAATTATCACTTGTGTTTTTCAATGTTCCTTGCTTCCCTCATGACTGTTTGGATGGAACATCTACACGATGGTCTGAAAAAAGGCACACTGCTAATGTTATCACATGTTCGCATCACCACCTATCAACGCCACTCATTATACTACTGTGGTGCCATTTACACACTTTTGTCAAAGATACCATGATAAATTCATTTGCTTATTTGGTTTTGCTGTGTGTCTTGTCTCATTTTTATATGAACGCCCCTTATATATTTATATGTACATACATACACAGAGGGTATACTTGATTGATTAAGATAAAGATTATCGAGTATCATTTTAAATAGAACCCATGATTCATTTTATCAAAGAAAAAACCCACAGTCAGGTTCAGCAACACTTAGTTTCCAAATAATGACATTTTTCTTATGTGGCTTCTTCAATATCATACTGTGACAGTCAGTTGTGTGTATCTTGGGAATTATTGTGGATACTGTCATAGTTCTTTTTTTCTGAAGCATTAATAATGGCTACATG
Organism: Dysdera silvatica; assembly: GCA_006491805.2. Classification (NCBI taxonomy): domain Eukaryota; kingdom Metazoa; phylum Arthropoda; class Arachnida; order Araneae; family Dysderidae; genus Dysdera; species Dysdera silvatica. The sequence goes on from QLNU02015360.1 coordinate 207,164,117, forward strand.
CTTTTTAATCAAATCAAGGATCAATTAAAAGTGGAAGTGTAATGGAAAAAAATTTAAACTCTTAAAAAAACTTAAAAATTAGCTATTATTTTTATTCTTTTGGCCTAACTCAAGCAATCCACTATTAAAAATGCATTTTGTTTTAATATTTAAGAACTACTTAAACTTTTTTACAAATTGGTGAAAGTTTAATACTCCTGTCTTTTTTAGTTTTATTAACACTCGAACATGAGGCATTTGCATGACTCATTCTGCTTCGAAGCGCTTTTTTTTTTTAAAGATATGCATACAGGATATCCTGGTAGGAGGTAAGTTATTCCCTTGCAGAGGAATTCAGGCATTTTGCTGGGGTCTTCAATTATCGCCGTAAGTTCCTTGGCTAATGGGCCATGGGCGCTGGTAAATTTCTTGTACCAGAAGTTGTGTATGCCGTCAATACCGGGTGCTTTCCAGTTGTGCGTACGTTGGATTACCTGCTGGAGTTCCTCTATCGTGATGCCCGTGTACTCCATCTCCTCTATTCCTCTCGTAGCCTCCATTTCTTGCTGAATCCAGGGGGCGCTTTTGTGCTGTACTTCATTGGACCATAGTGTCTTCCAGAAGGTCTCTATTTCTGCTGGCTTTGGGGCTTCGTACTTGTCTTTGTTCGCTGGGGTCTCTCGAAGCTTCCTGTAGAAGGCCTTCTGGTTTGCTTGGAATTGCATGTTCTGTTGTTTTTTGTTGGTATAGTCTTTGTATCTTCGGAGTCTTCTGGCGTATACACCCAGTTTTTGTTTGAGGGTATCCAGATATTCGCTGATATGTTTATTGGGCTCTTCGTGTCTTGTATGAATCCTATTTCTCTTAAGGGCCATCTTCACTTTCCTCACTAATTTCTTACCCCTATTTCCCTGCATGTACTGGGTTATTCGCCCTATGCTGCTGCGGAGCTCTTCTATTCTTTTTTGCAGTCTCACTTGCCATGGTGGTTGGGCTTTGTTACCTCTGTTACTTCGGCCTTCGTTCCTTACTTCGTACCCATTGGCGCGTGATGCCGCTACTGCTGCACAGTATATGGCGGTGTGTATTTCCTGTAGGGAGTTGTGGTTCTGTAGGTGTAGTGGTAGAGTATGTTCATTGAGGATCTTGGTTGCTTTGCAGAGTTTCCAAGATGCCGGTTGGCGTGGTATTCTTGGCCTTGTTGCGGCATCCGAGCCTTCATATTCCGCCAGGGCACATTGGAAACCTTCTTCCATTTTCTCCACGTCCCTCCTCTCTTCTTCTTCTATGCTTGGTTGGAGCGGTTCTCTTGCGCTGTTAGCTGGTGCTTCAGGGTTGGCCACACTGGTTGACGTGTTTGCCAGGTCATTGGCGACTTCATCTCTTAACCTTTGTAGTATGGGCTCTGCTAGGAGGTTTCTGGTTATTATGTTCCTGCGTTGGGTCGTTATCCTTTCTATACTGATGTCCAGGTGTGGGTACTGTTGTGCGAATTTGGCGTGAAGTGTGGGTCTGTAATTTGTCATGTCTGTTTCTAGCTTTGTAATCGTATAGTAGGTGCGCATGATGTAGGTGTTCATATCTATTGTCCATGACATGCGCTGGCGTGGTCTTTCAGCCCTAGTGGTTGCACCTATACTAGGCTGCAAAGCACTTTGGGCTGTGTTGGTTCTAGTAGCCGTACAGTTGGAGGCGCCGCTACAACCGCCGACACCTCCAAGGAGAGACTGTTGCATATTTTTCGAACTGGCCCCTCTGCTTAAAACTCGAACGCGGTTCTGATTTAAGAGCGTGACAACCGATGCTCCATTCATATTTTCATTATGGTTCATATCATCAGAGTCTGAGATAGCCTTTTTCACGCTGCCTTCATGCCGCCGGTGTGGCATTCCAACGACATTCCGGATGCTGTTGTGGCGTCAGCTGGCTACAAATCTGGTTGTTAGTAGCCCAGTGGTATTATTGCTTATTTGTTTCTGTTCTCTTGTTTTGAAATTTTCAAGTTGCTGAATTTTTTCAGCTCTTTCATTTTTTTTGTCCGTATCAGGAGTTGAACCTCGTTGATACTACTGAAAGAGCACTTGGCGCGATATATATATATATATGTATATATATATATGATCCCCATGCCATGTTATAAATTATATGATATGGATATAATAAACGGAATAGAAATTGGATTGAAGAGATATAAATATACACTGACACACGACAACAGGTAAAAGAAAACCTTCGCTCAGCACAGGCTACTCAAGCTTCTTTGGCTCCCCAACCCCCGCCTTAATTTACGGGAACAAGTTTTTCCACTACAGCGTGTTGCTTAGCGCGCCCTACAGTAACAGATTCAGATACTATATTTCAAATTATTGTAACGTCGATTATACTCGAATACCCCCTTCAATATGTAAGAAAAAAGATGGAAAAGTACGATTTTATTGAAGCCCACAATATTTTTTCTGCTTTGAAGGCCTGCTTCCAAAGACCTAAATATCGACCTTGAAATAGGAGAAAGGAAGAATGAGCTTGTAAGAGTAAATGCAGCAGGTATATTATAAAAGTGGGCTTACACAAGATTGCGAGATATATTTAAATAGAAATTTTTGGAATGTTATTTTTTGCAAGAGTGTTAGTAAGTTGAGTAATGGCTTTAGCAGTTTCTATTTTATTATTTCAGATTTTTTTAATGCGAGAAATTTGCGTAAAAATTATATTTATATGGACTGGAATGCTAATATTAGAATCCCAATGCATAAGAGTGTTGACATTAAGAGTATAATCTTTTCTTTTGTCATAAATACCAGTGATTAAAACATAATTATTAATGCTTATATTGATGTCCATAAATTCTATGTTAAAGACCGAATTTGTTTTCTTTAGTTTTAAGGCAGCTGGATAATTTATTTTTGCAAATTTCTTCACAAGTGTGGCAATTAAATACAATGATGTCAACAATGTATACAAAGGCTGAAATGCTATGTATCTCAGAAAATTGGTTTTCATAATAATGCAGAAATATATTTGCAAAGAAGCTTGCATAACTACAGCCCATAGCAATTCCTTTAACCTGCAGAAAATAATTGCTGCCATTGAAAACACTATTGTTAAAGATATAGAATCTGTAGTGATCGTCCCAAACATTTTTTATATTCATAATAAAGGTAGTCAAAAATTAAAGGCAACTTTCTTAAGGGGATTGCTGGTAAAAAGATTTTCGAAATCGAAGGTTCCGATGTTGAAAATGTCTTTGAGGTTTCTAATAAATTCCAAAACTTATTGTTATTATTGATAATGAAGGAATGACTGTAATTTTTTTTCAATTCCTTTACGGACATTTTTAGAAATAAACGACATTTATTACAAGCTTTATGGTTGTAGCCAGTAGAATCGCAAGATTCCCTTTAAAAAAGAGCCTGTAGGGAATTTCAAACATTTCATTCCATTGGTCCTTACTCAGTTCTCTGTTTGGCCGCCTTGGCTTTCTTTACTTTTGCATCTTCCATACCTGCTCAGCTTTAATAATTTAATCCGCAGGATGAAGGTCTCTCCAAATGCTTTTCACACAAGTCTATCCTGAGCAATTCGCTTCCACGTCAACCTGTTTTCTTCTTTCATCCAACCATCTAGTTTCAGGAAGTTTTCTAGCTATTAGGTGGTCCCTTGGAATCTAGTTGAGATTTTGCGTTGTCTATCGTTGATCAGTTCTTGCGATATGCCAAGACCATCGCCATTTCAGTCTTTTTACTTTAACAATCATATCCTCTACTCTAGTTTGCTCTCTCACCCAAGTGTTTCTTTTTCGATCTCTCCTAGTTATTCCAAGCATGCACCTCTCCATGCTCCTTTGCGTTGTCTGTAACTTTCGTATTGCTCCAACTGTTAGACTCCATGTCTCTGATCCATAAGAGAGGACTGGCAATACACACTGGTTGAAGACCTTTCTTTTTAGACACAAAGGCAATTTCCCCTTCAGGATAAAACTGTTTCTTCCAAATGCACTCCAGCCAAGTTTAATACGTCTGTTGAGTTCTTTCATAATGTTGCCATCCATTGAAATCAGCTGGCCAAGGTAAATATATGAATCAGCAATTTCTAGCTCAATGTTGTCAACTTGTATTTTTGTTTCCTCTACGAAATTATTGAACATGATCTTAGTTTTTTGTAGGTTCATCTTGAGTCCAACTTCTTTACTTCTAGTTGAGAGCTCCTGTACCATGTCTTGGAGTTCTGATGGGTTCGTTGAAAAAATAACAATGTCATCAGCAAACCGCAAATGATTTAAATATTCACCATTTATTTTTATTCCCCTGTTATTCCAATTTATCTGCTGAAAAATCATCTGTAAAGCTGAAGTAAAAAGTTTTGGAGAAATGGTATCTCCCTGCCTCACACCTTTACCAATTTTAATAGTTTTGGTATCTTTATGTAACCGAAATTTTGCACTTGCATTTTTATACACACATTTCACCATGTCAATGTACACATCCTCGATGTCTGCTGATCTTAAAGAGTTGATGACTGCTGATGTTTTAATAGAGTCAAAGGCCTTCTCATAGTCAATAAATGCCACACACAATGGAAGTTCATATTCATGTGTTCTTTCAATTAATTCTCTTAATACTTGAATATGGTCCACTGTACTGAATCCACTTCGAAATCCAGCTTGTTCTCTTGGTTGAGCTGCATCTAATTTTTTCTGCAGGCGATGTGTTAGCACTTTTGTGAAGATTTTATAAATAGCAGGTAACAAGCTAATTGGTCGGTAATTTTTCAAATCCTCTTTATCACCTTTTTTATGCAAAAGAATTACTGTTGCAGAATCCCATTGGTTTGGTATGTTACCGCTGTTAAGACATTTGGTAAAGAATTTTGCAAGTATGTCTTCTACATATTCTCCAGCTTCTTTTAGGATATCTAATGTAATACCATCATCACCAGGGGCTCTTCCTTTCTTCATATTTTTTATTGCAAATGAAACTTCTTCTTTTAAGATTTTAGGAGCTGTTCCTTCGACTATTTCAGTGTCTTCGTTTAATCCACTGTTACTTTCATATAGTTTTTTGTAGAATTCTTCAACTCTTCTAAGTATTTCTTCCCTATTTCTTGTTACGGTGCCATCCTCTCCTTTTAATGCAATGATGTGTTTCTTCCCAACAGATAAACTTCCTTTAACAACCCTAAGGCTCTTGTTATTTTCAATGGCTTTCCTTACTAGCTCACAGTTGAATTTTCTTATGTCTTCTTTCATGCTTTTGCGCAGAGTTTTACAAAGTTCTATGTACTCAATCCTGGAACTGGTATTTCGATTGTCCACCTTCATATCTCTTCGCCTTTTCATGAGCTGTTTCGTCTTCTCAGATAATTTGCTATTGTGCTTTTTACAGGTTACACCACCAATTTCCCCAGCAGTTTCAACTATTGTCTTAACAATGTTTTCATTTGCTTCTGAGATATCACTTTCATCAATAAGTCCTTCCAGTGCAGAAAAGCGATTTTTTAATTCCAACTTGAATGCCTCGGTATTTTCTTTTAATTTCTTTAAATCCACCCTCTTACTTACTTGTTTCCTAATGAGCTTCTGTCGTTCTAATTTAGTATTTAAGTGCATTTTACATCTCACCATTCGATGATCACTTCCAGTATTAAATCTGTTCAGTACACTGCAATCTTCAATAATTGATTTCTTGTTTGCCAGGATATAGTCAATTTCACTAGTTCCCCCATTTGGGTGTTTCCATGTCCATTTTCTTTGCGGTTTCTTCTTAAAAAATGAATTCATGATGCTAAGGTTTTCAGCTTCTGCAAATTCGATGAGTTGATCGCCACGTTCATTCCTTTCCCCATATCCGTATTTACCAACCGATGTCTCTCCTTGTTCCTGTTGTCCAATTCTTGCATTGAAATCCCCCATGATGAGCTTGATATGTTGTTTCCCTTTGGTGTGTAACTCTTTGATTTCTTCATAAAATTCTTCAACCTCTTCGTCGGTATGGCTTGATGTTGGTGCATATACCTGTACTATTTGAAGTTGGTATCGCTGGGTTAGTTGAACAACGAGCCTCGCTGCTCGATCTGATGTACTTTCAACTTCCAGAAGACAGTCTTTAATTCTTTTGTTGATTAAGAAGCCAACACCACTTGTTCTTCCAGTTTCCGTTCCTCTATAATAAAACAAATGTCCACTTTTAAGTTCCACCAACTCTTCACCTTTTCTTCTAACTTCACTGAGTCCTACAATGTCCCATTTGATCTTGTCAAGTTCTTCTTCCAATTCCTGAAGTTTTGCTTCAGAAGCAAGGGATCGTCCATTAAACGTAGCCAAGGTCAATAACAAACGGCAGCCTGGGCCATTCCAGTGATTCTTAGCACCCCCTGCTTTCATGCCACACTGACCGCTGCCTTGATCAGGAGCACTCCAGCACCTGGAGACTAGGGGCCATGGTTTCTGGTGTGTCAACATAATGGAGGAATTAGCCATAATTTCACCACGCTGGCTAGACGGGTTGGTGAATTAGCCCTCCCCTTCCGCCTTTCTATCCGTGCAGCAAATATTAATTTGCCACATAAATAGAAAGCTCAGCCTGCACCACTTGAAGGCGGGGTAGGACACTAGGTTACTGTATATATATATAGTATGGATAAGTATAAGTTTATAGATATTAACTTAGTACTAGTGTATGGGTACAATATTGGTACTATTTTATAGATACTAGATTA
>QLNU02015360.1:207177823-207193076 GCA_006491805.2 Dysdera silvatica
AATTCTCCTGATCAAGGCAGCGGTCAGTGTGGCATGAAAGCAGGGGGTGCTAAGAATCACTGGAATGGCCCAGGCTGCCGTTTGTTATTGACCTTGGCTACGTTTAATGGACGATCCCTTGCTTCTGAAGCAAAACTTCAGGAATTGGAAGAGGAACTAGACAAGATCAAATGGGACATTGTAGGACTCAGTGAAATTAGAAGAAAAGGTGAAGAGTTGGTGGAACTGAAAAGCGGACATTTGTTTTACTATAGAGGAACGGAAACTGGAAGAACAAGTGGTGTTGGCTTCTTAATCAACAAAAGAATTAAAGACTGTCTTCTGGAAGTTGAAAGTACATCAGATCGAGCAGCGAGGCTTGTTGTTCAACTAACCCAGCGATACCAACTTCAAATAGTACAGGTATATGCACCAACATCAAGCCATACCGACGAAGAGGTTGAAGAATTTTATGAAGAAATCAAAGAGTTACACACCAAAGGGAAACAACATATCAAGCTCATCATGGGGGATTTCAATGCAAGAATTGGACAACAGGAACAAGGAGAGACATCGGTTGGTAAATACGGATATGGGGAAAGGAATGAACGTGGCGATCAACTCATCGAATTTGCAGAAGCTGAAAACCTTAGCATCATGAATTCATTTTTTAAGAAGAAACCGCAAAGAAAATGGACATGGAAACACCCAAATGGGGGAACTAGTGAAATTGACTATATCCTGGCAAACAAGAAATCAATTATTGAAGATTGCAGTGTACTGAACAGATTTAATACTGGAAGTGATCATCGAATGGTGAGATGTAAAGTGCACTTAAATACTAAATTAGAACGACAGAAGCTCATTAGGAAACAAGTAAGTAAGAGGGTGGATCTAATGAAACTGAAAGTAAATACCGAGGCATTCAAGTTGGAATTAAAAAATCGCTTTTCTGCACTGGAAGGACTTATTGATGAAAGTGATATCTCAGAAGCAAATGAAAACATTGTTAAGACAATAGTTGAAACTGCTGGGGAAATTGGTGGTGTAACCTGTAAAAAGCACAATAGCAAATTATCTGAGAAGACGAAACAGCTCATGAAAAGGCGAAGAGATATGAAGGTGGACAATCGAAATACCAGTTCCAGGATTGAGTACATAGAACTTTGTAAAACTCTGCGCAAAAGCATGAAAGAAGACATAAGAAAATTCAACTGTGAGCTAGTAAGGAAAGCCATTGAAAATAACAAGAGCCTTAGGGTTGTTAAAGGAAGTTTATCTGTTGGGAAGAAACACATCATTGCATTAAAAGGAGAGGATGGCACCGTAACAAGAAATAGGGAAGAAATACTTAGAAGAGTTGAAGAATTCTACAAAAATCTATACGAAAGTAACAGTGAATTAAACGAAGACATTGAAATAGTCGAAGGAACAGCTCCTAAAATCTTAAAAGAAGAAGTTTCATTTGCAATAAAAAATATGAAGAAAGGAAGAGCCCCTGGTGATGATGGTATTACATTAGATATCCTAAAAGAAGCTGGAGAATATGTAGAAGACATACTTGCAAAATTCTTTACCAAATGTCTTAACAGCGGTAACATACCAAACCAATGGGATTCTGCAACAGTAATTCTTTTGCATAAAAAAGGTGATAAAGAGGATTTGAAAAATTACCGACCAATTAGCTTGTTACCTGCTATTTATAAAATCTTCACAAAAGTTCTAACACATCGCCTGCAGAAAAAATTAGATGCAGCTCAACCAAGAGAACAAGCTGGATTTCGAAGTGGATTCAGTACAGTGGACCATATTCAAGTATTAAGAGAATTAATTGAAAGAACACATGAATATGAACTTCCATTGTGTGTTGCATTTATTGACTATGAGAAGGCCTTTGACTCTATAAAAACATCAGCAGTCATCAACTCTTTAAGATCAACAGACATTGAGGATGTGTACATTGACATGGTGAAACGTGTGTATAAAAATGCAAGTGCAAAATTTCGGTTACATAAAGATACCAAAACTATCAAACTTGGCAAAGGGGTGAGGCAGGGAGATACCATTTCTCCAAAACTTTTTACTTCTGCTTTACAGATGATTTTTCAGCTGATAAATTGGAATAACAAGGGAATAAAAATAAATGGTGAATATTTAAATCATCTGCGGTTTGCTGATGACATTGTTATTTTTTCAACGGACCCATTGGAACTCCAAGACATGGTACAAGAGCTCTCAACTAGAAGTGAAGAAGTTGGACTCAAGATGAACCTACAAAAAACTAAGATCATGTTCAATAATTTTGTAGAGGAAACAAAAATACAAGTTGACAACACTGAGCTAGAAATTGCTGATTCATATATTTACCTTGGCCAGCTGATTTCAATGGATGGCAACATTATGAAAGAACTCAACAGACGTATTAAATTACATAAAAAGGTTAAACACTGGTAAAATAGCAATGAAAAAGATCACTCAAGCTTTCGGACGCATCAGCAGCAGTCCTTCATCAGGAGTAATGACGATGTTATGTTTCTGTCTCTTTTTTATACTTGAAATTTCTGGAAAACCCTTCATCAGAGTAGTCCCGCAGAATGGGAAAACCCAATGAGAACCAATGGGAGGCCTCCAATAGAATCATGGAAGAACCCCAATAGGGACCAATGAGAAACCCACACTGCGGGTTACCTAATTTGGGGATGTCTCATACATTTCAGAGTAAGAGTTGTTTATAAGTTTCTGGAAGTGGTTGTGATGTATTAATGGCTTTCCCGTGTAGTTTGTAAGTTTCCCAAGATTCTAAGAAGAGTCTACTATTCTTGTTTGTGATGTGACGGTGTAGTATTTTTGTTGAGTCCCAGTCGGGTTCGTGTCCGTGTTGTAAAGCGTGTTCTGCCAGACGTGAGGCTATGTCTCCTTTCGCGAGTGCTTGTTTGTGTTCTTTTTTTCTTGTTTTGATCATTCTTTTTGTTTGTCCTATGTAATGTTTGTTGCAGTCTTTGCATGGTATTTGGTATATGGCGCCTGTGAGATCTTCTGGTGGAACTGGGTCTTTAACTTTTGTAAGTTGTTTGCGAAGTGTTGTGACAGGGGAATAGAATGTTTTGATATTTGCCTCTTTAAGGATGCGAGAGATTGTTTCGGAAATGCCGTGAATATATGGAATAGATATGCGGGTGTGAGATGTATTGTTTAAAGATGTACTATTGGGTCTACAGTTTCTGAGAATGAATCGTTTAGGGTATCCATTATTTTTAAGTGCCGTGTGTATGTGTTTTGTTTCTGTGTTTGAAAGTGTTTCATTACTGCAGTGAGAATTCGCTCTAAGACTTAATGTTTTAACAACGGAAGCTTTGTGGCATGTTGGATGATGCGATTTAAAATCGAGATATCTGTCTGTATGTGTGGGTTTACGGTAAACTGAGGTGAAGATTGAGTTATCGTGAGATCTGTGTACAAGAACGTCTAGGAAAGGGAGTTTATTGTTCTGTTCTGTTTCGTATGTGAATTTTATATGTGAGTTTAAGTTATTAAGGTAATGGAAGAAGCTTTGGAGTGTATTAGTTTTAAGTACAACAAACGTGTCGTCGACGTATCTTTTCCAGAATTTAATGTTAAAATTCAGTGAAGATAAAGCAGTTTCCTCAAATGACTCCATAACCAAGTTAGCTACAACACTTGAGACCGGAGATCCCATGGCAGTGCCAAAAACTTGTCTATAGATAGAACCATTTGAGGAGAACACAGCAGAGTCCAGACAAAATTTCAACAATGTGCAGATGTCGTGAGGTGTTAGTGAAGTGCGTTCATGTAGTGTTGTGTCATTTTGGAGGCGTGTAAGTGCGGTGTCGATTGCAAGTGATGTGGGAATGCAAGTGAAGAGAGAAATTACATCGAATGAGACCATAAGGTCGTCGTCGTCAAGTTGTAGGTTATTTAAAGAGGTGCAGAAGGATTGGCTAGTAGAAACAGTGTAGTCGTTATTACCGATTATAGGAGAGAGTAGACGTGCAATATATTTTGATAGGTTATATGTAGGAGAGCTGCACAAGCTAACTATTGGTCTGAGAGGAATATTTTGTTTATGAATTTTAGGTAATCCGTAGAAGGATGGTAAGCGGCCGGAAGTATTAAACTTGGCTGGAGTGCATTTGGAAGAAACAGTTTTATCCTGAAGGGGAAATTGCCTTTATGTCTAAAAAGAAAAGTCTTCAACCAGTGTGTATTGCCAGTCCTCTCTTATGGATCAGAGACATGGAGTCTAACAGTTGGAGCAATACGAAAGTTACAGACAACGCAAAGGAGCATGGAGAGGTGCATGCTTGGAATAACTAGGAGAGATCGAAAAAGGAACACTTGGGTGAGAGAGCAAACTAGAGTAGAGGACATCATTGTTAAAGTAAAAGGGCTGAAATGGCGATGGGCTGGGCATATTGCAAGAAGAACTGATCAACGATGGACAACAGAAATTCTGAACTGGATTCCAAGAGACCACCGAAGACCTAGAAAACGTCCTCAAACTAGATGGGTGGATGAAATAAGAAAAGAGGTTGGGGTGACGTGGAAACGAATGGCCCAGGATAGACTTGTGTGGAAAGCATTTGGAGAGACCTTCATCCAGCAGTGGATAGATAATGGTTGAATATGATGATATGATGATGATTACAATAATTTAGTATATTATAAAGCTTTTATATTATTTTAATAATTAAAATATTTTAAAATAATTAAAAAATACTCGAGTAAATCAAAGGTTTGTTACAAAAACCATCTTTTGAAGACCATATTATTTAACTAGGCCTATTTCGCCTTATTTATCTTCTCTACCTCATTAGACCTTTGGCTATAAAAAGCAAAAACATTTGACAGACTGCTGTAAGAAAAAGCTTCAGTGGTTTATAACCAGTCGGATAAGCCATATTATAGCCAATGAACTGCTCTTATTTTTAAGTCTGTTGTAAAGAATATGGTATCTGTTTAGAAATATTTTAGAAATCGTTACAGACAAGGTGCTTGGCTAAAGGAATACATAAACACTGTGAAGCCACGAATACCTGGCAATATATGGTGGAAAAGTTAGGTAGATTGCCTGGAATCGTTCATAAAGAATCATCCATGTTACTTGTAGGTCGTGAATACGAACGCCAGGCTGTTGGAAAATGACGGCTGATAATTCTATCATTTCTGAAATGCCTCTTCAGCAGCTGCTTCACTGGCTTTGCAATGTGCAGAGGAATGCCATCGTGCATAAAAATGATGCTACCTGCACATGCATGCTGTTGAAGTGTTGGAATGATGTAGTTGCGCAAAAGACTCTCATAGCGTTTACCATTGACGGTACAGGTAACAAGACCTGCACGACCCATCTCCTCGAAAAAAATATCCCACGATAATCGATGGCGTCAACCAGCACCACACAGTTACCTTTGCAGAATGAAGAGGTATTGGTTCATGTTAGAACAGGTTTTCCATTGCCCATATTCTGCAATTCTGAGTATTGACATGTCCTTGGAGATGGAAATGGGCTTCGTCGATCCACGAAATGTTCCATGGCCATTCATTGTCCAATTCCATGCGAGCAAGAAATTCTAGAGCAAAAGTGTGTCTTACTGGCAGGTCAGCAAGAAGCAACTCCTGAACATGGGTAATTTTGTATGGATAGCAATACAGGATGTTTCGTACAATTTTATGCACCGTGCTCACAGATATGTCCAAAGTTCAAGCAATTCCCCGTGCACTGCACGTTCGCACACCGCTGCTCGTCTTTTCCTGGAATGCTGTGAGCACATCTTCTACTGACGTTGACGCAATTGGTTTCCTCCCTCTTCTAGATTTCACGCCAAAAGAACCTGTCTTTTAGAATTTCTTAATCATTTTCTCCTGACCCTCGGCAGACATCGGACCACAACCTTTTTTCATACCCTTTACTGTCCTGAACTTCTTCAGAGCTACTGGCGCACTGTCACCGTTCTTGTAAAAGAGCTTCACAAGCAGAGTGCGATCCTTCATTGAGAGAGTCATGATGAGCTTCTCAGACGCTATATGAGGAAAACGCCATGTACCCAGCGTTTTTATAACAAATTCAATGTGTCGTGCACATGACACATTTTATTTTGCATATTACAATGCTTAAAGCGCCATCTATTGCTAAAATTTAGAACTATTTTTTTTCTAATTCCATACCATTTCCTCCTCCTTCGAGTATATTCAGTTCAAATTTCAGGTCATTCTGAGCAGTGGTTCTTTTTTCTACAGCTTTTTGAAAGTTGAACTTTAATTATAATCACCCTGTATATAATATAGAAAACAAATGTATGTGTGTGATGAATAATATTTATTATACACGGTGATTCAAAACTAATGGAACAAACTGAAAGGGGTGGTAAAGGACGCCAAATAAGCCATATTTGGCGAAATCAGGTCCGCAAAGGATCCGATTTGGCTGTACAGTGAAAGTATTATTTACATCCACATCGTTGCTATGTAGGCAATTACATGAACAAAAAAATTTTTTTGACGCATAATTTAAGTGATTGACCTAATAATGCAGCAGATTAAAAAAAATTAAAAAATTCCCTTCTCTGGCACTGAGTACTGTTGCCATTTAGTCATCAAAGGTATGGAAAACGATTGTTTTACCATACTGGAGGCAATTGGGAATTGTCGAGCTAGCGTGATAGGTGAAGGCCATCAAAAGAAACAACTTTGGTCCAGTGAACCAATGTCCGAAAATGAGCCGTTCTGGAGCAGCAAGGGGATATTGTTATTTACATCCCCATTACTTAATCATCTAACAAAAATTTGGGAAAATATTCGCCGTTCTAACCTAGAACCATATTGGAAAGGCTCCACCACGTACTATGGTCAAAAACAACTTCCCATGGCCAAATTTATGCAATTTATGGCCCAAAAGTGAGGCTCACGTTTAGGCTGTAAATTCCTGAATTGCATAAACTATTGCATAAATGGTGAAATAGAAACATGAGAGAGTTGTAACATAACTCCAACCCAGACTTGGTAAGCCAAAAAAAATTACAGATTGGGGTCATCTTCTGACATGTGGCCAAATCATGCATGTTGACTTTGATACAAACAGTGACTGAACACTTTTAGTTGGCATTATGAAAGTGTGCAAATAATTGTACCATTTGCCAAGAGGTGGTTGCACTTGGATACCATGGGTAAGCTGTAACCTGTAAGCCTATGATTGTAACACAGAATGTCGCCCATCATTTACTAAGGTACAGAATTTGCCACCATTATACATTGAAGTAATGGGAGCACATCCTGCGGCGTGATGAATCATGCTACATGTTGTGGCGATCTAATGGATATGTATAGACATGGCGAATATTACAGGTCTGTATTGTAATCCCTGTAAAGTTCAGAGAAGGTAAAATCATGGTATGGGCCATGTTTTCGTAGTATGGTACACTAGTTTTTGTCCTTAGATCCATGAATGCCATGGCCAGTGAAGCAATTTTTCATAATTCAGTGCTGTTCACAATCTTGCAATTTGGAACTAATCTATTTCATTTTTATTCCAATTTATGAAGCAAAGGCCATAACCCAGTGGATTGAGGAAGTTGGAATTAATGGACTCAACTGGCCTGTCCCAAAACCCTGACCTCAACCCTATTGAACATCTTTGGAATGAGTTGAAGCACTAGTACAGAGCTAGACCAAACCATCCAAAAAACACCACATAATCTGTACACCATGTTGAAGAATGGAACCAAATTACTGCATCATAGTGGAAAATCTTTGAAGAGTAGAAACTATGACAATAACAAAAGGGAGACTTGCATCATATCAGATGCAAATTAGCACAGTATTATAGGTGTCCAGTAAAGATGAGATGGGCTCAGTCCAAGCTCATAAGACAGATGCAACTGAAGCCAAAAACTAACTTTTCTGTATTGACGTTTCAAGCTCGGGCAGGCTCAAATTGCAAAGCTTCAGGCTCAGGCTTTGAAAATGGAGCCCAAACTAATCTCTAGTGTCTAGTCAATGTACTTCATTTACCGTAAAATGAAAATCATGTATTCATCTTTGCTTAATGTATTAATATATTTTATCTGAAATTTTCTAATTGAATATGGCATTTAGCACTAAAATTGTTCACATTGATTTCATTTCTTTATTTCATCATGCATGCAGCTGTCCTTGTTTGAGTAATAAAGATGAAGAAACTTATTTCCAGAATGTTACCGTTTTGCATGGGTGGATCATTTAATTAATCACTAATTGCATCAAATGTATATATAGTTCTATAAAAATGACTAAGTTAAATCAAAACATTTTTAAGAGCATTTGTATTACTAATAATAAAGCAGTTTTTAAGTATAATGGGAAAACGATTTGTTTTTACATCTTCAAATTTAACAGATGTTACTAGCTTCAAGTATAGACTGACTGAGAGTGTAATATGTATTTTATATTATATTAAAAAGTTTGTTTCATATACTGTAATTGTAAGAACATGAAAAACTTTAAAAAAAAAATATATATGTTTAGAGTGGACCACAAACTGATGCTGAAAAGATTCAAGATGAAGTTCAACGTCAGGTTGCAAAATGCACATGTGTCCATCGTTTCAAAGTTTATCAAGTCGGTGAAGGAAAATATCGTGTGAGTTGGATATTTGCATATCTAAATGCTAGTGTAACTTGAAACATTGTGATTTTATTCATAAAATTAAAATACATTTGTTAATGGTAAAAAAATCAATAATACTTTTTATATGTAAAAGCCTTTAAGTTCTTTCATTATTCAAGAAAATTGTATGCACTATAAAGCATTTTCTATCAATGTGCATATATAAAAAAATTAGCATGGTTCAACATCAAATTGTAAGTTACACAATTTCAATCCTAAATTTGAAATTAAGTATTGACTTTTTTTCAGTTGTAATTTTATTTTATGTTAATATTAATTACTTCACAAAAAAAAAATAAAATGCCTTTTATTTTCCCCGCTATTGATCCCTCAATTCTTTTTCTCATCTTTATATTAGTTAACGATGCTAAACACTATCTCATCCTGTCATATTTCAGGTTCATTTTCTAAGAAAGGACAGTTGCTTATGGTTTAAAAATCATATGAAGTTATCTGTCCCATTCTCGGATAACTAAATCCTTTGTGTTGATTAGTACTGTTATTGATATAACCACTGGTTAGTCAAGTTTTTGTTTGGTTAAACAGTTTAGAATAAAAAGTGCTGTAAAGAACTTTTTTATTTGATAATTTACAAAAGGCAAATAGTTTTTAAAGTTTTCATGAAAATAAGTTTTTTTTGTATTACATATTTAAAATCTGTAACATTCATTAATTTTAACAATGAAATCATTATCTTTTATTCATGCTTAGTTTGGTGATTCTCAAAAGCTTCGATTAGTTAGAATATTAAGAAGCACAGTAATGGTTCGTGTTGGTGGTGGTTGGGTAGCACTGGATGAATTCTTGGTGAAAAATGATCCATGCAGAGGTAAGTGTGTGATATTCATAAAATTTGAAATTGACTTGCTTTTTATTCTCTTAAGAGTTAAATTTTGTGTGATACTTGATTGAGTATGCTAGTGACACATATACAGGGTGTCTATAAAGTCTTCCCCTGATTAAGAAATTTAATTACACAGAAACTAGGATAATTAGAAACATAATTAGTGTAGCAAAAAATATTGAAGCTCAGAAACTTTTATCTAAACACATTAGTATGTTTCAACATGGAGTTCATTTTTTGCACAAATAACATGTAATTGGTACTCAATTTCTCTCCATGTTTTCTTCAACATCTCATGATCAGTTTACGCTAAAGCTTTGACTTATTCTTTCTTTCAAAGTTTTAATGTCACAAACTGATGTCTTATACACATGGTCCTTCACGTAAACCCCATAGAAAAGTTTCTAATTTGCTTAGTTCCTATGTCATTAATTTCCTTAATTGGGGAAAGACTTTATGGGCACCCTGTATAATATATATATATATACAAAAGATATATGGGTTTATATCCTTAATTGCAGTAACAATTAATGCAGATGATAATTAGGTATTAGTTGTGTTATATATTAATCCTGATGATGAATTAATACTACATCAACGATTTCTTCTACCTTACTTGCACAATTAGGATCAAATCATTTACAAATTTAATATTTCAAAAGTTATTTCAATATCTGATTTGAGTTCTTCTTTGAACAATATCATTAATCCTTTTTATCTGTTAAAGCATTTAATGTTGCCACATGAAAATTTTAGAGATTAGCGAGTTAGCCAATTAAATTGTGTAAATTTGTAACTTAAATAACAGCGGTAATGAATTGGTATAAAAACACCTTCTCTTCAAATACATTTTATACATGGCTTCTACTGTTCTATTTTTATAAAAAATTTAGTTCATTGTGTGTCAATAAACTTGTTATATATAGAGGACTCGACAAATCGGGTTCCCATTGGTGACTAGACTTTTATAATTGACAAGTGGGGATCTTCTTTTCCTATTACTTAGGCATTCTTTTGAGGCAGGTGATTACCATTGTTATTTGGTGGGTATGTTTCTTCATAATTTGTCCAGCCTTCTCTCTCTCTACACACTCAGGATACAAATATTTATCCAGGTAACTTAGGTGAAGGCTCATTGTGCTATAGAAATTAAGTACAGTGAAACCCCTCATTAGTAGTCACTCGCCGGACAGAAAATTTTGGCCATAAAAGAGGGGTGACCATAAAAGAAGAGGTCATTCTGAAGTAGATGAAATATTACATTTAAATATTTCATTTTGAAGTAAGGAATGTAAGCATTATAACAAGTAAATTTACAACAAAACGTTAAATATTAAAATTTATTTACCTAAGAAAAAAAATTAATCAACAGCTGTTTAGTTTTTACTTGCCAGTCCTCCTTCGAAATTCATTTTTAATTGCGAGATTAAATTCACCATTTTTCTGTTGTTACATTTACAGAACCTATGTGCTAGTCGAGTAAATGATGATAAATTTGAATTGCATTATTTTTGTGTAGATCACTGTTTATTGATTTCGTGCAGTGTATCACTATATGATTTATTATCGAAGTTTTTGTTTAGCTTTAGTCATTTAAATCGGCAAATCCGAGTCAATTGGTCACTTGAATCGACAATTCCAAGGTTACTTGAATCGACAATTCCAAGGTTACTTGAATCAGCAAATCCATGTCAATTACCACTCTTCGTTAATAGGAGCGAAAATTCTCCTTAGCTCTTACGTTTATCCTTAGTTTCCTGTTATTAGAAATGTTGTGAAGGTCGAAGTTCAATTGTTGTCAGTACAAATTTTGTTCATAAGATCGTATTTTTTGTCTGTACAGGGGTTCCGGTCCAGTGTAATGAATCCTGAAAATAGTGTCCATGTCCATATGTGAGGGTGACTGCTAAGTACAGATTTGAAATACATTATTTTAAATCAGTTTCTGCTGGGTAATTTTTACCTGACCATAAAAGCGGGGTAACCCTGTCTGAGGAGTATCTATTAAGAGGAGTTTCACTGTAAAGTGGCCATTCCTGATCAAGTGGAATCAACGGCAGTGCCTTCTGTATGCCAATTGTAGAACTCATTGCAATCTAACTAAGGAACTAAGAAATGCAGAAAAAACTTAGATTGCGAAGTTTTAAGAATCAACTAGTTAGCACTAAATTATATATTATACATGCCAGTGGGTTAAATAAAAGACTACATATTTGGTGGAGTTAGATTCTCATCACTGTCACATTATAAATAATAAAATTAAATAATAAAATCTGTCACCATAGATCAAATTTGTACCTTCTAAAATCTGATTCCCTCGTTATTACTATTTACTTCTAAGCTAAGCCTTTGGTTAACAAATAATCATAACTGAGCATGGGGCCAGCAGTTGAACACAAAATAAGTCAACAAATTAACCTAAACAATTCATTTGTTTTGCACTAAGGAATCAATGCAGTTTGGTTGGCCCTTCAATGTCAGGTAAATTGTAATCACAAGAAGTCTTCACTGAGTCCGTTCTGATGCAGCCTTCAACCCCGGAACACAGCATGGACAACAGTACTAGAACAATAATAATAACACTATAACTAAACAAAAATGAATATATTCATAATGAGTGATGCAATTTTGTATAGATTAAAGTAGGTTATCAACGTGGGTTAATGCACCCAATGCTAGTCTTTGCTACAGCTTGTTATACTTGCATTAATTAGTAAGGTCTTTTAATTAAGGATTACCAATACCATTTAACTCCTGCTAGTTCTCAGCCTGCAAATGTACTTAAGGACTTAACACAATGGGGCCTACAATTTTAGCAGTTAAATGCAGTGTTCAATAAACCCACCACTATGAGAGTATGCATCAGATTGATTAGTATAGCAACGCAAGGTATAACAGTATTAATACGTCAGTTAATCTATTATAGCAAGTTATGTGTAATACTAAGCAAATAATAGGTTACAATTAATTACACTCAAAGCACTACTAATAACAACAAAAAAGTACTCGTTCCTTAATCAGTAATTCTTGAATCTGTACAGTTACTAAGACGCCCAGTCCAATTCAGCACTCGTCGGAGTCAATTGCTTTAGTTCAGCAGTCTTTCCAGTCAACCAACCTTGCTTGTCCATCTTTCTAGTCAATGCTAACTTTGCTTATCCATCTTTCCAATCGATGCCACTTAACAGTGAATGGAAATAGAGACTCTGTCATCAGGCACAAGAACACTTCTTAACTGCTTTGACGCATTAGGAACGACCATTCCAATGGGCATCCAGACAACATCCAACAAGTTCTCACAACATGCTCTGGTACAGCAATTATACGTTAACTCGCTACTTCAACCAGATGTTCACCATCACTGACCCTACTGAGCTCTGCATCTCACACTGTTCCTGTCTCATCTCTGCTAATCTTGACTTGTTTCAACCAACTTCTACTAGTCTCTAGCAGCCCCGTACCATCTCGACACCTTGGCATTGCCAAAACATTTCTACCGTTAGCTAAGTTATACACAACCATAATTTAACAACATCGTGAATAACCTAAGCCTATGAGAACCACCCAGTCATGGACCTGTCAATTACATACTAAAGTGTGCTATGGCTCTGCTGATTATGTATTTCACTGAGTAGTGGAAAACACCGTTACAACTTAGGTAGTAAAATTATAAATAATGTATAATCAGTTTCAAAAGTATCCAAACACCATTTCGTATTCATACTCCTGTAGTTTGGTCGTCTAACTAGAAGTATCATTAATCATTAGACTTGGAATGACGTTTATTATAAATTAATGTACATCTCATTTGTATGAGGGGCCAGCCATCTTCATATTTATTTTAACAATATTTTCAAAATTTCAAATGCCAGTACTCACTTTTTATGTGATCAAAAAAAAATCTATCACATCATAATTCTGTTAAATATAATTTTTTATACAATTATGGCAGTAACTGGAGTTATTATGACAAAACTATTTGGGGGACTCACTTTTTATTGAAGATTACAAATTGAAGGTTATGTTTTCTGAGAATGATTTACCATATTTCCTAATCTGTCTTAAAATCCCTAGTTCTTTTCACTTTTAGGTTCCATTTTCATTACAGACAATGCAACATTAAAGATAAAAAAATATATAAAGAGATTAACGTTGTTAATAACTGGTATAACATTCAAATGGAGATTTTAAGGTGACCCTTGATAAAAGTAAAAATTATTTGATTTCGAATAAAGGTTCATATATCTCAATAACTACTAAAAAGAATAAGCTATAATTTTGTGCATTTATGTTTGCGACATTAGTGAATTGATTTGCAACGAAAATTTATGTGATTTTCTATTCTTAATGTTTCCAAATATAAATATAATAATTATAAAATATAACTTCAATAATGAAAAATTGTGTTTGAGTTATTTACTTGTTTAATGCAACACAAGAATTATTGAATTAGCCAAAAAATTCAGTTTTACTAAAGCCATGTTATGTGGAAATGGGGGGGGGGTACTTTTTGGCTAACCCATACTTTGATTGGCTTATTATTTTGAATGGTATAAAGAAAGGATTAAATCACCATACATTTAATATTAGCAGTGTCGAATTTCTACTACTCAGAACTTACCATGGGTTTGAGCAAAATAAATAAATTTTGTATGAATCCCAGCGAATTTGATCCATAGGATCAGAATCTGTAATTAAAAATGGATGTTGCACTTTGAAAAAATTAAGTTGGCGCAATTTTTGTTATGAAGATTGACCCTTATGCAAGTGAGATGCACATTAATTTATAGTATACATTATTCTGAGTCTAATAATACTTTCGACTTGACAACTTAACCACAGGGGCATAAATAATGAACAGTGTTCAAATACTTTTGAAACCAACTATACAATAATAATGCCATATGCGTAGAGTTATATTAGAGAGGGAACATAATTATATCACTAGAATTTCTGCTGTTTTAAGACCATACTATGCAAGGACAAACTTTGGTATGTTTTGAATCGATGCACTTGCTCCCTGACTCTGGAATGAGATTGACTCTAGATGATAATAAATAAGCAATTTCTGTCAAGCTTTGCAAAAATCTACACTTTTTGTTCCTCACTAACTCATGATAATTATGATGATCATGTATATTTTTCTGCACTGTACTATCTGCACTTCGCCCTCTGGTTAAACTGGGCAGTGAGGGCTTTGTCAGACCCACTAGTTTTTCCCCTCTGCTGCCCTGCGAATGCAAAATTATCTCTTATTGTATAATTTATATTTACAATATGTATGATGCTTGCCAAAATAATAATAATAAAGTTGTACAGGCCCATGTGACCCAAGCTAACCTAACCCCCAATGTATTGCAATTTTGCATGCGTTGTAATATATGTATATGCATGGTCTGCTATTTGTGGGTCTACATATTATGCCCTACACAAAGGTGCCTCAGATCAGGAGAGGGCACAATTTTAAGATGAAAAATAGTAATTTTTTATACAAGGCATTAAGATAAATTATTTAATGCATAAATATCTAAATCCATTGAAACAACAAATGATAACAAATATTCATGCAATTCACGATGTAAAACTTTGCTGCAAAAATTGCACAACTTAAAAAAAACAGTAAGGTGATAAATTAGCAGTAAACAACGGGTTATCCGGTTTGCCTTGACATACAGTGTGCATCATAAATTCGTTCAAACTTCAAAAATTCATAATAAAAGAAGTAATGCTTGGAAAAAATTTCGGTTTCACACAAATATGATCAGAGGGACA
>QLNU02015360.1:207206442-207240935 GCA_006491805.2 Dysdera silvatica
TTTAAACAAGCATGGAAAATGAAAAAGGAGAATGGATGGAGGTATTTATGGACTGTGAATGGTAAAATTAAATTGCGAAAAAATAAATGTAGTAATATAATAATAATTAAAAAGTATAGTGATCTTGATAGCTTATATCGATTTCCCTGCTAGAATTTACCGCCATTACTACGTTTTCGCTTGACTGCTGACAAACCTGAAATCTGTGCAAAAACGCGATAAGAAAGGCTCCTTCTCCTCTCGCTAAATGTTAATGTTGGTTTATAAGTTGAACAAATCCAACTCAAGCAGATTACTAATGCCAGTCCTTCAACCATATAATCTACTAGACACAGTGCTGTAGTGTTAAGAGGTCCTGACCCAACGGCGAAACATCATGCTGACATAAAACGCATCATAAGTCACATGGGTGTGGGCCTTCACTCTGCAAAATAGATACTTTACTGTAGTTAGTGAACGCAATTTTGGATTTCTCCTTTTCATTATGGTAAATTACTGTGTGGCATATAATTGTAAAGAAAAAGCAAAGAAAGGTGGAAGTCACCTATTTCACAGATAAGAATAACAAAAGCATGCTTTGAACAAAGTATTTTTTTTTTCTATTTTCATTATTAAATATCCAATCTAGGTATGGGGAATAACCAATATTACAGATCAATTTGGAATTCCACGGCATGTTTTCTGTGTAATTATGACATAACCATTTAACTCGTTGAAAGAAATAACCATCTCTAATACCATAATTATCACTTCACATCTAATGGGGGAAAAAAAATTTGAGTGGACTGCTCTGGATTCAATCTTGTCAGGAATTTGCTACTCAAAGATATTTAAGAACTTACTTAAAATCAGTGTAGGAACTGCAGAAATTGTGTTGTAAAACTGTTTCTCATGAACAGTGTTATATTAAAAACAAAACTTATAAAAACTAAATTACTTGAGCTGAAATATAACCCATAAAGTCACATTTTCCAAAGGGCAGATTAATTTAAAAAATAAAATATAGTTTATTCGATTTAAATCTTATTTCTCTCGGTTTTTTACCTAAGATGAGTTTTTCAAACTAAAATAAATTTTTGAAATTAAAATTTATTTTTAAAATCGAAAATCAAATTCTTTATAAGCTATTTAAAGCAAAATTTTATTTTTAAGTTCTTTAAATTATTTTTCATTTAAATTTCTTTTATATTTTTCTAATAACCATTAAAAAGTTATAGAAAATTAGCAATATTTCATGACACACGAAAATTGTAATTTTTAGTAAATTATCAAGATTGTTTATCATCTTGCATTTTATAAAGGATTACTGTTTAGTTAATTTTGAATTTGCATTGAATGAAAGTTAAAATTTACAGGATTGAAAATAAAAAAACATAGTAAATAATTCGTAGGATAAGAATAAAAAAAATTAAACCAAGTAAGCTGTATGCATAAATTTTGATTTATTAAATCTGCATTTAAATTGTTTTTCGTTCCAGTTTTAGGGTGTATATTTTTTTGTTTTTTTTCCAACCCATAAATTCCGTTTTACAGATGTGTTCGATAACAATATCAAATTTTTGAATAAATTCCTTTCAACGTTTCGCTTTATAATGCAAAGCATTAGGACATAATCATTCATTCATTGATATAACTCAAGTGTTATTGAATTATTGAGGTTTTCGATGGCTCTATATGCAAGCGTGGATCCAGATATCTTCTCAAGGTGGTGGTGGGGGATTTGTTTCCGATTCCTATTTTTAGCCAAGTGTCCAGTACTTTTTAATCCATTTTCCATGACATGATTCCAGCTCAAGGTGGGGGGTGATGGGGTGATCGCTCCTCCCCCCCACTTGGATCCACCAGTGTCTATGTGAAAGACAGGTATATGATATTTAAATCCATGAAATAAAAACAGTTTATCGATAATTGTTGCATAACACCTTCATCCACTCCTGTCTTCAATTATCATATGACCATTATTATTCTTAATATTTCCATAATTATTGTTTTGTTTCAACTTTTTTTATATAATCTATTCTGTGTAGGCAGGTATTATTTTTGAAAGTGGATATATCATTGCAATAACTGTTCGGAGGGGGGAAGAGGGTATACGAAATATGGAGTTAATTTTTAGGTCACTTTAAAAAATTTTTTGTTCCCCAATAGAAAATATATACTGAGTACGTTCCTACCTACAACCCCCACTCTCTACAGACCAGGATGCTTCCACATCGTTATGACTAAGAACTTTTTTTGAGAAGGTGGCGTGATGCTTTTTATTTGCGTATTAGCATAGCATTCTTTAAAACATAAGTTTTATCTCAAAATCATGGAGCCAAATTTCATAATTAACATGAGGATGAATAGATTTGTGTGAACTCATCTTTGTGTTGAAGAAAGTTAAGTATTTTAATTTCACTGTGTTGTAGATTTTTATATCTCTTTATTGGAAGATCCAATAATAAACATGTGGGAAATATGAGTGGCCACCCTAGTTACCCCACAATCACGTGATGATGATGTGTGATGCCAAGTGCGAGTCTGTTTATAGTTGTAAGTAAGAGGGCAGATGACTTATGCAGGCAGCATGAGGTGAGCTGTTGTGTTGAATGTATTCGATAAGACTTCAAGTTGAAGTAATATTTATCACTTTTAGCAAAATTAAATGTGAGCTCTTCTGGAATTATGGTCTGCCTCTACTTATTTCGTTCTTTAATTACTATTGAATCTGTTCACTATTATCTGGCGGATATCTTGGAATGCTGCATCCCTGCTAGGTGCTAATATTAGGATAAATATTTCACATTTTTCCAACAATTAGTTGATCTAGCTAATTTATAGCGTGTTTTGTGTTTCGGCATTACTATTAGCTAAGTCACCACATGCTTGCATTTAGGTCCATGCACATGTGCGGAAGGCGGAGCCCACCAGCAACTCACAGTCCTGCCGCCAGACCCTCATGATTAGAGGGGCAAATTCTATTTTTAGATGCAGAGAAAGGGGTAACTGAGGTTGAAAGGTTCATTCATTGCTGGCTCCATGCCAAGCGCTATTGTAGGTGAAATTGGAGATCCTTATCTCTTATCTGAGTGAGTGTCAATTACTGGAAACAGAAAAAAAATTCTTAAAACACATTTTTTTTTAGGTAATAGTAATAAAGTTAACATAGTTTTGAATAGTTAGGTGCATTGCGGTCACCTATGAATTTCAAACCCTATCCTAACGTACAAATTGTAAATACCCCTTAGTTCTTCATTTTTTGTGATTACAGCATTGATAACGCTTCACGCCCATGTATGTAAACAGTCATAACTGTTCTGAGGATGGTGGTGGATTAGCCCCCGAAATAGCTGGGCAATTTCAGGGTTACGGACTAACATTTGGAGCATGTTTTTAGAGCTTTACTTACAAATAAATTTTTATTAACTGTATATGGAATAAGCTATTTAACTATTTCAAGTAAGAAATTAATTGCTCTACAGAATTTTTTTTTTCTTCTTTGAAGGATAATGCAATATTAATTTTTGAAATTGTGGTTACAGACTAACGCACTTCGGACAAAATTTTAGAAGCTGTTAATTACATAATAATTTCCTGTGAATTGTGAAGCACACACAAAAAAAAAATTAATAACTGACAGTAGTCCTAGAGAACAGGATTTTATAAACATTTGACAAAATTAAAAAATTATAATTATTTTTGGCATAATTGCAATACAATGCAATATTTTTATTTTGTAATTATACACAATATAACAAACATAGAACTTTTAAAACTGCCTGTGTTAGTTTTCACATGTTCAAGCAGTCATATACACATTAACAATCTTATATGCCGCCAACATTCAAACCTGTAACACAAATCATAAAAATCTGCGATCCAAGGCCCCTGCATAACCAACTAAAATACTCTCTTAACAATTACAAAACGTAAAACAAATAGTAGCAAAAACAATTTTCCCCCACCGGACACAATGCAACGTCATCTGACAATTATAAAATGGTTTAATATCGTGCAATTCTAACAAATATTCACTTAATTTTTGAACAAATTGGTTATAGGACAGCAATTTTAACCTTTTAGGTGACATATTAAAAAACTTAGGAGCCATTACCAAGTAGAAGTTCTGAAATAAAGTGGTTTTTGATCTTGGAATCTTAGCCTTTAAACTAATTGGCTATCGTATAGAGTAGATATTATCAATAAAAACAATATTATTACTTCTTTTATAAAATATTTTAAGTACTTTAAAAATATATTGTTTCCGAATAGGCAAAATCTTCAAAGATGCAATCAATGGATTTGAAGGGCAGTGTCTATCTTTATGGGAAATTAATTTGATAGAATGTTTCTGTCTTGGTCAGCAGTTCAAAAGTCAAAAAATATGTACCACCCCAATAAGCTAATCCATACACCATAACTGATTGAACCAATGAAAGATACAAAATTCTCAAAATATTCCATGGACAAATCTGTTTTAAATAATAAAACTTACGTAACATGGGCAAAATACTAATATTTAAATTATTAATGTGTGGTTTCCAGTTTAATTTGCTATCTACAGTAAGTCCCAAATATCTTAATTGAGACACCGACTGATCTCAGGACATGCACATAAATTTTGATGACAATTTTTATCATGGTATATCAATTTATGATCAAACACAATGCCGTTTCTCAACTGAAAAATGATATAATTTGTCTTAGGAACACTTAATGTTAGTTTAATAAAATCAAACCAATTACGTATATGAAATAAATCATCTAACCTTAGATCGTTGAGAACTCTAATCGAATTCCCTAAATAAACAAATGCCGTATCATCAGCAAATCTGTCACTCTACCATTCAGTGTTGTTTTACAAAAATCATTAATAAATATTAAAAATAACAATGGTCCAAGTACAGAACACTGAGGCATCCCATGGACATTTTGTTTTAACGAACTCACAGAAATATTTATTTTTACAAATTGATATCTGTTTTCAAGATATGATTTAATCCAATTATAACATAATCCTCTAATACCATATACTTGGAGTTTTTGTAAAAGGATAACATGTTTTACAGTATCAAAAACCTTCACTATATCAATAAACAATGCAGAAACCTGAAAACCCAAGTTTTTTTTAGAATAAACTTCAGAAAGGAAATCCAACAAAGCATCCTCTGTACTTAAACCAATTCTAAAACCAAATTGGTTGTCATTAAAAAATTTGTGCCTATCCAAAAATGCAGGTTTGCTTTAGTTCAAAGAATTTTAACTTCTCAATCAATAAATTGGTTATACACAATTAAGAAAGATATTTAGTACACCTCCCATCTGGATTTTTAACATCAAAAAGTAATGTAGTTTTTAATATCCAGTTTAAAAAATATGCTTTAACCTGCATTCCTTTAATGAAAAATGACATTCTTTATTATTACTATTGAACCATAGAATATTCAGAAATATTCCTATAGAGTCAGAAAGACCACTTACATTTTTCTTCTCAATCCATTCAATGTGCTCTTTGAGAAGATTAAATGCTTTGTTGGAATCAAAGCCCTTTTGTGCTTGTGTGTTTTCATTATTAACAGTACGTTGTTTAGAAGGTTTTTTTTCCTCAATTTTAGAGGTCTTCGTAGATAAAGGCAGTAGAAGTTGACTTTGAAAGAGTGTTCTAATACTTATATATCTTTCATAAATAACATGTATCCTAAAAGAAAATAATTATAAAAATGACAAAAAATATCTTAGCTCATTTTCCATTTCTAAAAAATATTATATATAACAAATGCTTCATGTACATGTTGATTTTTATTTTTCTCAATGTAATTTAAAATTTATGTTACAAGCTTCATTTATTTATTTTAATGTAATTTTAATATATGCTGAATAATAAAACAAAAACCATACACTGCTAAAGATAGAATAGCAAATTCATACAAAATCCTTAAAAACAACATAAAAAAATGTAATTTGCATTTTTTAATCACAAGATATCTGAGATAATGCAGAAATATTCCTCTAACTCTACCAGCATTCTTTTGCACTTTTTAAGCACATTATCATAAGAAACAGAAATTAAATCTTAAAATTTGAAAAATGTCTATTATGTAAAAAATCTAGATTAAACACAAAATGCTTGAATAGATGTTTTGCTGATATTGGTTTAACTGACTGTTCCTTGGAAGATTAATATGCAGTTTTTTTTATATCTTAAAACATTATATATAAATCCGTTTGGACTGAAAAAAAAATATATATTTTAAAATATGCAGAAAATAAAAACATAAACTTGACCTTTACCCATTCCTTTGCACTTGTAATTTCTAAAATCAGCTAAATTTAAATATAAATATAGGTATAACATAGAAACAGCCATACCTTTTATCTGTATCCACTGTTTGATAATAATGTCCTTCTGCAAGAACTTTTACATCTTTTTTCATTGCCTTTAAACATTCCTCTATGCTTTTTAAAGATGCTTCAATTTGATCACAATTATGTTTAGCATCTACAGTATAAAGTCTTTGAATACGTTTTTCTTCCTATGAAAAAGAAGCAACAAATTTAATTGAGAAAAAAAAACACCTAGAAATATTTTGAGTCATTAAATGTAAAAACAGGACATATCAATTTTTTTTAATTTTGATACATTTAATATTTTCAATCAGTGGTGGAAAACTGAAAATTGCTTTTTGTACCACCTTTGTAGCAGGAAAAATCACTGTTTCTTAGCAGTAAAAAGTAATTTTGTAGTAGTTGGACCAGGGTCGGATTAATGCACAGACCTTATCCCTAGCCCTCTAAATTTTGCATTTGTATATGATTTTTTAAAAATTATTTATTACATACAATTTCAGTTTGTAAGTAAATTTTTGTTTGAGTTACAGCAGTAATTCATTATTTTTCCCCTTAATATTAACAGTGACCTTAAAATGATTTGAGATGATATTATATGCATAAACAATACTTTATCAAGTATCAGTATTTTTTAGTTATTTTATTATTGTATATACCTTTGTTACCCACACGACCCTATATGAACATGGGAAAATCACGTAGTGAAAGAAGAAAATCGTATATATTTTTGTTAAATGTATAGGAGTCCTGAATTAATACCAGGCCACATTTTAGCTTGATGGAACCTGGAGATAAAAAATTTTATATATACTCAAAAGTTATGCCATGCATATAAAAACTTCATTTTGACAGTACTAATCAATGATTAATATTGAAAATTATCTTTTAAAAAGCAACACATGAAAAAAACGCTTTATACTTTTTAATTTAAACGTAACTTGCTTGTTCAATTCATAAACAATGCTATTTTCATGATTCAGTCATAATTTTATAAGGGATATTATTTTTTTTTCCTTTTATTTTTTTATTTGAACGCACTGCAATAATTCAACTTTCCTGTCCTCTTCTAATTTGGTCAGATACTTTCCAATGCCAGATTATGCATTTTTTTAAGAGAACTTGAGCACACAATCTCATAAATCTATCTTTATGCCGCCTTTGATCATCCTCCCAGCTTTTGAAAGCATTTTTTGTCATGACTCTAGCTTTTTTTTTTTTAATTTATCACCTGCCATTTTCAAATTCTTTAACATATTATTTTGCTCTTGTTCAGCTTTTGGTTTTATTCCTTTTTTGTCATTCTCTGTATTTTCTCCTACTCCTTTAATGGATGTTAAAATTCTCTAGATATTAACAAGTTGCTTATATTTCCACTTTATCTTTTCACATGGCAGTTAATTTTTCATATGCCATTAACACTGCCAATACTGAAGCTAGATATAGTTATCAGTAGTCTTTTATTTACACTGAATCCACGCTCGTATTTTACATTTCCATAAGCTGTAGATAATAATGGTTTAATGAGAATCATTAATTTCTTATATTTAATGTTTCCAAGCTGGTCTGTAAAGAAGAACATATTGTGCCAATAGTTACCTACTCTCTTGTATTTATATGCAAATGTTTTAGAGAAGGTACCCTGCACTTTCAGATGATACGGTCAAACTATATGCATTTTCAAAAATACTAAAGTTATTCTGCTTGTAGTAGAATCCAGTCATCAGTTAATGATGATATGTAGTAATCAGTAATATAGATATCAATACTGATAACTGTCCAGTTCAATTACATTTGGTAACTTAGCAGTGTTAACATTAAAATACTTTTTGTGGACATTTCTTCCAGCCTATACAAATGGGTGGACACATTTCCAATTTTGGTCAGTTGGTTATATTTTTATGGAGCAAGAACAGCAAGGGTCATTCTGTGCCAAATAAGGTGAGGTCTGTTATCAAAAGGGAGGGTTTTTAAAGGACATTATGTACACAACAAATAAAATAGTCTTACTGACATACAAAACTTAGAGAATTCTGCTTTAGAATTTGACACCAATTCTTTGAGTATCTAAGCCTTATCTGGAACTTGTAGCCAGTTTTCCCCTTTCTGTATATCAATAGATTTTAATTCAAAGCCAACTTTGTTCCTATAAGCATCTGGTTTTAGAAACTTGCCCATCACCATTTTTTGTCAGCATTATTAGTTGAAGAAGCTCTTCATTTTGAAAAAGAAATAGAAACTCATTAAAAAGTTTTGCAGCATTTTTAAGGAAGAGTATTTTTAAAAGAACAGTTTTATCAGCTAGAATCTTTATTCTTCTTGATCTAGTATTTTCCTTTCGAGATGATAAATCCCTCTTGAAAGAGACTTTAACAACATTATATTGCTCCCTAAATCTTTTTATAGATGTATATAAGAGAGAGAGAGAGAGTCCCCCCCCTACTATTGACATGATGTATAAAACATGTTCTGGGAGACACAAGCTTATTGTACAGCAGAGGATGCGGTTTAAATTCCTGGCATTATACAACAGATCTTTTAAAAAATAAATCTATTAAGAGGACCTCGATATCGTCACCAAAAACTGCTGGAGCATTGCCGAATGCATTATGAACATTATGTAAAAAACATTCACTGATGTTAGTTATATTTCCATTTACACTTTGAGGTTTATGTATCACACTCTTCTTCACATTGAGACCATCAATATTAAATGAAAAATTGTTCTTAAGTAGTTGAGATATTGCTGATAACGTTGCTTTAAATAAATTTTTAGTTCTTGTATGCCCAATGAAAAAAGATTCGAAGTGATGCACAACCTTTTTAACTTTATCACTGAAATAACGAACAATAACATTAAACTGATTAATTTTTATTTATCCCAGTGGGGTCTCATCAATTTGGACGCTAAAAAAAAGTTATTCAAATGAAAAGGAATCTCCGATTTTTCTTCTTTAAATTTAAATACTCTATCTGTGGTTAGGAAACAAAACTACAATGCAAAGCAAAAATTAGAATCCATTTTACAAAGTAGGTACAAAGCAGGGGTTGGCAGTAGGTTAGCTGAAACCCCACTACCCAATGATAAATGTATTTTCAGTTTAATAGGGTCTCTCAATGGTCTGATTAACATTTGTATGTTTTCATTTATTCTTAAATTCTATTAAAATTTTATTCAAACTTCATAAAATCAACATTTAAAAAAAAGATGCTGAGCAAAATTAATTTATAAAATGAAATAAATTGGTGTAATCAGAAGAGGTTTCTTGAAGGAGCTCAAGCTCTTCACAAAATTTAGAAAATAAATGTTCAACTTTCAGGTATATTTTTTTCTCATTGCTTTTGTCATACAAAAAACACTCAAATTTTTGCCCCCCTTTTCCCCAGAATACATTCAATCACTTTATCATTATCTTTATATATCTTGGAGAGATTGGGGCACTCCCACCAGCAGCAAGTTCTACATATTAAAATCGTTAAAAGTAAGGATAAAACTTGCATAAAAAGTGTAATTAAAGTTACTAAAAAATGTTTAAAAAATATATACACCAACTGAGAAAATTTATATATATAAATTTTCACGTCACGGGTTACATACAAATAACTATTTAGTGTCACGGCAATAAAAAGTTGGGAACTGCTGTGCTAGATCTAGTTTGTTAAATTCTTTTCCGTTAAGAAATATTTTCAGGTTCACTTTGAAGTAAATGAAGCATTTGAAATAACAAGAAACAAAAATTAACTTGGGTAGACAGCAGAACGAAAAAATTTCTTTGGAGAGCAGATAAGATGGTGCGACACCTATTTTGATGAAAAGGCAAGTAAAATGTTTCAACCCATGAAAAACTTGTGGAATGAATTTTGCCAGAATAAAGAGGAGTTAAGAGGACCCCCCATGACTGATTCTATTCATTTGTTGTTGTGCAGTAGGAGATGGATTGAGACAACAATGAATGAAATCAGTCAAAAGCAATCCAAAAGTGAAGCGTGATCATCACATGATAAGTGAAACACAATGACTGAACTAGATGATGCATGTGTGTAATGAGACTTTATATTGAAGCGAATCTGCAACAGGTTTGCCATGCATTTTCAGTCATCAGTAGTATCTCAGAATCAGTAGCCTTTACATAATTGCATCTTACACTGTTGGCAACTTATTAACTTCTTGGCGTCTTTTCAGTTCCCAAAATGGCACAAAATATACCACTTCATTTTGACGAAAGAAAATTACACTTTTGGCACAAATAGCGAGATCTTTAGCATTTTTGTAGCAGTAAATGGAAATTCTAGCAGTTTGACACAACTGACAGATTTTCCAACACCGTTTTAATATATTTGATCTGAGTATTTAAACATACAATTTTAGAATAAAAATGGAGAAGTCTGAATGATAGGGGGAATATTCAAGTAGGAAAATCTTTAAGACCAATCTTCAGTTAAATGTAAGAGTGGGGTCTTTATCAGTGGAACTATTTTTTATAACTAAAATATAATAGCATTGCTCACTAGCAAAAAGTCGTTTTCTTAGCACTGTTTTAAAAAGGATTTTTCTTTAAGCTTTGAAAGGTAACAAAAGAACACTTGTTATATTTGTAAAGGATAAAGCAATTAAGTGCAGAGCACTATTCTAGGTAATACAGCAAAGTGTAGCTGTGGCAGAATAAATGTTCACAAATGGAGTACCAAAAAATTACACGCTGATATCAAGGGTAGTTAAAAGCTTTGTATTGAAACTGGAAAGCTAATTGGTGCTTACATAAATTTCATTACACCTACATCTTTACTATCAATTCATATGAAAAATAATGTGTTGGACAACTGAATGCAAAGATATTTGGAACAAAACAGTTAAATTATAAAATAGTATGCATTTTGTTTATGACAAATTAAATAAGGAATATTTTGTTTGTGTGTTTCACAGCACAAGGACAGCAATGGCTATGTTATGCTAGAACCAAAACTTTTCAGAGGAATCCGAACCTCTTGCGGCCTACGGAAACTAACTCCCAGACTACAGTGAGCAGTTAGTCAGTAAGCATTCCTTTTTTGGCATCATTGGGAGTTGAACCAGGGTTAAAATTAAACAAGAGAAAATAGTGTTTACATAACTATATTATAAAGCATCATTTTGAGAAACAAGAAACATTCCAAGATAAAATTAAGAAAACTCTAAAAAGGTAGCTAAAAAACATATTAGTGAGAATCTTTGGCTTTTTTGTTATAGGTTTATGACCAAAAGCTTGGAATGTCACAAATTGAAATTACAACTAGAATAATATAAACACGAACAACAAGTGAAAATTTCATTACTGATACTTTAATAGAGCGATTATAATTTATAAGCTGTACCTCAGATATTTTCTTTTCAATATCATCAAGTTTGACATCACACATTTTGGCTTCCCGGTTGATTTTGTCTGCCACTTTTTGTAATTTTTCTAAACTATAAATGAATTATTTGCATTAAAAAGGAAAAAATTATTCATAATAGTAATAAAAAATTAATATATAATACAAATAAAAAATGAATTCATAATAGCAATTGAAAAAAATATTAGCACATGACATTTGCAACTTGAAGTATCATTAAACTTAAAAACCAGTCAACAGAAATGGATTTCTATACATCAGTAACATCAAATATTTTTTGCCACTGAATAATTTAAATTGTAAACAAGTTAGTCATAAAGTATGTGTAAATTAGTGATATATATCAGAAGCATCAATATCAATTAATTAAGCGTATATTAAAACATATGCATGCTTAAAACATACAATAGTAACTAGTGGATTTGGCTGATATATATATTTTTATAATGTATATAAAGATGTTTTTGCTTGCTTTTCAAAGAAAGTATTCAAAGTTAATCATAAGTGTGCGGTAGGTCTTTACCGTACCATATGTAACTAAAATGTGTAAAAACATGTGCAATTCAAAGCCTTTATATTTTGTATTCACTGCTTAAAAAAAAAAAAACCTTCAATATGGAATGTAGTCATCCTGAGCATCAGTACAGGTTTGACAACTATGTTCCATGCTGTTAATGATGATGTCGATGAGATCCATGGAAAGTAACATACAGTTTCGACGCAAAGCTGTTATAAACTCCTGCAAATTTTAAAGAGGTAGGGGGAGGGGATAGTAGCCAGCAACCATCCTCATGAGAGCATCCCAGACATGCTTGATAAGATTCAGGTCAGATGAGTATGCTGGTTACTCCATAACGGACTGATAGTTTCCTCTTCAAGATACTGCTGCATAAGGCAAACTTTGAGGGTAGGCATTGTCTGTCTAAAGAACATGCATGTTGCCAATTGCACCCACATATGGAGGAACAGTGGCTCCAAGATCTCATTTTTATGCCTCTGACCATCAAGGTTTACATGTGGCAATACATAGAGAACAGTATGTCTTAAAGATATGCCTTTACATACAAGCATACTACCTCCACCATATATGTCCCTTTCCTGGATATTAGAAGGATCATATCAACAGCTTTTCTCCATCTAGATGTAAAATATTCGAACTTTTCAAAAAATCACTCAGTACAAAAATTTCAACTTATCCATTAAAAGTACTGACTTGCACTGATTTTGAGTCCAGTTTGCATTCATGAATGCCCAATTCAAAGGTTTTTTCTGTGACAGAAGATTAGGGTCATGTACAATATTGGTCGCCTAACATACAGTCCTCCTTCATGCAGTCTTCTGCATATCATTGAGGCTGATACCATCCATCCATCCTACAGCAAGCACAGACATGAGGTAAACCGGAATAGCAGTCCGTTTTTTTCGTCGTACAAAATGCTACAAAGATCAGTCATATGAGGAGGCCATAGCTTTTTGTCTATCTTAGCTGTACTTTTGGAAAGTTGAATCCACGGTTTGGAACTGGTGCCGAATCCATGGGTGGATTTATCATTTTGTGGTCCCTAGGCTATGTTGTTTTTGTCACCCTGAGGCTACAAAATTCTGCCACCCCAATCTATTGTCTAGTATAGTTTATTGGGAAATACAGACCTGGCCACATCCTGTTGACCATGAAATGACTGATACGCTATCTTTCAATGTCTGCCTGCTGCTAACTTGCTTGAAGTTTACCTATAGCTCTGTAGCATAACTCCACTGGTAAATGTGAACTTAAAGTCATTACAACAAACTATTTTGAAATCTTTTCATTCAATGCCGCACGTGAATTGATGACCTACTGATAACAACCAGCTTTAAGCTCTTGCATATTTGCACAAATCAATGCCAGTGCCACTCAGTTCCATTTCATACATCGATGCTGCATGTCTTTGCCTATAATATATTCAAGTTCCATGTATTTTTAACTACATTTAGCCAAATCATTATGATTTTTCATCTTATTGCTGAATTTTTAAGAAATCAGCATATATATAATTATAATTGTGAAACAAATGCCTTACAGGAGGGCAAGTAAACAATTCTATATTGCTTTTTAAATTTAAGAATTTGTATTTAATTCAATTTTATTTCAAAAATATGTCAAATCAAAATAAAGCAAAACAAACAGGACTCAGAACTGAATTGAAAAAGTAGTAATCACAAAAAAAGTACTACCGAGATATTTCTTCACGAATCAACACTTCATTTTCCTGATATGCAGGTAATATTTGATTCCATCTCTTTTCAATTGAGTCAAGTGAAAGATCTCCTTCAAATGTTACTCTCCCTGTTTCTTTAGCTAACTTCTAAATAAATATAACACCACAAACAATTATAACTTATCATAAGCAAAAAATAATGTATTTGAAATAGTACAGTAAAATTATATAATACAAATATTTCTAAACAGGCATTATGTAAAAATCATGCCTAGTCATGGAAAATTCAGTTTATTATTTTGTAAGATAATGTTTAAAAAGAAAAAAATACTGAAAATCTATTTCATATTTGTATTTAAAAAACATAATGGATTATCTTAGATGGAACTTACAACTTATTGTGAACAAAGAGTCAAGACAACTTTATTTGACCATACTATATTGGGATTCAAATAAACTCCATAGTCATAGTTATAACTACTGGGATATTGTTTTGAAGAAATAGTTGCAATGTTTATGGAAATAAACTTTTTCAATGAATCTATTTTGCAAAATTTCTCACTGATGTAAATTGGAAATGCTGATTAGTAAAATGATTAAAATTTAAAGAACTTATTAAAGACAGATAGCCTAAATTCATGTTTGGATACTTCAGAACCAACAAGATCAAGCAAATATTCTCAGAAAAACAACAAACAAGAAAGTAGGACAGAATATCGCAAAGAACACTCAATAGTATGTATATACATGAAGGAAAAAAAAGGATGAACCTTTATGAATTGAATGATATATTTGGTTAGTTAGTTGTATTTTTATGGCATGATGACAGCAAGGGCCATTCTGCGCTAAACAGGATGAGATGTATGGTGAATGACATATTTGAAATGAATTAACCAAATGGAAATGTATAGAATGTCCACAACTAAACTTCCCCAATTCAAAGCTTTCCGCAAATCGATTCAACAACTTGAATGTCACCAAATTTCATAGGTAGACTATTTAAGAAATGGAAAGAAGGAGGATGCCATGAAAAAAAATTTAAGTCAAAAGGTCACAGATACGGAGAATATAACCCTGTTTTAATGCCAGGAAAATTTGCATAAAATAAGTTCAACAGTTTTTTGATAAAAAAAAAAAGAAAAAAAAAAGGCTATAAGGATAAAAATTCACAAATGCATTCTTATTGATAGTTATGTTCAGCAGGTGCCCAACTTTATATGGTTGAGCGTTAATCTTAACACTGTTCTACCTTAATGAGTGTAGTGGACACAACTCCCTATGGGTTCAGAATCAACGAGAACTTGTATAGATGTACCCTGTTGGCTGCTACAGTTAGATTGAAGATTCAGAAGTTTAAACGAATAGGACTTTTCAAAGCTAAACCAAGAGAAGCAGACAAAAAATTATGTCACCATGGATGACTGAAGAAATTGCAACTACCAATGTCAACAGATTTCAAAAACGTTGCTATTAGTAGTACATCAGAAATGGTGAAACAGATATTCTTTATTCTGTGGTATGGAAAGTCAAGTAAATTCATCTACTTTTATCCATACAAGATCGTCCAAGAATAACAGCTACTATATGGTGATATAATAAAGGACTGACATTTGTGTTGACATTTCTGGCAAAAATGGAGATTGATAATACTGAACTTTGGAAAATTCTGTCAAGAAATGAGGTTCAATTTTTATTTAAATGATACTGGAAGACACTGATTTTATTTATACTGCTATGCTTTTTTTTCAACAGAATCCTATTTCTCATGCCTTTAGTAGTTTACCTACAAAATTCAATCAGAAATTAGATTGAGCTACATAGAAAGAAAATCCGAATAGAGGATGTTTAATTATGGTCATCTTGTATATAAAAGGTGGGTGCGCAAAACTTAAAGACCAACATTATTTCCAAAGGTTACATCCATACAATTTGTAGCAATTGGCATAACTGTGAATGTTCAGAGTAAAATGCCTTCTGATGTAAACACAAGTTTTTTATTTGTGTGCATAAGGGTTACATGGTAATACTTAAAATGACAAAAGGACACAGTAGGCAAATCGTGTTTGAAGAAAAATCATAGCGGAAAGAAATAAGGTTACTAACACGGAATGTTCTTTATAACTCAAAGGCATTATGTAGATGACTTCACACAGGGAAGAGTAAATGGAAACCTGTAAGGCCACGGAATGAGTGATGCTAACAGAGAGTTTAGAATCATTCATAGTGTTATATGCAGGTTCTAGACAGCATTTCAAACTAACGAAATGTGTTCCAAGTGCATATTATAAGGTCACCTCGCTCTACTGAGAAGGATGAAGAAAAGGATTTTATTTGTCACAGCAAAACATAATCATTGTGTCGCTACTGTCAGATTACAATTCACTTCCATTCTATCAGAGAGATGCAGATATTCAGAAAAATTGTGGCAAAACATCTGTGACAAATAATGCTATATGTCTGGAAGCCAGTAGTCTGTACAACTTTATTCAGAGCTTAAACACAGCACATGTTTTCTGTGGAGTTATTCATTTGTTGGTTGTTTATGGCACAAGGAAAATAAGGGTTATTCTGCACCAGAGAAGGTGAGACCGTACATACCGTTCCAAGAAAAAATAAATTAAAAATCCAAAGAAACACATATTACACGTACAATGAATTAAAACGATGTAATATGATCAGATGAGCTGTAAAAAGCCAATAGTGGATAAAAAATTAAAAATGATTTCATGATTAAAAGAATCAGATAAAATGTCATGAACATTAAAATTGTTTTTGTTGAAAGCTAATGAACATTGCTGGTTAAAACTTGAGCAAATGATTA
This sequence comes from Dysdera silvatica, assembly GCA_006491805.2. Lineage (NCBI taxonomy): Eukaryota > Metazoa > Arthropoda > Arachnida > Araneae > Dysderidae > Dysdera > Dysdera silvatica. The sequence continues at coordinate 207,223,162 of QLNU02015360.1, forward strand.
AAACATTTAGTGGTTCACCACATGTGGCACACATCGGACCATCTTCTCCCTTTAAGAGATGTTGCTGGGAGAAGTGTGTGTGTGTGTGCAAGATGTGAAGTCTAGCCAGAGCAACCTCATTGCGATGGTCGCTCCTATAGCTAGACTGCCACACCTCAATATGTGGTTTGATATGGTGGAGGTTGTTAAAAATTAGCTTGTCCCATTCCAACTGTCATTTTCTGTACAGATGGGATGAGATATGAGTGTTACAATCTTGGAATGGAATGGATAGATTATCAGGTTCAGCAGCTGCTGTTTTCACAGCACTGTCAGCCTGTTCATTACCGGAAATTCCAACATGGCCTAGAACCCAACAGAATTTCACAATATACTGTGAGTTTTTATATCCACAAGTTATTTAGGAACTCTGTGGATTTCAGAGTGGTGCAAGATTTTATGTGAACCTAGACTTTGCAGAACGCTGAGTAAATCTGTACAGATGACAGTTGGAGTTAATGAATTATCCAAAATACAGGGTATCTCAGCACCAGGGTTACAAACTTCAAGGGGTCATAGTACTCATCAAGGTGAACGATAATATGTCATAGAATCTAAAGTCGCAAACCACCCACAGCGCCAGTTCTAAAACCGTCCAGCATGCACAAATATTTACAACCAGTGCGTGAAGAGCACCAGATACTACTCAGGTCAGCTGATCAAGTGCATAGCTGATTAGGACAACGCATGTTGTTCTTCTCATGCACTGGTTGTAAATATTTGTGCATGCTGGACGATTTTAGAACTGGCGCTGTGGGTGGTTTGCAACCTTAGGTTCTATGACAATTATCACTCACCTTGATGAATACTATGACCCCTTGAAGTTTGTAACCCTGGTGCTGAGACACCCTGTATATTGTAGAGCTAACCCAATGGCATGGATTTCTGCTGTGAAAACTGAGCAGAATTTTGAAAGTTGTTAACTCTGTATAAAACTTCCACAGACAAATGCTACACCAACATATTCATCCGCTTTTGATCCATCTGTGAAAATTATAAGAGTATCCTTTTTACCTAATAGATAGATCAGTGAACGCCTGCCGATAGGCAATGTCTGGGGTATTGTCTTTTGAGTAGACAGATAAGTGCAAACAGATGTCACTGCCAATATCAAACCATGGAGGAATGATGTTTGGCATAGATTCCGCAATCATGGTTTTTGTAATGCTCAATTAGTTTGCAGCATTTTCCATCCTCATGCCATAGGTTGGACTACACGAGGGATGAGCACTGAAAAGTCGAATGAAACAAGGTTGATGAAGTGATGGCGATGCAGGATGGTCTTTTAGTGATAGAATTTTAAAGTACTAGTTGAGAGACAAACGTTGACAATGTAAAATTAATGGAGGTTCTACAGCTTCAGAATATAAACTGGTGACTGGGAAAGTCCGAAAGGACCCATTACCCAGTTGTAGACCCTCAGGAAGTATGGAGTCAAGTTGTTTAAGTAACCACTAGCATGCTAAGCCATAGATCAGACAGCCATAATCTAATTTAGAGCAGATTAATGCCTTATACATCTCAGCAATGAGCATTAGTCTATCCCCCAGGATGTGTGAGACAAAACCTTGATGATATTCAGGGCTTTAAAACATTTAACCAACAGATGCCTGATGTGGGGTTGAAATGTTAAAGAGCAGTCGAAAATAACCTCAAGGAATTTTGTCTCCTGAACAACTCTGGTAAAATCATTTCCCATTAAGAGCTCTGGGTCTAAATGTAAACCACGTTTACGACAAAAATGTATGCAAATTTTTGTTTGTGCAGAGAAATTAAATCCATTATTAGCTGTTCACTCCATTATTTTGTTTAGAGTCAACTGAAGTTGTCTCTCAATAATGTTCATATTGCCTTTTCTGCAAGAAATTTGCAGGTCATCAACGTATAACAAACTTTTTACGATGGTAAGGAGGTCTTTAACCACATCACTGAGTCTCAGGATGAAAAGAATAAGGCTTAAAAAGCAGCCCTGGGGAACACTTGGTTCCTGAAGGAAAGTATGTGAAAGTGAAGATCCGATACGTACTTAGAAAGTTCTATGGTCTAGAAATTATTTTATGAAATTTGGCATATTGCCTTTAAGACCACGTTGATGGGTTATTCATTTGTGTTTTTGTGACATGTAAATAGAACAGTTATGATATATTGAGGTCTACCATTTTCCAAGAAATCTGAACCTCTGCTGCCAAGGAAACCCCATCCCAGATTACGATGGGCAGAAAAATGACATATATTCCACCATTGGCGTATGCAGGGGGGGTGTTGATGGGGTTGTAACCCCCCATTGCAATGAAATTTTGTATATTTAACATAGGAATATGTGAGTTGTAGCTCTGTAACCCCCTTAGGAATTTTCTGAATATGCCTATGTATTGCACGATACCATTGAGAATTGAACCTTGGTTAATGGCACAAAAGACGAATATGTTACCACTATGCTATCGTATGGCAATGGACAGATTTTTTTGATAAATCTGATTCTCGTGAGGCCCAGGTAACCAATGCTTAAACTACAGCAGGTAGTTTGAATTTCTTGGGTACAGTTGGGAGCTAAACCTGGAAAACAGCAGGCTAGAAGAACGTGTTACCACTGCATAACTGTAGGGCCTTTGTGGTGTCATATCCACAAAAATTGGACAAGTCATGAATGAGCCAGCATTATCTGGAGCAAGAAACCTCAATTTAACTCTCCTCCCCCAACCCATAGTCTTTGAAGTATCCATGTTAGATAACAATAAAGACACAAATTATATTGGAAAAAATCATGTAAGCAAAATGAAAATACAATAATATGTACATTTCATATGCAAAACAAAGAGGCATGTATTTTTATAATAATAAGTTTTGTAAGAGAAAGTAGAAAAGTTAAGGCATCGGTTAGCATCTCAAGAAAGTACACAGATGAATCATAAAAAGGTTGGCTACTCCTGATCTACAGAATGGGAAAAAACAGCAGCATAGATAACATAATAAACTTAGAGCCTTACTATGAACATTTGTACTTTTAAAATGCAACAATTCTTATGCAATTTAAAGGCTCATTCATGTGTTTTTTATGCAGTCATGAGTGACTATATTACACATACAGTCAACATTATTGAACTAGTAAGCTGAAAAGAAGTTTCAATGGCATAGGTGCCAACTTCTAGAAGTGAAAAATCTGTAGTCAATCACGCACGCGTGGGCAGGCCACCATTTTTTAATTAAACAAAATCATACATAATTTATGAAAAAAGGGCACAATGAGGAAATTAAGTATTTATTAAATTAATAATAATAGAGGATTAAACTGTATTAAACGCAATATTAATTCTTAGAATTTACAAATGCTGTAGTGCAAGATTTTGCATTTGAGAAATTTTTTGTCAAATACATTCTCGTAACATTTCACATGTTGTCTGCATTTAACTATTAGTAAATTTTCTAATGTGTCATCAGACATGGTTGACCTGAAGTCAGTTCTAATTTTCTTCACTTGACTGAAGACTCTCTCGCATGCTGCATTACTGTGAGGGATCGTAAGTATTGACAGCATAACCTGAGAAAGTCGTTTAAATTTTAATTCACAAGTATCATTTTTTATTTTACCTATGGCTGCCCATTGTGCATCAATGCTACCTTCATTACTCACAGTTTGTGGAACTTCGAAAGCCTGGAACTCACTGAATTCTGTTTGTAAAGCATCAACAGCTTCATCTTCTGTATTATTGAACAAAAGAACAGGAAATTTTTCTGTAAAATATTTTAAGCTGGAAAATGATGCATTTTCAAAATTCGATATTTGTGTAACCTCTGCATGATGTAACACTTCTAACTCAAAAGGAAATTTATTGTGCATGTAGTCACATGCTGCTATGAAATAGCTTCTGACGTTTTCATAAAATTCATTTTTATCATGGATGTTAAAATCTTGGATTACTTTCAGTGTTCCATTTCCAATTAAGATATCAACATCTTTTTGATTACTCCTCTCATGATAGTGGACTTTCAAAATATCACTACATAATTTTGTGATGCTTGGTTTTACAAATTTCACTAGCATTTCTCTGTACAATTTTAAGAGACAAGATTTTAGCATATGAATATGAGGTTCCGCAGACTGAAGTTGAGCATTTGCTTTTTAAAATATAGGCACAGTATAAGATAAAAATAAACAGAAAGCCTTATTGATATCTTCCGACAGAAAATAAAACAACCTTTCTTCACGAGACATGGAGTTTTCAGTTTTTTGTTTCTTAGAAATATCCACATAATTTTGAGCTTTCCTTTTTAATTTCTGTGATGCTTTTTTGCTGTTACGTTCTTTCACTTTATCTGCATTTTCAACCGAAACTTTGATAGAGGGAATAGTAAAGAAAGAAAGTGGGGTGATTTGATTCCTTTTCATGGCCTCTTCCTTAAAAAAACTGATCAAAGGTTGCCACTGCTGGATTATACGCTCTAAGCACTTTCCAACAGACAACCAACGAGTGCTAACGTGTTTTAGTACCTTTTTTATATCAGTCTCATGAAATTCTTGAAGAATTTTCAACCTATCTTTTCTTTTCGAACTCTTTTGTAAGTAATAGTAAATGTCTACCAAAATTTCATCGATTTTAAATGGCAAACATGCAGCACTCTTTTCAGCTGCTAAGTTAATAAGGTGGCAGGAACAGCCCATAATTTCAATATTTTGGTGATGATTCTTTAACACCGCTGCTACACCTGCTTTTTACCACCGTGAGTAATGCTTATGTCTTTACGGCAACACGTGCAGAAAGCATATTTTGGCCCCAGTCTTGATTTTTGAATAAAATTAAATATCTTCATATATTTGGCTTTAAACGTTTGGTAGTACCTTTTATTAACAGTCGACATCGTTAACGTTGTTTTCAAAAACACCTAAAAACAAAACTTTCTTTCCGGAGCAAAGAAATACCAGATATGTCTAACACATGGCTTCCCTACACAAAGTCACATGCTTGACCAAAACCTTAACGGTGTAGCGCATTCTTTCTTGCCTTCCCCAACAACTACAAATACAGATGCATGATTTCGTTGTGCAGGGGCATCACTCTACGTCATAGCTGGAGCTAAAATTCCACACTATGCCACGTCATGCATGCGCCGTCAATGGCAGACGAATTTTTTCGACTTTTTTACCGATATTTGCATTTATTTATTATTAAATAAGCACATATGTACAAAATAGGTATTTAAAATTTTTTTAAAAAACACTGGGGATTTTAGATGAAATCTCCGAAAATCAGAAGAAATCATTTTCCGATCATCCAATCAAAAGACCGATAAAAAATCAGATTCCTTCTGGGTAAATCGGAAGGATTGGCACTAATGCAATGGTATATAAAGTTAGACAGAAAAATATTAAATACAAAATATTTAAGTACATAAAAGAAATATCTAAATCCATAAAATATATTGTTTCTTTTAAAAGTATGAAAAGTAATATGTAATAATTTATGATGACTAGACATAACATTAGAAGTTGTATAATACCTGTATCTCATTGTGCAACTGACATAATTTTTGTTTATCTTTAATATGTTTTGGAATATCATCCGAGCGAAATCGTGATCGTTCATTGAGTAAAGCCTATAAAATAAATTCGCATATGTTAAAAGTTGCAATGGCATTTTAAAAAATTAAAAATATGAAAGTATTTTATTAAAACTCCACTTGTTTATTTATATATTTTACTCTTTTGGATTAAGCACATACTTAGAAGATCAAGCATTAATGTGGATCATTGAATATTATGAAAAAACAAACCCAAGACAATACTGCAATTAACTTATAATACGAACCTTCATTTCTGCAACTGTGTTCGGAAAATTACGACTTTTAAAAGTTACAAGAGATTCTTGCATCCACATTTGAAGACTAATAGCAAGTTCTTTGTATTCTTCAACTTTCTGACGCTTTTCCTGAGACAATAAATGATTAAGTATATATATATATAGTCTATCTTTTACATATACAAACTTGCATTAATATTTTATTTGTTTGTTTTACAGCAAAAAGACAGGAAAGGTCATGCTGTGATGCAAGTTACAATGCAACATGACCTTAGCTGTCCTGTTCATTTTTTTTTAAATTAATCTGGGAGCTGGTTCCCTAGGCCTTAAGAGATTCAGATTCCCCAGAAAACTGCAGGTTGTGATTCACAACCTGCAATTTTCTGAAGAATCCAAATCTCTTAAAGCCTAGGGAAATAGCCCCCAGATGAATAAAACAATTTAGAAGTTAAAAATGGATTATTTTGAAAATTTGTCATAGAACCTAGGGTCGCAAACCACTCACAGCGCTAGTTCTAAAATCATCCAGTATGCACAAATATTTTCAACCACTGCGTGAAAAGTGCCAAATATAGCTCAAGTGCATAGATGATTAGGACATCGCATTTTGCGCTTCTCATGCACTGGTTGTCACTATTTGTGCATGCTGGACGGTTTTAGAACTAGTACTGTGAGTGGTTTGCGACCCTAGGTTCTATGACAAATATTGTTCGTCTAGGTATACCCTACCCCTCCTAGATGTTTGCAACCCTGGTGTTGAGACACCCTGTATAAGTGTAGCTCTGTTGGAAGGTGCATTGTCCTGCTGGAAGTGTTCATCATCTTGTGACACTGTGATCATGAAAGGATGAAGATGATCTACAAGGGATACACAGTAAAGCTGTTCAGAGATGCATCTATCAAAATGTAGCAGAAGTCCCAACACGTACCAGTTGAGCATATCCCATATCATTACAGGGTGTCCTTGTTGACATGATGGGTCCATATAAATCTGTTAGGTTCTACCCAACATATCCATCCTCCCATCTACTCAAAGTAACTGGCAACAGAATGAATTAAACCATGTAACATGGCCCCAACCATCCAAAGTCTAGTACTTATGCTCTCTCATTCATTAAAGGCATAGAGTTCTGCAATGTTGTGCTAGTATGAGGGATGTGGATGGTTACTCTCAAAACTAATTGTAGTCAATAATCACTCGAGAGTTTTAGTGAAAACATTTTTGGATACTTCTTTATTATCACCATTGATTTATGCCACGGTCATTTCCCTAGCTGGCAAAAGCGATGTCAGATAAGGATCAATGGTCATATGTACCTACCAGGTTCCTTCACCTTCATAGCTATCCATAATAAAATACTATTCCAGAAACGGAGTGTTCCTGATAAACTTTTAGTATAGTTCCATAGGAGTAATGCAATTCCTGTACTAGAGTCCACTATAATAGAGTGACCCATATATTGTGGACATTTATTGTTATTCCCGTTTCCAGCTCAGTCAACGTATAATGTTTATCTAAACTAGCATTGAATTATCTCCCAGGATGTCCTCATCCCTGTGCAGGGTGATTCAGAACTAATAGAACAAAGTGAAAGAGATGGTAAAGTATGTCAAATAAGCCATATTTGACAAAATCCCCATGTTCGCAATGGATCCAGTTTGGTTGAAGTGGAAGTATTATTTACATCCACATCGTTGCTATGTAGGCAACTAACTACATGAATGAAAAAAAAATTTGACACATAATTAAATTAATAAGAAAAAAAATTGACATACATGGTCCGAACATAAGCCTCACGTTTGGGCTATAAATTCCCCAACTGCATAAATTTGGCCATGGGAAGTTATTTTGGACTATAGTAAGTAGTGAAACCTTTTCCAATATGGTTTTAGGCTAAAACGGCAAATTTTCCAAATTTTGTTATATGATTAACAAATGTGGATGCAAATAATAACATCCCTGTAGTTCCAGAACGGCTCATTTTTGGACATAGGTTCACTAGACCGAAGTTGTTTCTTTTGATCTCCTTCACCTATTACACATGCTTGACAATTCCCAATTCCCTCCAATATGGTAAAACAACCATTTTCCATAACTTTAATGACTAAATGGCAATACTACTCAGGGCCAGGGAAGGGAATTTCCGATTTTTTTCCCTGCTGCATTATTAGGTCAATCACTTAAATTATGTGTCAAAATTTTTTTCTGCTCATGTAATTGTCTACGTAGTAACGATGTAGATGTAAATAATTCTTCCACTCCACAGCCAAACTGGCTTGTTTGCAGACATGGAGATTTCACTAAATCTAGCTTATTTGACGTCCTTTACCACCCTTTCAGTTTGTTCCATTAGTTCTGAATCACCCTGTATATCTGCCAAACGGTAGGCCTGCTAGCAAAAGGAGTGAAAGCATCAAGCAGTTAGGTATCTCATTTTTTCTGTGCATTGAGTATGTATCATAATAAAAAAATCTACCTTTTAATGTGGAAAAAAATCTTATGTTTAGAAAAGTGCATAACTTACATCATTCATGAGAGGATGGAGTGCTGGTGGATCGGGAAACACATCATAAACAGATGAAATATATGTAATTATAGACTTTTCATCAGGTTCAGGGGTATCAACATCTATAAAAAATAAAATAATGTAGAAATACATATATATGAAGGTATTTGGTTAAAACATAACACAGTAGAAATTAAGATAAATGTTTATCATCCTTTTATATTTTAAGAAACATTTTTAACAAAGTTTTAAATCCTGAGGACACAAAACAGTGTTTATAAATGCTTAATAATGTCATTTTAGGAAATGGATGGTCTATTGTATGAACTGAGATAAATATACATATATACATATATATATATTTAAAAGGAAAATGTTTGAAATTTTTAACCAAAATCAAAATCGGGACACAGGGCAAAAATTTAACTATAAAATTAATAGACATAGCAGTCTACAGAAATGGGGGAAAATCATACCTTCTGGGTCAAGCAATCGAGTAATCCCAAATTCTTTTTCAGCCAAACAAAATGCATTTTCTAAGTTATCTCTTGCAGCCCTTGTTCTCAATGATCGGAAATCTAAAATATCGGGTCTACGAAAGAAAATACTTCGTTATTATAAAAAATACATACTGTACAGAAAGAGGTAAATGCGAAGAAAAAATACATACAGTAAAAGTTTACATAATTTAATGCTTTATAAGTACCCCAGGTTTATGATTTCTTTTAAATATTAACAAAATCAAACATGCAAATATTAATTGCAATAAATAAATTTTAAATATCCACAATATTTCATTTTAAACCATATTTGTAAATTATACAATGTGGTATTATTGTACATTTGTTTGAAATTGAATTTTGTTACGAATTCCACATTTTAGATGCAATCAAAATAAAAGTCAGGGATAAAATTTAAGGAGAACGTTAAAAGTGTTTACAATAAATTCTCTTTTGCTCTCTAGTTTATTAATACATTTGAAGGTTTTCAAGAACCAGCAAAGATTATATAAAACGAAAGTCATTGACACTGCTAATCAAGCGTAGCTTGAGAGTTTTACTACAAGCACATAATGAAGTGCAACCCACCTTCAAATAAAAAACATGAAGAAGCTGAGTAAAATAATTTGATGAAAAAATAATCAAATGGATAATCAGGTAAAGTAATCAAACAAAAATCCTATTATTATTATTATTTTTAATATTGGAGGACTTGAAGCTTTTCAACACATAAAAAAACGTAATTCAAGAATTCAGGACAAAAGATACAAATTTAGGCCACACATTTAAGACTTTATAGAAGAAAAGTATCATACATGCTATTGTGAAATTTGTAAATAAGTGCAAAAACTGCCTTGGAAACAAATGACTTTCAACATTTTGAAGGAAAAAGGTAATTTTAAAGTCTCTGTACTCACAATGTACACACTTTTGAAATGTTTAATTAAAGTAACTGATGATAAACGGTCCAACTTTCCAGGATTTTAGAAAAGGTAATTTAATAGTTTAGATACAACAAAAATTATGACCTTTGCAATAGAATTACAGAAACCAGCATAAAAAATATTTGGAAAAAACTCTGTCCTCAGCTTGTTTCAAATTTTGAAGAACCAGAAGAGACTGTACAACTAAACACAGAAGTAATTGTTACTCTTGGCAACAGATTGGAACAGGGTGTCTCTAGATAATATAAATCAGTGTTCTTTTAACTTTTCTTTCTTTTTTTTTTTTTTCTTCTTATAGACCACTTTAAACACTCTTTACTTACTAAGGATGCTTAGGAAGGGGGATTGGGGACCTCACCCCATCTCCAAGGAAGAAAAGTGAAAAATATGTTGTTTGAAACCATGAATGACAATTCTGGTTAAGAATATTAAGCTCTTCAGATCACTATCAGTTGTAAGCTAAATAATTTTGTTCTGTACATTATTAATAAAACATCAAAAAATTCACTATTAGGTTTTCACATACAGATTTCATAATATTTTTCATAACATTTTTATATATATTTATACATATTTCATAAGATTTTAAATACAGATTTCATAAACTGCTTAGACATCTGCAAGGTTGTCACAATTAGAAATTTCATTGTTAACATTGAATTTTTATTCTTAGCAACAGGCACTTTTCACAACCATGATGCTAAATATATTATGTTGTGGCTACCCAATGAGAGAAACATTTCCATGGAAAATAGACTCGTCCAACTTCCTGTTGATAAACACTCAAGCTCATGCCACCCACCGAAGTAAAGTAAACATCTGTAGTCAATGAAACAAAATATTTTCTCTCTTTATGTCTTAGCATAGAATTAAATAATGTTTTGTGATGTGTAGTAAACATTGTCATCCAATTAAAAATTACTCTAATTATGCTAAAGATACGAGTCTGTACTTCTAAATGTTTCGGCTCTTAACCAAAGGAACTAGACATGATGGTCAACCACACTATAACGCACAAAGGCATAATGTCATCATTTTTTCTTCTGAAATTTTCTGAAGATTGTGTGGATCACTTGACAGACTGCAATGGATCATACTCTGAGAAACACTGATATAAATTATCTTCTTGAAGCACACATGGAAGAACTCTTGAATGAAGACCTTTTAGAAATTGAAAACAACAGGAAACTGAAAAGGAAGACAATAGAAGTAGAAGAAATAGAATTCTGTGGAATTAGAATTACATGGTACTGCAATTCCAATTCCAGAAGATTCTACATCATACACTTGAATTAACTCCACACAAATTACTTTCGTTACATTGGAGAAACATCACTACTTGTTTCAACTGTTTTTAAACTAATTTATCGCAACCATGCATCTAATATAAATGTTGATATCTCAGAAGCAAATGAAAGAATTGTTAATTATTGAAACTGCTGGGAAAATTGGTAGTTTAATATGTAAACAGCACACTGGCAAACTATCTGAAAGGAAGAAACTGTTCATGAAAAGATGAAGAGATCTGAAGGTTGACAATCAGAATACCACTTCCAGGATGGACTATATATAACTTTATAAAATTCTGCACAAAAGCATAAAGGACAACATAAGAAAATTCAACGATGAATCAGTAAGGAAAGCTATTGAAAATAAGAGTCTTACGGACATTGATGGACGTTTGTTTGTTGGAAAGAAACATATTGCATTGCAGGGAGAGGATTGCACCATAACAAGAAATAGGGAAGAAATATTTACAAGGGAACCACTTTTGTGGAAGCTCGTACTTTGAAACAAGACTTATCACAAATGATAGTCCCTAAATTTCTTATTAAGAATATGAAATCAGTTTTTTGTGAATAGCATATAAATGTTTTTTATTAATATTTAAAGTCCAAAAATCGCACTTTTTAGGTGAAGTTTGATATTTTTTATTCGCACTGTATATGAAGATAATAATTTTTGAACTCAATTCAAATAAAGAAGGTGGTTGCATTTAAGGGATAAAATTATAAAATTACACGAAAGGTCATTCAGAGTATTTTAAAAAATTGTATAAAAACTAAGCTTTTTAATACCAATATTTGGCGCGTTTGGCTATGGTTTAGAAGAATTGGCGATACCGGTATGAAGTATAAATGTTTCATCAAAAAAAAATTTCAAACAAAATTGCTCTGGATGAAATCAAAATTGATGTAACACACCAAAACGAAATTATAAAAATTCATTCTTTGGTCTATAACCAATTAAGTGCAAAATAATATCGTCCTATGCTGCAATATCCTTGGTGTAAATGTAATTACATTCCTAATGAAACAATTCAATTTCAGAATATTGGTGAAACATCTTTTCGGTTGATTGATATGATTTGCAGTGATAATAAATGTAACTTACATTTCTCTAGTGCAGACATTGTGAGGCATAATTATGCTTTGAACACTTTTAGGAAAAATATTATTATCATAACCAGTAGTGCAGCTAAAGGGGGGAAGTCACCCCGGGGTCCACAATTCGGAGGGCGGCAATTAGCCTTTAAAAAACAAAATTTATTTGTTTTGTTACCCCACAGGGGGGGAGGGGAACGGCAAAATATCTAGCTACACCATTGACCATAACTTATAAAAGTGCTTCTGGATTTTGATATTTAAAATCATTTTTATAATTTTCTCATATCGAAAGTCTTTGATGTACAACATTTAAATTTTCCGCGTTAAATTTTTACGAAGAGCCTGGTCGACTTAGCAAAAAATAGGAGAAGTCAATATGATACAATGCTTGTCCATTTTTTAAAACAGATTATTTACATATAAAATTTTGAAATGCCAGCTTCATTAAAACATTTTTCTTTATTAAAAAATTACGTAAAATATTTTGATGTTACGGCCATAAAATTTAGAATTTTTTCCTTTTTATTATGCCATTATATTTCCTAAAAATAGTGGCAATGAAGGTTTCAATATGAGTGTGATTATTGAATTATAAATGTTTTATACCGATATCGCCAATTCTTCTAAACCGCAGCCAAACGTGCCAAATGTTGGTATTAAAAACCTAGTTTTTATGTAATTTTTTTAAAATACTCTAAATAATCTTCTGTGCAATTTTATAATTTTATCCGTTAAATACAATTACCCTCTTTATTCGAATTGAATTAAAAAGTTCTTATCTTCATATACAATACGAATAAAAAATATCAAACTTCAGATAATTTGGACTTTTGAATATTAATAAAAACATTTTATATGCTATTCACAAAAAACTGATTTCATATTTTTAATAAGGAACTTAGGGACTATCATGTCTTAAAGTGCGAGCTTCCACAAAAGTGATATCCTTGTTAGAAGGATTGAAGAATTCTACAGAAAACTATATGAAGGAAACAGTAGATTAAACGAAGACACTGAAATGGTCAAAGGAACAGCTCCTAAAATCTTGAAAGAAGAAGTGGCATTTGCAATCAAAAATATGAAAAAAGGACAAGCCCCTGGTGATTATGGCATTACATTAGATATCTTAAAAGAAGATGGAGAAAACGTGGAAAACATACTTGCAAAATTCTTTACCAAATGTCTAAATAGCGGTAAAATACCAAACCAATGAGGTTCTGCAACAGTGATTCCATAAAAGCGGTGATAAAGAGCATTTAAAAAAATTACTGACCAATTAGTTCGTTACCTGCTGTTTATGAAATCTTCACAAAACTGCTAACACATGGCCTGCAGAAAAAATTAGATACAGCTCAACCAATAGAACAAGCTGGATTTTGAAGTAGATGGAGTGGACCATACTAAAGTATTAAAAGTACTGAATGGAAGAACAAATGAATATGAACTTCCATTGTATGTGACATTTATTGGCTATGAAAAGGCCTTTGACTCTATTCGAACATCAGAAGTCATCGACTCTTTGAAATCAACAGACATTGATCATGTGTACATTAACATGGTTAAACATACGTATAAAAATGCAAGTGCAAAAGTTTGATTACATAAAGATACCAAAACTATCAAAATTGGTAAATGTGTCAGGAAGGGAGATACCATTTCTCCAAAACTTTTTACTCCAGTTTTACAGATGATTTTTCAGCTGATAAATTGGAATAACAAGGGAATAAAAATAAATGGTGAATATTCAAATCATCTAGAGTTTTCTGATGACATGGTTATTTTTTCAACGGACCCCTCAGAACTCCAAGACATGGTACAGGAGCTCTCATCTAGAAGTAGAGAAGTTGGACTCAAGATGAACCTATAAAAAACTAATATGATGTTCAATAATTTCACAGAGAAAACAAAAATACAAGTTGACAACACTGAGCTAGAAATTGCTGATTCGTATATTTACCTTGATCAACAGATTTCAATGGAAGGCAACGTTATGAAAGAACTCAACAGAAATATTAAACCTCGCTGGAGTGTATTCGGAAGAAACAGTTTTATCCTAGAGGGAAAATTGCCTTTGTGTCTAAAAAGAAAGGTCTTCAATCAGTGTATATTGACAGTCCTCTCTTATGGAGCAGAGACATGAGAGTCCAATAATTGTAGCAATATGGAAGTTTCAGACAACCCAAAGGTACATGCTTGGAATAATTAGGAGAGATCGAAAAAGAAACAGTTGGGTGAGAAAGCAAACTAGAGTAGAGGACATCATTGTTAAAGTAAAAAGACTGAAGTGGCTGCCTCGAAATGAAAACCTTGGAACCTAGCAGGAAAGAAATATTTTTACTCAACATTTGCAAAAACTAGTTGCAAGTGATGACTGGATTTGTTGAATCTGTTGTGTGTGTCTGTGTGTGTGTGTATCATCATCATATTCAACCATTATCTATCCACTGCTGGATGAAGGTCTCTCCAAATGCTTTCCACACAAGTCTATCCTGAGCAATTCGCTTCCACGTCACCCCAACCTGTTTTCTTATTTCATCCACCCATCTAGTTTGAGGACGTTTTCTAGGTCTTCGGTGGTCTCTTGGAATCCAGTTCAGAATTTCTGTTGTCCATCGTTGATCAGTTCTTCTTGCAATATGCCCAGCCCATCGCCATTTCAGCCCTTTTACTTTAACAATGATGTCCTCTACTCTAGTTTGCTCTCTCACCCAAGTGTTTCTTTTTCGATCTCTCCTAGTTATTCCAAGCATGCACCTCTCCATGCTCCTTTGCGTTGTCTGTAACTTTCGTATTGCTCCAACTGTTAGACTCCATGTCTCTGATCCATAAGAGAGGACTGGCAATACACACTGGTTGAAGACCTTTCTTTTTAGACACAAAGGCAATTTCCCCTTCAGGATAAAACTGTTTCTTCCAAATGCACTCCAGCCAAGTTTAATACGTCTGTTGAGTTCTTTCATAATGTTGCCATCCATTGAAATCAGCTGGCCAAGGTAAATATATGAATCAGCAATTTCTAGCTCAATGTTGTCAACTTGTATTTTTGTTTCCTCTACGAAATTATTGAACATGATCTTAGTTTTTTGTAGGTTCATCTTGAGTCCAACTTCTTTACTTCTAGTTGAGAGCTCCTGTACCATGTCTTGGAGTTCTGATGGGTTCGTTGAAAAAATAACAATGTCATCAGCAAACCGCAAATGATTTAAATATTCACCATTTATTTTTATTCCCTTGTTATTCCAATTTATCTGCTGAAAAATCATCTGTAAAGCTGAAGTAAAAAGTTTTGGAGAAATGGTATCTCCCTGCCTCACACCTTTACCAATTTTGATAGTTTTGGTATCTTTATGTAACCGAAATTTTGCACTTGCATTTTTATACACACATTTCACCATGTCAATGTACACATCCTCGATGTCTGCTGATCTTAAAGAGTTGATGACTGCTGATGTTTTAATAGAGTCAAAGGCCTTCTCATAGTCAATAAATGCCACACACAATGGAAGTTCATATTCATGTGTTCTTTCAATTAATTCTCTTAATACTTGAATATGGTCCACTGTACTGAATCCACTTCGAAATCCAGCTTGTTCTCTTGGTTGAGCTGCATCTAATTTTTTCTGCAGGCGATGTGTTAGCACTTTTGTGAAGATTTTATAAATAGCAGGTAACAAGCTAATTGGTCGGTAATTTTTCAAATCCTCTTTATCACCTTTTTTATGCAAAAGAATTACTGTTGCAGAATCCCATTGGTTTGGTATGTTACCACTGTTGAGGCATTTGGTAAAGAATTTTGCAAGTATGTCTTCTACATGTTCTCCAGCTTCTTTTAAGATATCTAATGTAATGCCATCATCGCCAGGGGATCTTCCTTTCTTCATACTTTTTATTGCAAATGCTACTTCTTCTTTTAAGATTTTAGGAGCTGTTCCTTCGACTATCTCAGAGTCTTCGTTTAATCCACTGTTTCCCTCATACAGCTTTCTGTAGAATTCTTCAACTCTTCTAAGTATTTCTTCCCTATTTCTTGTTACAGTGCCATCCTCTCCTTTTAATGCAATGATGTGTTTCTTCCCAATAGACAAACTCCCTTTAACAACCCTAAGGCTCTTGTTGCTTTCAATGGCCTTCCTTACTAACTCACAATTGAATTTTCTTATATCTTCTTTCATGTTTTTGCGCAAAGTTTTGCAAAGTTCTACATACTCGATCTTGCAACTGGTATTTTGATTGTCCACCTTCATAAGTCTTCGCCTTTTCATGAGTTGTTTCGTCTTCTCAGATAATTTGCTATTATTAGCTTTTTACGGGTTGCCGCCAGTTTCCCCGGCAGTTTCAACTATTGTCTTAACAATGACAGGCTGGCTACAAGGATATCGAATTTCATCGATGCGGTGTACCGGTGCGGAGATGATTTTGAATTTAGCAGATACCTGGTATTTGCTTTCAGTTTCATTAAATCCACCTTCCTTGCTTGTTTCCTAATGAGCTTCTGTCTTTCTAATTTAGTATTTAAGCGCACTTTACATCTCACCATTCGATGATCACTTCCAGTATTAAATCTGTTCAGTACGCTGCAATCTTCAATAATTGATTTCTTGTTTGCCAGGATATAGTCAATTTCGCTGGTTCCTCCATTGGGGTGTTTCCATGTCCATTTTCTTTGTAGTTTCTTCTTAAAAAATGAATTCATGATGCTAAGATTTTCAGCTTCTGCAAATTCGATGAGTTGATCGCCACGTTCATTCCTTTCCCCATATCCATATTTACCAACCGATGTCTCTCCTTGTTCCTGTTGTCCAATTCTTGCATTGAAATCCCCCATGATGAGCTTGATATGTTGTTTCCCTTTTGTGCGTAACTGTTTGATTTCTTCATAAAATTCTTCAACATCTTCGTCGGTATGGCTTGATGTTGGTGCATATACCTGTACTATCTGAAGTTGGTATCGCTGGGTTAGTTGAGACAATGAGCCCTTACTTTCGATCTGGCGATGCTTTTCAACTTCCAGAAGACAGTCTTTAATTCTTTTGTTGATTAAGAAGCCAACACCACTTGTTCTTCCAGTTTCCGTTCCTCTATAATAAAACAAATGTCCGCTTTTAAGTTCCACCAACTCTTCACCTTTTCTTCTAACTTCACTGAGTCCTACAATGTCCCATTTGATCTTTTCAAGTTCCTCTTCCAATTCCTGAAGTTTTGCTTCAGAAGCAAGGGATCGTCCATTATACGTTGCCAAGGTCAATAACAAACGGCAGCCTGGGCCATTCCAGTGATTCTTAGCACCCCCTGCTTTCATGCCACACTGACCGCTGCCTTGATCAGGAGCACTCCAGCACCTGGAGACTAGGGGCCATGGTTTCTGGTGTGTCAACATAATGGAGGAATTAGCCATAATTTCACCACGCTGGCTAGACGGGTTGGTGAATTAGCCCTCCCCTTCCGCCTTTCTATCCGTGTAGCAAATATTAATTTGCCACATAAATAGAAAGCTCAGCCTGCACCACTTGAAGGCGGGGTAGGACACTAGGTTACTGGCCTGGCCGGTTCCACACATCGTCACATACGTTCAGCGTGTGGGTCTCCTTCCAGTTAGATACCA
>QLNU02015360.1:207250408-207272091 GCA_006491805.2 Dysdera silvatica
TTCTGTTAAAAGTAGTATTAGGCCCTTTTCTTAAAATGACTTACGAAAAACATTTCAGTTTAATATTTTGAAATTGTAGAAAACATTATCCATGAATGTCGTTCTTCCGTAACATTTTGAATACCATGGCTTTACCCTCTACACAAACGTATGTTGCCATCAATGCCTTATTTGATTCGACAATATATAAGAGAAACTTATTTTTTGCTAAATTACGTATTCCGTTTAGCTCTAATCATGGGCGCTCATATATGAGTACATTTAGGGGGGCTACGAAAAATTATTACCTCCTTTTCAAGGCTGTCAAATATTTTACAGATTGTAAAAGATTCAAAAATGCGACAAAAATAATGGGCACTGCTTGTTAATTAGTAGTGAATTGAAAAGTACCTTATTTTAAAATGTGACAGTAAATTATTTTAAAGTAAATGCATAGCAGAATCGGGCAAATCAAATTTTTGAACGGCTAGGGGGCTTGAGCCGCCTTGGTCCTTTATATGGGCACCCATGACTGTAATGTAATAAAATCTCTATACTAGTTGGGAAGAATTGAATTAATATTCGTTGAACCTGATTAGCGATTATGAATAAAGCATGTAAGGTGAATGATTGCAAAAATATAAAACAAATTGGCTGTTATAAAATTATAAATCCCCAATAAATGTATAATGTTTTACGGACAACATATGCACATTTATTTGGGTGAGTCTCTTGTACACAAGTCTCATGATTAATATGTTTGTTTTCATTTCTATGAACAAGGGCCCGATAAATTGAGTCGAACTTCACTTGTCGGACAAGAACGTCATTCACCCCCCTCAATACGATAAACCAGGGACCTTATAGGAAAATATTTTCTATTCGCCAACTGCAAAAACCTACATACTAAAGGTTAAACACTGGTATTCAAAAATTAAAAATTTTCAACGGGGAAACGTAATTGTCCTCTCTTATAGATTAATTTAAGATATCTTATGTATTTACTGCATTACAGCGATAGAGCATAAATTCTTGCTTTAAGAGCAAAGTCTGGGAACGAAAATTAATTTGTAAAAGAAATACTTGTATATAATTTCTTACGACTGCTATATGTACTCAAATATTAAAAGTAGAGAACTTACCTTCAATATGAACTCCCGTTATATCCGAAGAAAAACTGAGGAACCTACTTTATTCATTATTCAAATACCATAGAATTTATCCACAAACCTACATTGGTGTTTCAAGAAAATCGAAAAACACTTTGAATATTGCAGATTTGTTAACCTTTAGAGATGAAAAAGAAATATTTATGGCGAAGGAGACAGAATTGAAGTTCTTGTATAGTAAAACCATTAAATAACAATAAGCTGAACATGAATGATTACCCAATCTTCAACTGGGATGCTGATACAACGAGGAAGACTAAAAATTCGGTAGAGGAGGATGATCATGTTAAATTAAAAGGAGGATTTGGTCAACACAGAGTTCAACTCGAGGTAGATTCGTATGAAAACCTTGGAAAAAGTTCGTTTGGTCCTATTATAAAAGAATTTGAAAGTAACGAGGTAACGAATATATCATTTTTATAGCTTTAAATTAGTATTTGTATTTTGGTACAATTAATAGATTACTTCAATCGTCCACATGCAATTCTTTGAGATTTTCCTTAAAAATGGCAGTTCATGTATTTCAATAAAACTCTTTCGATGATCAAGGAATAATTTTGACAGGTGGAAGACAATGCTTTGGTTAAATTTCTTAAGCTGATAAAAAATAAAATTGGTACTCTTTTCGTAACGAGGAATTATTACAAGCACTCCGGAGGGTATTAAAGAAATACTTTTCATTGTGTATTTATATAGTGAAATCTGTCTATAACTGCATTCTAGGAATAGATATTTTCATAGGCAATTAATTGTGGAACAGACTAGACGTGATGTTCTATCACAGTAATCACAGGGATCACAGTAAATATCGTAGAGGTTTGTCCTTATAAAAAGTATTCTTGAATTTATTTTTACAATTGCGTAGGAGCTAAAGTTCATCCTAAGAAATTATTACATATTATTAACAAAATCTTTTCTTTATAAAATGCATGTACAGCTTAATATAATAAAGCTTAAATATCTATACATGACTTAACTTTATAAAGAATTATAAAGCTTTATATTCGAGTCGAATGCAGTTTATGGATTTACAATGCGATATAATAAACTTGCTGTGGTTTGTTTGGCTTTGGCATGAGTGATTCATAAATTATTAGTTTGGTTTTTGATATTGCATGGATAGAAGATATTTGCTTTATCCTAGAAGTTAAGGTCTGATGGTGTTTGAGTTGAACACATATCTAAAACTGTACTATCATTGACTTTATGCATTTGAATATTGTGTTTGAGATGTGATGCTTACAAACCCATACTTAAATTGAATTACTATGGCATTATTGCAGAACATGACATCATGCACGAGTTGAACAAATGTGATATTTAGTAAACTTAATAAGTAAGTATCGTGCAGATATACTAATGATAAAATATGGTGCAAGTTGGCAGTTTGTTGCTAAATAAGTGTACTACTGAGAGAATATTGAGCAAACAGTAATTACAGAAAAAGATGCTATCTAGAAAACGTTGTGCAAGTCAGTAGCTGGTTATCGTTCAAGCCTACTACTAGGTACACATTCAGACAGTCCTGTTCAACAAACATTGAATGCGTGTCACTAAGAAAGCGTTGGAAATGATGGTATCATTGATTTGTTGTTTGTTTGTTTTTTGGTTTTACGGCTCAAAGACTACAGTGGTCATGCTGCGCCGGGACCTACTGTTTTCCGAGGAATCCGAACCTCTTAAGGCCTAGGGAACCAAACCCCGGACTACAGTGAGCAGTGCGATCTTTATGAGATCTCTGAGTAAGCGTTCTTTTTGCACTGCTGGGAGTCGAACCCGGATTAGCCGCGCAATAGGAGAACGCGTTACCACACTGCGCCACCGCAGGGCAGGGGGCGGGCAGTTAGAAATTCATATATCATGTGGCTTACTGTATTGTTTTCAATGCTTTTAACTTAAGGCATTTGTTATCTGTCACTTGTATTTCACAGAATTGCTATTCGCACACACAATTGCTTTAAAATATATATTATTTATTGATTATTAATTCATTATTTATTAATTATAAATAAATATCCATTTTAAATTTCCAAATATCGGTATTAAAAAGCTTAATTTTTATATAATTCTTAAATACTCCGAATGACCTTCGTGTAAATTTATAATTTTACCCGTTAAATTCGCTAATCACCTTCTTATTAAATTGAGTTCAAAAGTTTTTATCTTCATATACAGTGCGAATAAAAATATCAAACTCTCACCTAGAAAGTGCAATTTTTGGACTTAAATAATAACAAAAAAAAAAAATATATGGCGCTAGTTTACAAAAGAAATTTATTTCGTATCCTTACTAAGGAACTTACTTAGGGACTATCATTTGTGATACGTCTTGTCTCAAAGTGCGAGCTTCTACAAAAGTGGTTCCCTTGTTAGTAAAAATCAAGAGGTAAGTAAAATTTTAAGAGAATTTTACATAAAGTGAGGTGGGCAGAGCACATTACGTAAGTTCCTTACTCTTCGATTTCAGACTACGTACAATATATATACACACACAAGGTGGGCTAAAAGTGCAAAAAAAACTTTAAAAAATCATAAAAAGGGAACAAATGACGATAAAGAAGTGCTGTTTGCACGAAAGTTTTTCTAGGAAAACCGCATTTTTTTAGTAGCAAAAAAAAGTACAGTTCAAAGAAATCAGCTGCAAACGGCGCTGATAACTCCAAAGACAATGAACAGGATAACCATGTATTCCATCGATTTATTATTGTAAAACAATCGTTCAATGTAACGCCCGGAACATTATATAACAGAATTAAGGAGAACAGTACATGACATGTGGCTATTTCTCGTCTTCAGTTATTTCGCCGTGCGAAATTTTCGTAGTACGATGTCTTCTAACTAAATGTTCAAGTAGAAGAACTTCACCAGCAACACTTGATTTGGTAACTATAACGTTCTCCAATTATACAGTACTGTTGGATTCGAATGAAATTCCTCGTGCATCGAGGTCTTTTATTGCAAGCCTGAGTTGTATACTTTTGCTGAATAGCTTACGTATCAGGGCCGTCTACAGGTGACTTTTGGAAGGAAATTGTTTTGCTACTATATATTAATAAAAAAAATTTAAAAAAAAAATAAAAAACGATTTTCCTGGAAACCATTTCGTGCAAACTGCACGAAAGGGTTTCCTTCTTTAATGCTTTTTTTTATTTTTATAAGTTTTACAAACTTTCAGCGCACCCTGTGTTCCCCCACCCCCAGAAGAAAAAGTATTTATTCAACATGCACCATTAAATATTACATGTATCGATGTTAAGGTATTATTACTCTCTGCAGGGATAACACAATTGCCAAATATGGTCAACACAGAAAAGCCTCTAGCTTAAAAGCCTAAAGCTCTAGTTTGAGCTAATTAATACGTGGGTGGCAAAAATTATTGTATAATAAATTCCCCCACGAAAACTCACAAAAATCTCGCCCCGGAGGCTTTCTTGTGTTGACCATATTTGGCAATTGTGTTATCCCTGCGGAGGGTAATAATACCTTAACATCTTTACATACGGAGAAAGAGAGCGTTGTTTCCTGTCCTCATTCGTCTAGCGGTCCAAGACACTCCGGGCTAAACGGAGGGACCCTGGTTCGAATCCAGGATGGGGAAAGCGTCTCTTTTTCTCCAAAAACGAATAAAGCTCTAGTTTGAGCTATAATCTATACGTGGGTGGCAGAAATTATTGTATGCTGCATCGATGTTTCCATTTTAGGTTGTATGACATATTTACAAATATATATATTATATATATATATACAAATATGTACAAGATAAACAATTAAATTCATATAAACCGCTTGTAACACTTAATGAATTGTTTTATAAAAGTCCAGTTGATTTGTGGAATTCGCACCAAAGTGAAGAGGACTACGGAAGTCCAAAGAAAAGAAAAATCCATAAAATCACCGAAAACCCGTGTAGAAATCCATTTCGGGCAAGAGGTCATTGTTCGCCGTAGATTGCCGCTTTCCTACGCATGCTAATTCTAGAAGGTTCTAGTGTTGGACAGTGTAAAATAACATTCTCCACTGTGTGTATGTGTGTAATTTATCTAAACTTCTACCTTAATAATCATGCATATAAATACACATTAAAAATTAATTTCTTTAAAAAATAATTATTATAAACAAAACCTATATTAAAATAAAAGTAATTAAAAAAAAATAAAAACTCACCGATTTCGATGAAGAATGGCATTAAAGGCCAAGCCATCTTTCCAACTGTTCGTAAAATCCACAACTCTGACACCTGGATAACGTTCAGTAGTACGTTGTGCCCATCGCAGAAGAGCTTCCCGGGCGGTGACTGATTCATCGGATAAACCAGTTATTATATCCGAAATCTAAAATTAGAAATTAGAAAAAGAACATGAGCATATATACATTTATAAATCATTATCGGTAATGATTGAAAAAAATTATTCGCTATTTATTTTTGTATTTTCCTACTGTGTGAACAATTTTCTTCAACGTTCTTTTAGTTGTTCATCTATACATGTTATTTGCAGGTCATGAATACCATTTTGTAAATAAATTTTTGTTTTGAAATTTTAAAATTATGCATTTTTGAAACTTGAGAAATACTTGCTTCAACAGATGTTCTGATGTTCGACAGATTACATATCCCAGGGAAATGGGTTACGCAAACCAATGTATGAATGATTTTCAAAATCATCAACATTAATTTTTTAACTTTTCTGTAGAAGTATGATCATACAGTAGCTTTTCCGTTAGCTATTAGCCTGATTTGAAACTCCCACAATTTCAAATTTATGAAATATCATAATTTCAAGCTCTATAGCGAGTGGGCGAAATAGTGAAAGTAAAAATACAGTAAAGTGTATAAAAGTTATGAAGTGCTTTTATATATATGGCCTGCTGGTATCTAACTGGAAAGAGACCCACACGCTGAACGCATGTGACGATGTGTGGAACCGGCCGGGCCAGTAACCTAGTGTCCTACCCCGCCTTCAAGTGGTGCGAGTCGGGCTTTCTATTTATGAAGCAAATTAATATTTGTTGCACAATAGAAAAACGGAAAGGGGGGCTAATTCAACAACCGGTTTAGCCAGCGTGGTGAAATTATGGCTAATTCCTCCATTACGTTGACACATCAGAAACCATGGCCCCTAGCCTCCAGGTGCCGGAGTGCTCCTGATCAAGGCAGCCGTCAGTGTGTCATGAAAGCAGGGGGTGCTAAGAATCACTCGAATGGCCCAGAGGCCGTTTGTTATTGACCTTGGGTACGTATAACCTCTTAAGACCCGAGCATTGGTCGACATGATGCAGCTTCCGCAAAAGCACATTCTCGTCCCTTGATTTTCTAAACTTTCCAGCGACATATAGTGAAGAAAAACTAAACTATAGTGAAGAAAGACTATAAAAAAGCTTAGAAGGTGCACAAATAATACCCTTCGGTCTGAGTTCGCAGTTTATATTAGTTTACTAGAAAAGGCATTGATACCTCTTCATTCCAGAGGTATACATATGTGTACCTCTGGAATGAAGAGGATAATGGACGATCCCCTGCTTCTGAAACAAAACTTCAGGAATTGGAAGAACTTGAAAAGTGGGGCATTATATGACTCGGTGAAGTTAGAAGAAAAGGTGAAGAGTTGGTGGAACTCTTAAAAGTGGACATTTGTTTTATTATCAAGTAACGGAAACTGGAAGAACAAGTGGTGTTGGCTTCTTAATCAACGAAAGAATTCAAAGACTACCTTCTTAAAGTTGAAAGTACGTCAGATCGAGCAGCGAGGCTCGTTGTTCAAATAGCCCAGCGATACCAACTTCACACAGTACAGGCAAATGCATCAACATCAAGCCATACCAACGAAGAGATTACAGAATGTAAGATATTATTACCCTTCACAGGGATAACACAATTGCCAAATAATGGTCAACACACAAAGCTACCGGGGTGAGTTTTTTGTGAGTTTTTCGTGAGGGACTTTTTGTTACTAATAAATTCGAAATACACGTATTATTAGATCAATCTAGAGCTCTTTTTTTTTCCAGGATAAAAAGAGACGCCGTCCAGGATGGGTTTTACACATTTATCTGATAAAATTTGTCGTCCTTAATCAAATTTATAGTTAGGTATAGAATTATGAATACTGTAGAATAACACACAATTGAATTTTGCTGTCCAACATCACATGATGGGAATACATACGTACCTGAATGAATATGTATATTTTCTGCTATTTGATGATGGACCGTAAAATTATAAATAAAGAGCGTTATGATTGTACAACACTCAAGGTTCTAATACATCAGCAACAAATTTGAACCATGGTGACATAAATTTTACTATTATTTACATTTTTATTATTATTGTTTATGGTGTAAAAGTTGCAAGAATCTGATTCCATTCCCCACCCCCTTCTCCCTAAAAACACAGGTTCTAGTATGAATAAAAGTCGAGAATCAAAAACTTAGTTGTATTTGAATTATCCCTCCACATCTTCCTTTATTTATTATGGAATCTCCTCTTTGGTCAAATGTGTATAGTGTTTTATTTATTTATCCCAATGACATGCATAATATGTCATTTCATACTATAATGCCTCACAACTTCGCATTTTTTTTCTGTATCTCTTTTTTTAATTCCGAGTTAGTTGCAATATCATTTACATTTCGCCACAGAGAATGCTGCTGTTGATCTCATAGATCAGGCAGACATGGCCACTTCGTTGTATCTGTAGACATAGTATATAAAAGTTAGGTATACCTAACGTGACCGTTTATTTTTTTCCTCAAAACGGGACATACGGCGTATGTCCCGTTTTGAGGGAAAAAAATAAATGGGACATCTACTAATTTTTCGGTAATAGTATGTTATTCAAGAAAACGAATATTTTTTCATAGTTTTTATTTCTTAATGAAAAGAACAGAAATAAACATAGGAAAATAAATAATTTATGTGGTCTTATATTTTTCTGAAGAACAAATTTGTTTAAGTATATTTGGATTTGATTTTAAATAAGAATAAATTTCTTGGCATGATTTCTTAAAATTTACTTTAATAATTACCATTGCTTTAGAAACTGCGACTAGTAACTGTGTTTTTTCACTCGTGCAGAACTTATTCATAAAAAAATAAAAAAAATAAACTTTCTACTGGTGCGTTGGTGCCTGACAGGCATAGAATATATTTAATAATTACACGAAAGTTCGAATAATTCAAATTATTGGTGTGAAAGTGTCTGAACAATTCCACATAATGACTTTCAATTGAAACATTCCCAGTGTTCCATTCTGTCAATTCCTGCGGTGTAATGTAGTTATAAGTGAATACTCAACTAATACTTCTGATAACTTGGTCACAATTAATAAATCCCTTTTCAATCAATACATCCATTTAACTTTGAATTTTTCTCATGCAAATATTTTGGTTAAATTCACCCATTCAAATATTTCTAATTCTTCAAAGAAAAAAGTTCACTGCTCCAAATATTCTTTGCTGATTTTATAGAACTCAGCAGCTGTAGTTTCCATATATTCTTTATTAACATCACTGCAGCCACTTTCGTTAAATTTGCCATTAAATTACGAACAGAGGGAAGAAGAAACTGAGTACTTTGTTCCAAGGCCAAATTGTTTTTAAGATCGGAAATTTTATGTTTTTCTGATTTAAATGTTGGTTAAAATCGCTGGAACCTCCATGGGCCATGTTAAATTCTGTACGACACTTTTCAAACCCGATGGCCGATGGAGGACTTCTTTGCTTTCTAAAAGGGTACTTTGTACGTTAACATTAAAAGTGCGCTTGCGTGTGGGCATTCTTAAAATGGAGGAGGTAACGTAAAGAAATTTAAATTGACTACAATACGCACGTCGATAAAAAAAACAATAATGAATCATCAAGAAAGATGCACGAGCTAGCAGGCTTCTGACCGACATAGTTCGTTCACGAAAAGTAGTCCGATGGTACCGTTAGAATTCACGGGAGCTGACGTCACAAACGGGCTAGCCGATTACAGCAGAGGGGAGGACGTCATTTCAGAACTGATTTTTGGCGCAGACAAACGTTCGCTAAAAAACCAGTTCTGAAAAGACGTCCTCGCCTCTGCTGTAATCGGCTAGTCTGTCTGTGACGTCAGCTCCTGTAAATTCTAACGCTACCGTCGGACTACTTTTCGTGACAGAACTGGACATATATGTGGGAGGTATTGCGCATGCCCCGTCATCGCCGCGCTACCCGAGTTTCTCTCTTTCTGAAAGCGGGACATTTCGGCGACCCGAAGCTTTGCTTGGGAACAACGGGATAGGCTACCTAAAAACGGGACGGTCCCGTTCAAAACGGGACGTATGGTCAGGCTTGGTATAATTAACTTTTATAACTCTATGAGCCTTCACTCAGAGGTTACTTGGGTGAATAGGGACTTTCCTTTGCACCCTATATATAGCTATAACCAATGATGAGCTTCCAAAATTTTCACAATCTGTTCGCTAATTAATAGTAGAAAACAAACATCGGCAATGCGATCGGCCTGAGCAAGTCTTTCCCTGGAATATTATAATATTCCCCATACAATCAACACCCATAGGCGCCGATTTGAAAAATTATGGGGGTTAATAAAAAATATGGGATTCCAAAAATTTTAATCGGAAAAAGAGGCATTTTTAAATAATTCTATGTATTCACAGGATTAGGGAGAGTTCAATTATTACTTAAACATTTCGGCTATTCCACCCCCGGTAAGCAAAAATTAACATTGGCTAACATAGGAAAATAAGCATAACAGCAACCCTGCTCCCCCAAAGGTGCTTACGTAATACTTGAACTCTCCCTTACCCGGTACAATAAGACAGCTGAAATATAAAAATGAAGCAACTTGTAGTTATTTATAGAAAAGTATTTTTTTTCTCTACATAATTATTTATTTACTTTTGTAGAAGCAACATTATTATATACGACATATAGATACTGTTGTTTCCAACTCAATTATTTTCATAAAAGTAAAAAAAAAAAATGTAAAATGTACTTTTAAGTGCTTTCACCAACATTTCGCCAGAATTTTTTTTTTTCCTTCAAATTATTTCTGAATTACAATTTTGTTTTTAGTGTTGTAAAGGCTTTTAAGAGTGGCCTGTTGTCCTGATGACAAAATTGCTTAAACGTTGCGTCGTGAAAATCTTTTCTATAATTGAGAGAGAGGGTGTTCCCCCTAAATATATACACCCCTATAATTTTAGGATTGCTACCAAAATACTAGATGTGTTCAACTCCCCTCTTCTCTCTCTCTCTTTAAAAAGTACTTGGCTGAAATAAAAGCTAGATTTTCCAGGTGCTCCAGGGGTACTTGCCAGGCAGAACGAAGTAAAAAAGTACAGAAAAGGGTGGATCCCCCAGCTGTCGAAAGATAGGTTGGGTTAACTTACTGGACAACATATTTTCGCCTTTATCACTATGGCCGCTAAAGATTCTCGTCTCTGTGTGTAGAGCTACAGACTAAACTTTTGTATTTTCTATGAACCCAGACAAAATGAAGAATTTTCTTTTATAAAAGATAAAGGGAACGTGATATAACTAATGAAAATCTTAAAGAATCGATGACGAAAAACTTTGTGCATATATTTCCATATATGTATTTTCCCCACGAGCAAAAATATTAGGGGTTCGAGGAACCCACAACAAAATTATTGAGGGTTCAAAAAGTGTCTCGAATTCACAAAGTCGGCGCCACAGAATATACCGCTCTCTCAAATCTATTTTATATTATCTAATTTTATCAGAACAAATTAAAATTACATTTTTATTAAACATGCAATTTAACATTTAACGTACCGACACTAAAGTGCCGGTACATTAAGCAACATTATACACAAACCTGCCAACATCTGAATTTTGAAAACCTTACAATATTTGAGTACTTGCACATTAGCGTGTTAAATGCACACACATAGAAAATCTCCACATTGGGGTACTATATATATACATATATATATAATGCAAAACAAGGTAAATTCATAACTACTTTCGTGCACACACACACACACACTCTGCGATTTCTCCGTTGCATTCTAAAAAGAACGATCGATGGAATTAGTAACAAGAGTGCAAAAAAAAAGTGATTCCAAGGCACCTTGCAACAATAAAAACTAAACGAATACGTGCTATAGAGAAATATCGAAGAACGAAAGAATAGAAAGTAAGCACTTTTCACCCATTTTAGCCGAAAATAGGACCGAAGATCGCCCTCTAAAAAATCAAGGACCGCACGAACCCTGTTTAATTAAATCATTGAAACCGTAACATAAACTGGAAGCTATGATAAACTAAAGTAATACTAACGAGGGAACCCTCAAACATGCCCGACGGAGATTGAAACTAAGGTAGGCACGTTCGAAAGGTCTCAAAAAATTGTTAGACCTATGTCCAAGCTTTTTTCAGGATGTCCCTATATTTCGGAGATATGGTTCACCAAAATCCGGAAACAGCCATATTACAGACCATGATATCGCATGAGCCCTTGGATGGATTTTAATTATCCGCGGCTTTTAAGACAAGTTATCGAAAATCCCTTGACACCTGTTTCAGAAATATTCCAGTAAACCTCAAAATTTTGAAATATTAACCTTCAAATCTTTCGGCAAAACAAAAAATAATCAACTTTTGTTTGGTGATTTTTCAGCAAAACCCAGCATTGAAAATATTAAGCTTTAATGGTTCGAAAATGGGATATTTTACTTATTGTGTATTTATTATCTATCCATAATAACCGAGAGTTCGGTTAATTGAAACAATGTACGCCGCATGAAGGAAAGGTTGGTTTTTGAACGTCTTGTGAAGGTTTTTTGTTTTTTTTTTTAAATTCAGAGATACACTCGCCCATTGCGATCGATAATTGAAGCTCGTATTCGTTCGACAATTTCATTTGCATTACTTTCAAAAATTGAATACGCGTAGTTTACAATGTGTTCAAAATAGTGAAGAACATTGAAGGGATTAATATTGCTATTCATAATTTCAAATTACTGAAAATGACAAAAATTTTAAACGTATATACTGTGCGTTCGCAGTCAGTTGGCGTGTGATACCGTTAGCAGACGGATTAGTCCATTGCAGTTTAGGGAAGGGCGTCTTGCCGAAACTGGTTTTTCGCGCGGGAAAAACCAGTTCCTCCAAGACGGCCTTCCCTAAACTGTAATGGACTAACCCGTCTGCTAACGGTATCACACGCCAACTGAGCGCGAACACACAATACTTTCAAAGCCCTATTAACTATCAAATAACAAAATCATCAAATTAATAAAAAATCGTAATTGGTTTAAATCTAATTTGATTTTTGAAATTGATGAACGCATGATTAATTTCTTTCATATCTTAAAATTAATATTAATAATATTTAGGAAGGTGACCCCTTATAATACTCGCAATACGATTGACGGAACGAAATCTAACAAATAAAATCAGTTTTATTTCTATACTTAATATAATTATTGCTCAAATACGTCTCAACTCGTTTTGCTATATTTTCAAACAATTTTTCTCTTTAAACTTGTTTTGAATTCATTTATCGGAGGGGAAAATAACAATTATTATGCTCGCTTAAACGGCCAGAAAAGCCTACGTGATTTGTTTTAAATGTATTAGTAAAAAATATTATAACATGCTTTATAACTATTTTAAGCTTTCAAGTTCATTTTTTGCTTACAGGCAGCAAAACTGCTCTGTACGTTAATACATATCTAGCAAGCGAACCTATCTCGAACTGCGTTGAAGCTTATGTTTTCAATGCGGGCTTTTGCTGAAAAACCACCAAACAGGGGTTGATTATTTTTCCGTTTTGTCGAAAGATTTGAAGGTTAATATTTCAAAATTTTTAGTTTTACTGGAAAATTGCTGAAACACATATCAAGTAATTTTCTATAATCTGTTTAAAAAAGCCGCAGATCATTAAAATCCATCCATGGAATCATGAGATATCAAGGTCTGTAATAGGGCTGTTTTCAGACTTTGTGGGGGGGGGAATATCTCCGAAATATAGGGCCAGTCCGGAAAAAGCTTGGACATGGGTCTAATAATTTTTTGAGTTAGTTGGTTGTATTTTTTTTTTTTTTAAATGGGGCAAGGACAGCAAGGGTCATTCTGCACCAAACAAGGTGAGAACGTGCACACGGTTATAAATAAAAAATAAATTAAAACTAAAATGATAAAAACATATTGAGAGTAACATATTAAATGTACCAAACGAAACGATATAAAAAATCATATGAGATGGGAATAGTGAATATTAGATAAAAAAAATTAAAAATGATTTCATGATTAAAAGAATTGCATAAAATGTCACAAAGGGTAAAATTATTTTGGTTAAAATCTTATGACCGTTGTTGGTTAAAATTTATACAAGTGGTTAAAATGTGTAAATCATTTAATGGTTCACCACATGTGGCACACATTGAGGCATCTTCTCCCTTTAAAAGACGTTGATGGAAGAAGTGTATATGCCTGATGCGAAATCTAGCCAAGATGACTTCTTTACGACGGTCACTCCGACATACCTCAATATGCGGTTTAATAAGCTTAAGTTTATTAAAAACTTGCTCATCTCATTCCAACTGCCATTTTTTGTACAAATGGGATGAGACATAAGTGTTCCAATCTTGGAATGGAATGGATGGATTATCAGGTTCGGCAGTTGCTGTTTTCGCAACAATGTCAACCTGTTCATTGTCGGCGATACCAACGTGGCCCAAAACCTAACATAATTTCACAATATATTGTGCGTTATTTATATCCACAAGTTATTTGTGAACTCTGTGGATTCCGGTGTGGTGTGAGGTGCTGAATAAAGCCAGGCTTTGCAGAACGCCGAGTAAATCTGTACAGCTAACAGTTGGAGATAAGGAATTATCCAAGATGTTTTGCAGAACTAACCCAATGACATTGATTTCTGCTGCGAAAATTGAGCACGGTTTTGGCAGTTGTTGATTTTGTATGGCATTTCCACACACAAATACCGCACCGACATATTCACCCGCTTTTGATCCATCTGTAAAAATGATGGAGTAGCCTTGATACATACTAGACGTATCAGCGAATGCCTGCCGGTAGGCAATGTCTGGGTATTGTCTTTTGGATGAACAGATAAGTCCAAACAGATGTCACTGCCAATATCAAATCAGGGATGAATTATGTTTGACATCGATTCTGCTATCCTGGTTTTCGAAATGTCCAATTCACTAGCAGCACTTTCCATTCTCATGCCAAAGGTTGGAGTACATGAGGGACAAGCATTAAAAAGTGAAATGAGGTTGATCATAAGACGGCGTGCATAGGATTTGAGGGGTTTGTTTGTTTGAAAAATAAATAAAATCATTTTGCGAGTCACCTGTAAATTTTGTACAAAACCGTACAATCTTACCGATCATCCGTTTATCCTTATAATTCAGTCCAAATATGTACATCGTACCGATAAATCATACAAGTTGGCAGGTATGTATATACCTATTCCTACCGACACCGATCAAACGACCGGTTACGAAGAAAATGTTATACTTTTTTTTTTTCCCGAATTAGATATAGGTAATTGTCAATTTCATATGGGGAACAATGCACAAAGGGAAACTTTTAGATAATAAAAAATATATTTTAACTTTTATCTTTAACAAGAACGGAAAAAAATGCACAAGTTGCATTATCGCGTTGTCTGATATATGCGTTGCCTGACAGCCGAGCCCTCAGATCATGTTTTAATTACTCTAGCTAATGCCGGTGTCAAAGGCATGCCATACTCAGAAGCAGTGGCGGATTTATAAAATTGCCGCCCTTAGGCACAGCCTGTACTGCCGCCCCCTCCCTCCTTTAGAAAGAACGGAATATTTGTAAAAAAGAAAGTATATCATACTCTTAACATTTGATATGTAAAGGAGATTTTTCATATAATTATTCAAACTAATAAGATACAACTCGAAATTATTGCTACCATATTCGCCAACTTCGTGGATTCGAGACACTTTTTGAATCCACAATAATTTTAGTATGGATTCCTGGAGCCTCTGATGTTTTTACGTGTATTTCGTATATTTGGGGAAAAATACACGTACGCATCCTTGCATGAATTTTTTCATTATCAGTTCAAATTTTTCATTATTCATTCATTTACTACTATATAAAGTATATATAAAAATTGTGCCAAGCCCGAATTTATAAATGGGCACGCTGGGCAAGTGCCCATGGTGCAAAATTTTAAAAGGCTACGAACCCCCTTTTTTTAATTCTACCTACGTACTTACCGACCGATCGTAGAACTCTGTCAATGCGTAAGGTTACCAGACGTCCCGATTCGGATAAGACAGTCCCGCTTTGGGCGACAGTGTCCCACTGTCCCCTAGAGACTCATAATTGTCCCATTTTGAAGGGCAGTCTGGCTAGTCATGGTTCGCTGAATCTAGATTCACATCAGTTTTATGTGCATCTTCATTTTCTATCTTTTGGTTAGTTTAAAAAACTACCTGCTTTTATCACAGTTTTGAGGATTTTTGCCTCCTTTTCCCGCTTCTCGTTGGCAAGTTTCTTATATTTAAAACCACTTAATATAGATCTTTTGTTGCCCGGCTTGGTAAAAGGAAAAAAAAAGTAGCAAACAAAATCACAAATATAAAATTGTAATGAAAGTGCGATGTCGCTTTGTTCACCTTTAATGACGCCTGCAAAATGTTTACGCACTGGCTTTTCTCAAAGTCAGAAAGTTAACATCAACAACTAATGTCAATTTCCAGGTGTTGATACCAAATGCATCCATTTCAGGTGGGAAGTATCGGATATTGTAATGTAAACAATATGATCATATGGTCATATCTCTTTGTCTTTCGATTCTGTAGTTTGTATTTGCCGGCAAGTTAAAGTAGTCGCCTATATAATCGCTGTTGGGGGAAACAGGGCAATAATTAAAAAGAAACATTATTTTCAACATTGTCCAGTTTGGAAAATTTTATTTTTAAACTCTTTGATGCCTCCCCACAAAAGTGCCGCCCCTAGGCCTGTGCCTTGTATGCCTACTTAGAAATTCGCCCCTGGTCCTGCTAATATCATAGTTTTACTGAGGGAAAAAATCAGTTACAAGCTATTTTTAAACTCTTATTTGTAGACAAGGTTACATTTTTCAATTTTTTACTGTCAGTTTCATTTACGAGTTCTTGACTTTACGATGTTGTATGAGATCCGCAGGGGTATGTGTTTACAAATCCCTGAGAAGCTGTGAGAGAGGCAGCCTACTGTATGTCGAATACATAACTTACGTTACAAAGATGAAAGATTCGACTTGCGGAATCCAATCGAGTCATTTACATGTTTCCTCATGGTCCACCCAATTTTCCCTGCCCCTTATTTTCGTGTTTAAATTTCTTTGTGCCTGCAGCTATTCATTGTTGGAAACACCCGTTTCGAGACAATTTCGATGGCTGAAGTTAAACAAGAATGGGCGCTATCAGCTTTCGAGGGGGCGCTCGCTCTTGAAACCAGATATGCACTATGAGCTGGAGTATTGCCAGTCATCTAATATGGTGCTATACTGAAGGACAAACCATTTCGTATGACAGTCCGATTGTTGAACATGAAAAGGTCGAAAAACCAAATCTTTGGAGTTGAAAAAAAAAACCTTTGTTTTTCCAACTGCCAGTTCCAAAGTGTTTCCTAGTATGAAGCTACTGAGAGAAAAAATAATATTGTTAAATCGTTTAACAATATTATTGTAAGAAAGTTTGTTTTTGTTTTTTTTTACGGCAAAAAAATACTTTATGTTGCCATTTGGTTGGCAGCGGAACAACCGATACTGCATTTTCGCTATTTCTGTTTTGTGTGGGTTAGGGCAACGCCACCTATGTTGTGGTCCGTTATGTGGCGCTGGTTGACTTTGTGGGATTTGGGTTATGTCCTCAGTGATTCATGTTTTCTTAAAGCTGTTGTGTCAGTAAGTATTGTCGGATTTAGACAGAAACCCCCACACACACAACGTGCGTCTATCTGTTTTACAGGCGCGTTATTGGTTGTCTAGCTATGCTAGATGAAGGTGTCTCAAAATATCTTCCACACCTTTCTGAGCAATGCATTTTTATATTACTTCAAGCTGTTTTCTCATTTCATCCATTTTGTTTGATGACAAAACCTACTAACTTTGGAAAGAAAATCGCCCAAGATCGATATTTAAATTTAGCGGGTTTCAATTAACATTAATTCGCAACTCTCTAATTCCAAACTCTCTAATCATCAACTCTCTAATTCGCAACTCCCTAATTTTCAAGTAACTCGGTAGGCTTTCAACGTTAACAATAATCATGCAATAACGATGGCTATTATTAACGTAATAGCATCATTATTGCATTTATGGAAGACCTTTACCTTAGCCTTTTATTGCGGACGGACGGACAGGCAGACAGACAGGCAGATAGACAAACAGACAGCGGGTTCAATATCTATTGAAACCCGCTAAAAAAAAGAAGTCTGGATCTCCCGATATTCAATTTTGTGGAAATCAAAATCTAGTCCATTTGTTTGGATTTTTTATGGCGCAAGAGCATCTGGGCTATACTGCGCCCCAACCTCAACGTAACTCACCATTTAAAAAAGAAAAATTCTTACTTTCGCATAGTCTGGGGCAAGGCGTTTACGCTTTAGGAAACATTGCCCCAGGGTTCGTGTTTTCCCTTCTATAGTAACTTGCTTTTGAGTGTCATTACAAAATATCTTCAAAATTATCTTCGAATAATTACCTGTTTGCTGCATTGAATAATTTCTTATTGAGTTTTGTTTGTTTTGTTGGAATGGAGTATTTTCCCGCGAAGTGCCACTACTTTTTCCCCACAAGAAAGAAAAATTCCTTCAGTTTTCCCCGCACTTAATCATTATTTAATGGCGTTTGTCATACGATCCATGATAAATGGTGACAGCCATTTTTCATGGTTTAAAAAGGTTGGCCACATATTACTCGCACGCAGAAACAGATAGTACGTGCGACCCTAACTTAACGAGCGTAATTATTAGTCCGTCTCGGGACAGACTAGATACCATCAACGTGCACCTAATAATTAAGAAGAAGAAATATAATTACGTCTTAGAGAACGAAACCTTCATTATCATAGCCAAGGGTTAATTTAATTTAATTATGTTCCCAATGCCATCACCGCGGACAACTCGAGACGTGACGTCACCGCAGTTAAGAAATTGGAGGACGCATTATCGATGAAAAGACATCGATTGTCAATTACATCGATTGATGTTCCATCGACAACATCGAATTTTATAATATTAATATATAAAGATTATATACAGAATTATATAGAATAAATATATGAATTATACCCGATTATCTACATACCGTTGATTATGGAAAGTTTATATACAAGCAAGTCGTAGAACTATCCAATTAATACACAAAATTGAAAAAGTAATCACTAATTATTAATCATACTATTAAGCTTACGTATGAATTAGTAACTTACGAAGAACTTATCTAGTATATAATAATAATAATAATAAAAATATATATCTAGGCCTATATTAATAATAATCGCACAGGCGTCCTCTGCCAAGAATACCGGCACTCGACGGATCGCCGTTGTAAAGCGTCATCGGAAGGAGTCACTTCGTAGGGGGGGGGTGACACAACGACCTCCTAAATTTAGAGGGTAAATTTAGGAGGCAGTGTCTTAGCGTAGAACTTTGATTGTGGTGACCGAAGTCCGGATTCTTCGTTAAACTGTAGATCCAGCTTGACAACCCGTCTGGCCAACGTGGTGAGAGTAAGGCTGCTTCCTCTGTATTTCTTTCACCGTACTACGTGTATGTGTGAAAACAGAGAGACCTCCATCCTGCTGTGGATTAAAAATGGCTGATGATAATGATATTAAAAATAATTGTTACCCAGTAAAAATTAATGTCTTACAGAAAATATATGAAAATTTTGAATTATCAGGTGTTATTGTAATTGTGAGTTATGATGATATTATGATGTTATTATTGAACAAATGGAAGCTGATCGCAACTGAATATTTCTGTACCCTCAGATATCTGTTAGAATACTCATGAATATTATGGGACATATTTTTAACGTCTGAGTGAAGAAAAGTACAATTTGGTTTTGAGTACGTTTTTAATTAACTTTTGTGAGCAAGCTTTCGGGAAAGTTTTTAAGTAGTTTTTAGTTTGTTAAGTAAATTTTGAATAAAATCGATACTAGGAATCGATATAAAATTAAATCGATAGTACCATTATTATTAATACTTCCGTTTCCATAGAGATACATATACAATGATATGCCCTGCGAATTTTTTCTCAGTCCTATGTACAGGGTTGGACAAAAATATGGAAACACCTCGCAAAAACCATATAACCTTGTCTAACATGGCGTAGACCCAACTCTGGCATTTAGAGCCGCTTGCAGTTTTCTTAGAGTGGATAATAGAATTTCTTTATAGTTTTCAGGAGAGCATTGTAGCATTTGTCCGGCAAAATATAGGCAAGTTCCTTAAACAATGATGGGGGTGAATAACGCGTTTGAATATTTGTCTCCAACACTGACCACAGGGGCTCAGTAATATTAATATTGGGCGATTGTGGAGACCATGGAAGATGTGAAACCTCATCTCGAAGCTCGGAAAATCAGACCTGGACTATATGAGCTGTGAGAAGAGGGGCTTTGTCACCTTGACAAACAGCATTAACATCAAAAAATGAACTTTGCACAATAGGATGGATATATACCATATATCGCACATGTACCGATTCAACCGATTTATATTATTTGTAAACCGTTGTAACCGTTATATTATTTGTAATAAAAATATTAATATCGTAAACTTCTGAATAGCGGACACCTCAGGACTCGACTATTTGCCTGCTATTTGGAAGTGTCCGTTATTTGGAGGGGATAATAAACACACATACACCATATACAGCGATAGATAATAAGAATTGGAAAAGTGTCCGTTAACTAGGTAGTTCCATATTTTTGTCCAACCCCTGTATCTTGCATATGCTTCAAGTCGTTTTTTAGTATATTTGGGTCATATACATTGACGTAACCATAGGGGGGGGTAGGGGTAACTTAGCTCTTCCCTGAAAAACTTTAACCACATTAGAATAACGAAAACTACATGTAAATTTTATGTGCTGAGCTTTTGGGAGGGTACTACAGCCTCCCCCAGACTTCAAGGTTAGTTACGTCCATTGTTACGTATAAACACTCTCCTTATTTTAAATTCCGTGGCTTTTTCAACGACATATTATTTTTTAATTAACTTCGCATTTTCCGTTTGGCAACAACTGAAACGACTCTGCCACATGAAAATCCGAAAAAAAAAAAGAAAAGTCTGAGAATAAGTCATTCCACGAAAATAATTTTTAATACTGTATTATTAATTTATAATACAGTAGGGCCTACTTACAATCAGCCCGCATGTAACAAGTTTACAGATTTAGCAAGAAAAATATGGATTTTGTTTGGTATAATGTTAAAGTACAATACATACAAGTTAATCGCTTCGAGCGAGCAAGACCTTTACGCAGGAGGAGGAGGAGGAGGATTGTGCAAGGGTTTCATTGGGAAGGGTGGCCGCCGGAGGAGATCTTTACGCACCCCGGATTAGACGAGGGAAAACGTCCAATTAGCTTAGTGTCCAAAAAAAAATTCGTCTGCTTATCGCCCAAAAATTTGATGAGAATTTCTTTGCTAATAACAGAGAGAAAGACACTCCCATACGCACAACGACTTTTATGTTATACAAACAATTTATCTTGCCTAAACACGAAATATCGCTAATTAATTTTCGTTAGTGAACTGTAAGGAAGCATGTGAATACCCGCGGCCCCTTATTAATAATAATAATAATAATACGTTGTTCATTAAATTTTAAGCGAACTTAAAACCGAATATTATCGTGTGCATACTACGTGCTTATATATTATCTATATAGGTTCTTTATTTCCACAGTTTGAAATTTTAACTTCCAAAGCGTATTTAACGAGGATTACATATAGCGAGCATTTTCTTTGGTCCCAGTACCTCAATATATCCTATCACATTTACCTTGTAATAATATATTCAGGAGCGACTTGAGGTTGATTTTGAACCCGGCACGGATTGCCTTGTGCCCCTCCCCCCCACCTTCTACGGCGAAAAATAGGAGATTTTCACAGATGCGCAGTGAGCCATATGCCCTATAACAGTGGCCAAAAGTCTCTGAAAGAATTTCTCTAAAGATGTCTAAAAATTTCTCTAAACTTGTCAGTTTTAAAGAGATTTTTTACTATTGGGTCCATTAAAAAAATTTTAACTTGACTTCAGTTTGGCTCCCCCATCCAAACGGGGGCGGCCGTTCAGTCGCCTGTCCCTTAAGCCGCCCCTGAATATATTATATTATCTACAAATGAAGCATTTTCAGTCTTTTCCATTTCCTTAGACTGGTATTTCTCAACAGCTGACTACTTGATCCTGGCATCAATTAAATCGGTTCCTGAGAGCATAGGCATACGCAGAAAGTTCATAAAGGGAGAAGTTATACGCTCAGTGGGGGGTTACAAAGCTACAACTCATATATTCC
>QLNU02015360.1:207277144-207288576 GCA_006491805.2 Dysdera silvatica
CATTTGAATTATACTTTCAGAAAGTATTTCTACTTTATCTATTGACAGTTCATTTTCACCGAATCCTGAACTATTTGAGGATTTTAGTATCGTGAAAAAGATTTTGATAAATGGCTTAATAAGTTTTGGTAAGTGGCTAAATATTTTTAAAGCGACGGGAAAAAAATAAAAATATATACAAACGCGACATTGGACGTCGCGTCTCGTGCTTAAACATCCATCCAACGCTTTTGTGAGACGGGTTTTTTCTTACATGTCGCAGAAATGGAAAAAAGTAAGAAATCGATGCTGTGTGGAAGTCATAAAAGCGGTACTTCAAATAACTATAAAAATGGGTACGTTTTATACTCAGCGGTTAATTTTAAAAACGATGAGGAACTTGTAAATGCTGCTCGCAATAACAATAAATATTCATGGACACATTTATAATTTCGTTTATGAAATATTATATGATTTGTGCACTTGACGTTAAAAATAAGTTACCTCTTGCAATATCCTACACTATTTTGTTTTTATTCCATAATTTAACTTGTTAAAAAAATGAAGTAATCAAAAAAAATCAAAATTTATACTTAAATTAAAAAATTTCGATAGATTTAAATTGCAATTTTATTTTACAGTTTAAAACTACAATTTATGAAATTTGTAAGAGCAAATGGCTATTTTAATTTAGGTTAATAAGCCCCTCGGACATTTGCATAATTTTTATATATTCACATGCAATAAATATGTACATTACACATCGCAATAGCAAATTTCAACTCAGAAAGCTCCTTTTGTGTGTGTTAACCCGACTCGTTAATAGCAAGATTTAAAAAAAAATCCCCCCCCCCAAGCAAACAAACGCGTTAACCCTACTATACTGCTTTTGTCGCAGGGTGTATTTTTTATCCAAAAGAGTATAGAGGAGAAACAAAATAGCGGGAGAATCCATCAAAAGGGCGAAGTTAGTTTTTTGTTACCATTTCCATAAAAGGCAAAGTAGCAAATAGTTGCACCTAGGTATGAAGTTGCGTAACTGACATAAAATCGAAAGCAAGTGTAAGGCCACGCATTCAACTTGGCGCAACACCGTTGAAAGACGAGTTGCAAGGCCGAGAATATTTGGCCAATGGTGAGATTTTAACGAGATAATTACGGTAAGAAAATCATTTCTACAGCTTCACCTTCTGACCCTTTTTTCTTTTCTGTCTACAAAGATTCAAGGACAAGCACTTGTTAAACAAATATACGCCATATTTCCGCGTTACTCTAGACCCAGACAATAGGGCAAACATTTTGTAAGAAGTGTGTCATTTCACAAACACTTGTTTAAATGTTATTATGCTCTATCCGAGAACCAGACTGTTCAATGTAAATATTGGTACTATAACCGAATGGGGTATCTATAAAAGTCAAGAGGTGTACGACGCAAGGAAAACAAGGGACACGCTGTGCTGGAAAAAAACCGAGGCTAATATGTTGATTCACTGGTTGAAAATGGTTTTAATATTACTGTGCCGTAGAGTAGCTATTATGTATGAATGGTTGAGGCGGCTTAATTTAATATCCTCTAACGTTAGACAGCAACCATTCCCCGAATAATACGTGCAGTGTGCTGGAGATCCTTATGTGGAGACAACG
This sequence comes from Dysdera silvatica, assembly GCA_006491805.2. Taxonomy (NCBI): domain Eukaryota; kingdom Metazoa; phylum Arthropoda; class Arachnida; order Araneae; family Dysderidae; genus Dysdera; species Dysdera silvatica. The sequence goes on from QLNU02015360.1 coordinate 207,278,768, forward strand.
CTAATCCCACTTGCTAAACTATTGACATTAGCGTGCACAGTTTTTGTTTGTTTGTGGTTTTACGGCTCAAGGACTACAATGGTCATACTGCGCCGGGACCTACTGTTTTCCGAGGAATCCGAACCTCTTAAGGCCTAGGGAACCAAACCCCATACTGCAACGAGCAGTGCGATCTTTATGAGATGTCTGAGTAAGAGTTCTGTTCACCGTTGGGAGTCGAACCCGAGTTAAAGGCGCACTATGCGAACGCGTTACCACACTGCGGCACCGCATGCCTAGCGTACACACCATTGCCCATTATTTCAACATACTACCGAGCACTCACATTATCTTCGATAAACACCGTTTTCAATACTATTGTGCAACACAAACTCCACGGTATTACATGCCCCGCTACTTCCATGTTCGACTGCTGCACAAACGTTTTTTAACTCAAAGTTGGTATTAGGCTTAGGCCACACTGCCCGACGTCTATCTGATACAAACGCATTGAATTTGCTTTCGTCAGGGAATAAGTTATTTTGCCAGAAATATATAACGATTTATTTGTATAGGCACTACTACTCGCTTTACTGGTTTATTTTTTTAGAGGAGCCTAACCATAATAATTTGCATTAGGCCTACGTATCACATTTTTAACACCAGCGGCAGAAATATATATATATGTTTACTTACTGTTTCTACACTGACATTGGCACATGTCAGGGCGTTGGTTGATAGCATATGTATTTCTTGAATGATTCTTCAGCAATTTCTGTCCGTTAAGCCATTCGGACGTCCCAGACAAGGATTATTTACATGGATACTCATTCTTCATATCGCTTAATGACATGTAGACTACATTTGATTTTTTAAAATAGTTTGATAAAGAGGTTTCCTCACAAATGTGAACGCATGTCCGTATCCAGAGGGGATCTTAGGGACTAATTAAATAATTTTCTACGTCTTATTTTTAAAAAAAAAGCGAGCCCTTTTTTGCTCGTTACATCCGGGATCTTCAAAAGTCTTGGTCGCTAAAAACGATTAAGTTATACTGTACTTAATCAGTATACCAAACGAAATACATAGTTGCCTCGCTAAATCCGAAAATTCGGTAAATGCGGGCTCGTTATAAGTGAACCATACTGTATTTTGCCAGTATGATGAGACAGCAGAAAATTAAACTAATTATTAAAAATTGCCAGCCTGATTTATCATATAAATAATTGTTTTTACTTTACTAGCTCTCAGTTTGGTTTAGAAACTATGGAAAGTGTGCACAGGTGAATGTTTTATTTGTATTTTACGGTGCAAAGACAGCTAAGGTAATGCTCCTTCAGGACCTACGTTTTTCTACGTAATCCAAGCTTCTGTTGCATAAAAACCAAACCCCGCCCCAGCCTACGATGGGTAGAAAAACCTGTTCACTTTTATCGTCAATGTACCTACCATAAGATTTAAGCACAAGTTAATGAGACGATAAACCAAAGCGGTACTTCTACGCCACCGTACAGTATTTGTTCTGGGTGAAAAATGCATTCAATGGGAATTAGCCGTAAAATTTATAGTACAATTCTAGCTTTTTTTCTTTTTCTTTTTTTTATAAACATGCATAGGCTACCCACTTCATTTAATGGCATGGGAAAATCAAAGAAAGTTAACTGAAGTTTTCTTCTTCATATAAACGTATTTCCACTGTATTTTTGTTTTCAAATCCAATATTTGTGTTTTACGACGCAAAGACAGTTAAGGTCATGTTGCTTCGGGGCTTCCCGTTTGCCGAGGAATTCAGACCACTGTTGCCTAGGCGACCAAACCTCGGACCACGCTGGGCGGAAAAACGGGTTCTACGATACTATTGATATCGAACCTAGGCTAATGGCTCGATAGATGAACGCGTTGCTACTACGCCACCATAGGACTATTTATTTAATTCAACAAGTTTACCAGTTCATTTTAATACGTAGAATTTGACTTTCTAGAAACCGATATGATTAAGCCTTATTAAAACGGCAACAACTGGAGTTTATAACTTATTTTTATAACCTACTGATTATTCTTCCACGGTGTTGCTTTTTTGAAAGTCAGATTTCTTAATCTGGTGCCGAGCCTTGGTTAATTACCATAATATGAAATATAATATCCAACTTATCGAGTGTTCATTTAGCGTTGCTCTCTTGAAAAATAAGATTTCTTACTCTGATGCCAAACCTCTGATGCCGAGCCTTGGTTAATTACCATAATATGAAATAAAATGGCCAACTTATCGAGGGTTCATTTAGCGTCGCCCTCTCATCATATTTATTTAATCAAATATTAATCTCTCCTCCTCCCTCCCTCCCCCCCATTTCTCAGCATGGCATTTTACTACACTGCAGTTATAAATAGGGGAAAAATAAGATAATCAAAAGTCTATTGTAATTATTACAAGCAGCCAATAAAATCAAGACAGTTGGGAACAGTCACTGGAGGAGCTACGGAATTAGAATATATCAATAGTAAAATAAAAAAATTGAATGCTTGTCATTCCACAATCTTGAAAAAACGCGGTGCTGCAAAATGCGTTCGCTAAATAAATAAACCGAACGCTAGAAAAATAAACTAATGTGTTTCGTTGATTAAAATCCAATATCGTTTCATATTTATAATATATTACGTCGAAGTATCTTTTCCGTAACTATCTCACGAAATAGAATAGTTTTCAAGTGTAATGTTTTCTCTTTCATATGGAAATGAGTTTTCCCGGTAGTTTTCACTTTTCCCCCGAATACTTTGCTTGCCACTTGTGAGTATTCAAGATCAAAAACATTGAACGGAACATATAATAACGCCACTTTAGTAAAGAATCAGTTTATTTCTAAAACTAATCGGCTGAAAGATAATTATAACAACAAGCATTAAATGTGTTACTTAACACAAAAGCAGTAAATTTATTTACAAAACGGAAGCCAGAAAAACCCTTTACATAAAAACATAACTAAAGATGTACTACTACTATGTATATATATATATATATATATATATATCTTTCTACTACTACTATAGCGTTTGTTATTTACACATGCTTTACAGTATTCAACTACAACATAACTATATATTGAGCATTTATATATTCAATTTCGGGCGTATATGCACAGAGGAGCAGCTTCTCTCAGCAATTTTTATACTACTTTATCGTGTTCTTAAAAACTTGTGGTAATTTTATTTCTAAGTATAATGGTTGGTTGTCTGTGTTTTACGGCCAGAGGACCGCAAAGCCCTAGATACGAAAATCAGCATCCACGTCTTCAGCAGAGCTGCATTGGTTATCTCTAGGTGAGAAGGGAACAATATTTTAAAAGAAGTGATACGGATCCTGTGTAAGATTGCCAAATCGAATTTATCGAAAAAGATAAGCTTTATGCTGGGCATCAGATACATATTCTATAAAAAAGATTCATCGTTTTTACTTTTTAAGAACACGTGCTTTTTTGTGCACACATGGCCAAAATTGAATATACAGTACTATATAACTGACCCTTTCTTATCAGTATTCATTTGCTTATTGTTAGCAGCATTGGCGTTTAATCAAGGAATTAATAAAATTACACACTATGGAAATATTAAATCGTATATATTAACTGTTAAAATTTTGTATTTTAAGAGTTGACTACGTTGAGCATCACTAAATTATTATAAACAAAAATTATTTATATTTTATTCATCGTTAAATATCAGAAGCAAGAAAATGAGGAGGAAAATTATGATAATGCATCTAAATTAAAACTTCTAGATTATTAAATTTGGATGAAAGAATTTTTATAAAATTAATATGGATCTCATTAAATTTCCTGCAACCGTGTTAACGAAATGTTAATGTGACGATAAGAGTTAAAAAAGTGGCGTTATTATATTCCCGATTCTACGATTAGATAGGCAACTATAAAGCGACATTTGCACTAAATTTATGTATGAATACAGTGACAATATATATTTCCCCAAAAAGTGTAACTTCATTAGATGAAAAAATTAGCTTTCAGTGATTAATCTAGTTCACGTTGTTTAACAAAGTTTATAAGTTTTTTTTTGTTTTTTTTTCCATGAAGAATATTTACATTGAAGCGCATATACATTAACGAATTTATCGTCAATTACGGGGATCGTTGAGGTTGCATATTTTTGTATAACTTCGTACAAGATATCGTCCAAAAAACCACATCTACGGTACGTCATTACTAATAACACAGAAAAAACAATCTGAATTTTGAAAGCGCAGGCAGATGCCCAATAAAATCGCAGTAGTCTCCGAATCATGCAAAAACGATGTCATTAATAAATTTGCATTGAAAAACCCAAACCGCAGAAGCAAACAGCAACAAAAACGAAAAAAAAAAAGAAGAGCGCTACGTCTCAAGCCGGCAGTAAAAGCGTTTTGAGGAATCACATTTACTGAAGAGAAGAGCTCACCTTTTGTTTACGGGGCTCTTCACTTGCAACTGTTTTACGGACGACTCGTTTGGTTGTTTTTTCAGTGACTTTAGCTTCTCCTCCACCGGGAACTTTTTTCGTCACTACACGTTCTGTCTTCTGGCCGCCACCACTGCCTCCACCTTGCTTCACCACTTTGGTGGTAGTTTTGGTCACGGTGCGGACATCCGGCGATGTCTGATGAAATTCAATAGCAGATGCAGAATTTGCTGCAGCATGGTTGTTAGTGCCCGATGAGGTCACTAAGGTCTCAGTGACCGTTTTATTTTCTCCAGTTGAACTAGTAGTCATATGTTTGACCACTCGTGTTGTATGCACAGTACGCACACCGCCTCGGTTTTCACCGCTACGAAAGACATCTTCTGTGTCCTTTGAAGACACTTGGGTACGACTACGGAAAACGGGAGTAACATCTCCCGATTCGAACTCTTCAACGAGCTGGCGACTCACCTGAGGATCACCCCTGGCAACGCGCACATAACGCTTGGAAGACGACGAAGATTGCATAGTAGAATAGATCGGATAAACACTTCGACAGGAATCAGTCCTCGTCCATGACACTAGGACGACAGCAATCGAAGCACTGAGGAAGATCAACGCGAGATCAGCTAGAAGAACGTAGATGAGAGACCAGGCCAACAAGCAGCAGCAACAAGTTACGTCACAAATGACGTCGCAAAAGGTTGGCCCACAGACGACGGAACTGCTCAGTCCACTTTCACTATCATCCCACAAACGGACAGCCAAACTAAGAAAAGCAGCGCTGAGAAGTAACACTCCAGCGCAGTACAATCTGCGAGTAAAAGGTGTGGGATGAAACCATGCCATCCCGCCCTATTAAATAAGCTGAAGCAGCAAGACTCGCTAAACAAGTATTTTGCTTTAGAAATTATTCGAGACGAGAAAGCCAGACAAGGGGAGACACCGGGATTTTAATCGGTGATTCACGTTTAGTTGATTGATAGTAATCCTAATAGTTGGAATCGACACCAAAACCAGTAAAAGAATATTCAGTCGAGGCAGCACATCGTTAAACCATGGGTTTGCGATGCAGTTGGAAAGTTTCAATCGTTGATCATGCTACTTCTGTATTAGCCACTAAATCGGGCTTTCCTTGAAGTAGTATAAAGATCCTAACCACTTTATGCATATTCATAGATATTAAAACTGGATCTTACAAGAACAGAAGGCTATTTTGGAAGAAGTACTCTTTAAAGAAAATAACAACTACGTCGCATTTACTACTGGCTGATTTTACACATAGAGTACTGGATGAAAAAAGATCAAGAGAGAGACTTATATAAAACAACCTGCAAGCTGAAACTAAAGCTCAAACGTTAAACATGAATGTCCGAAGAAGCTGAAGGAGGAAAGCAGTTCGGTTTTTCCTGAACAGGCATAAACGATGTCACGAGGTTAGGTAAACGTCTTAGAATACAAAACAAATGCTTACAGGAACTCCACAAATTTTTCACAAAGTAATTTTCGGAGAAAAACAAAAGACTGCTATAAAAGAAAAGGAAAAAGAAAAATCGAAGTTCGCATAATAAATTTGAAATACGTCACCGTTGGAACTGAATTCGTCAAAACGCTGTCATTTTTAAATCGCCGAAATGACGGTAGTCTTGAAATAAGCCGTAGAGGACGATACACAACGGAAGGCGATTTGCTTCGAAGCAGCGAGTTACAAATGGCGACAGAAACGAGACATTCGCCATCGCGGCACAGGACGCATGTTTTGCGGGACGCGGAAGAAAACGCTAGTCACATATACCGAGTAAATGTATGGATGAATAGCACTGCGCAGACGTCAGTTCCACAAAAATACAATCAAAAATAAATTAACCGCGCACCGAACATCGGAGTCTGTGACAACCAGTCAAGAGACGACCTGCTATGTTTTATTAAATGCGCTTACAAAGCAATTTTTAGTTTCCTGGTAGCATACTCGATCTATGGCTGGTACGGGATCAAAACAGTTTTTCAAAATACGCCGGGAGTAAATACCAACTCTCAGACCTTTCTTATCAACCATACATAATTATAGAGCGTAGGCGTAACAAAACAGATTTACCGTAAGATAAGCAAGGATGGGTGGGTAACGTGAAGAACACGCTCTAATCTATTCTTTAAAAAATATCGCGATAAAATTTTCGATTTAACCTTTTACAATTTTTAAAAATTAGAGTTCATTAAAATAAAGTGTCAAGTCATTGGAAAGCAAGTTACACAGTCCAGTGTGATAAACAATTAACTGCTTAAATGACCAATTATCCGGCGTGACAGTCTGAAGGATTCGTTAAATAAGAAAATGAAAAAGCATAAGCGACGGAAATTCCAAATTAGCGAATGCGTAGCTACTACTTAACAGGAAATAAAGACAATTTTAACGAGCTTTCTCAGCTGACGATATTTCAAGGAAAATAATATTCACTGAAGAAGGAAGATACACGCACGAAATACAAATCTCTCTGGAATAATATATATAATGGACTCGATATTAACAAAAATTTCGGGGAAGAGCTCATTTTTCCTGTCAATCGTTTATATAAAAAATAACATTTAATAAAAAAAATGCGTTAAAAAATGCTATTGTTCGAGGCAGCTATTGACACGTAAGTTCTTAAGATAAAAACCTAGCTCTTTGTGACAAACATTTTAAGAAATCGCGTACCTAGAATATATTTTGACAGAAACAGAGAAATGCCAGCAAAAGACAAATCTATGTCAGAAGCATAGGCGTACGCAGAAAGTTTGTAAGAGGGGTCATATAGGCTCATGGGGTTATGATTACAATTCGCATATCCTATGCTAAATATACAATATTATTGCAATGTATGGTTACAATCCCCATCAACCCCCATCTTGTACGCCAGTGGTCAGAAGGGTAGCAAAAGGACCAAAAAAAATAGCAAGTTCAAAAATTAGGAAACGATATTATAATGATATTAATAATATTAAAATGAGTATTTAGAACACAAAGCAGCATTCTAAGACAAACCCCATTATTACTAGTTTTTGCAATTATACGCCACTCAACCTACACACGAGTGTCGGTTTCTAGCTATAAGACCCACACGGTAAACTATAGTCATAAGCGTACGCAGAAAGTTCGTAAGGGAAGGGGTTATAGGCTCAATAGTTACAGAGCTACAACTCACATATTCCTATGTTAAATATACAAAATTTCATTGCAATGGGGGGTTACAACCCCCATCAACACCCCATGTGTACTCTAGTGACTATAGTAAACACGTGAGAATTCAGCTGGACCAGTGGCCGAGTATGTAAGTCGATATCCTCTATGTAAATCGATAGAAGGCTCTGATAAAACCAATTTTGTTTAAATTGTGAATAGAAGGATAAAAGGGGAAATCCAAACGACGCATTCTAATCAAATGGCTGAGTAGATGACCAGGATGATCAATACAAAAGTTGGAAACCTTCACACCCAGCACTGAATAAATAATGATTGGATATGGTACGACAGTTAACATAGATACTCGTGTTTCCCCTCCCCAGATTAATTTATAGCAAAACCAGGGTTTAAGCTGGCTCGAAACATGCTGTCGCAAAAATGCTAAAATGGGAAAATAATTTGTAGCCAAATGCTAAAAAATATTAGTTGCTTTCGTTGCTCGAAAAATCGTATCAATGAAATTATTTATATCAACGATGCTTAACAGGTGCTGTTAAGAATTTTGAAGAGGAAACAAAAAGGAACAAGAAAAGATCGCTGAAGTGCAAAACGGATATTCTGGAATCGAGGAATCCTGTTTTCAGAGAATAAACTGTGGTTAAAAATGCCTGTCGCATTTTCGCGATGGGCAATAATTTTTTCTTCGCATTTTCGAGCAACTCGTCGCATTTTGCGAAAAATGCGACTGCAGCTTAAACCCTGAGCAAAACGTAATTCTGAGCACAGCATTGAGAGATCCATTTCGAATCAAGTTTCAAATGTTTTGGATTATATATATATATAAAAATCAATTCTAAATTTAATGCTTAAAAAATTGTATATTATATATATATACACACACACACACAAGAACTCGACAAATCCGATCGCCCGGTCACCACTGGCAACTGGATTTTTGCAGTTACCGAGTATGAACTCTTCCTTTCCCTGCTAGCTCCCGACGTTTTCTTTATGAAGCGGGCGAGTAGCGTTCTGGTCTGGTGAGTAAAGTTCGCCACGATTTGTCCAACCCAACGTATAGACGTGTGTATATATATGCAAAAGCACGCATTGTTGTTTAATACATCGACTTCCCTTTACCCATACCGAATATTAAATTGAGCTCTACTTTTTTTTGCAGAAAAAAACTATGATATTTTAAAATTCACTGATACTTAAACAGATCTACGAGTCTTTCGTTTTCATAGAAAATAATTTTTGAAAAAAATTCAGTTTTCATTACGAGAAGTTCAAGTTTAGCGAAGGGTTTCTCAATAGCGAATTTTCTAAAAGATTGAAGGAACGGCGTTATTCACAGGATATGCTCCAATTTGTGTTAAATTATTCCTAAAAATATGAATTTAACACAATTCGTTTGCATTGAACCTGCTAATAGAAGGTTTAGTCAACACATTCGATTTAATTTGCATATCACGTACTTTTATTTTAAGGGTCGTTTACGAATTTTTTATGTTATCAATGTTAAATCAGTAAAAGCGCAATGATAAACTCCACCCGACTAAGATTCGATTATGTACAGCAAATAAAATAAAAAAATAGCGGGCAAAGGTAGTGCTGTGCTAGAACCTGCAGTTTTCCAGGGGGTTTCAAACGTCTACCACCAAGATAACAAAACCTCGAAATATGAAGTTAGCAGAAAATACGACAAGCGCCCGATACCAAATAATAAAATATTAAGTTCCTTGGAAATAATACGCACAAAACGATGGGGGAAAATCTAAATTTCACATTATTTTGTGCTTATGGAATCATGCTTTTTTTACACAAGTAATGCAATTTCTGCTCGCTCTGACCCCTACATGTCTAAATTTTTAATGCAGGATATTTTGAAACCCTTGTAATCCCATCTTCAAGGAAACACGAACAATTAGAGAAAACAGAACGTACAAGGGAATTTTGAACACCATGAGAGTGGGTAATCACAATTGTACGGTATTAAATGCGGCTCCCACCGCCTAGAATAATTTAGAAACATACGATTTCATTTCGTGAACTGAGCGTCCCACCTAAGAAAAGCAGCAGCATTTGCTAAGCGAGAAAAATTCACTTGTTCCTAGAGATTCACTGATAACAGAAACAATTTGAGTGAGCTTTAGATGTAAGGTATGTTAGGAGGTGAAGGGCAGAACGTGGTCCGTGCAGCTGGCCCAGCTGTTGACGTCAC
>QLNU02015360.1:207295712-207323215 GCA_006491805.2 Dysdera silvatica
TTCATTATATCATAAGGGACATTAATTTATTATAAATTAAATATGGGAGTATCCCAAAGAGTGATTGTATACAATCGATTGCTTTTATATTAACAATAAATAGCAAAATAAAATGTATTTATAATATATGTGCACTCCTCTACAAAAGAATTCCTTGTTTTTTGCATATACTACAAATTGTATACTGTTATTACTGCAGATGGTTAGTAGTCTGGCACGGTAACCGTTAAATAAGGCACAGCTAAACCAGCGTCCTAACCTGCCTCTAGGCTGTATAAGTTGAAATCTTTTTAATTAGGGGGAAAAAACAACTGTTATTTGAAATATGGGTCAAGAAAAGAAAAGGGATAAAGAACTTACCATCCATTCGGGGCTGTTCTTGGCTGTCCGGGTGCAAAACAATATAGTCGCCCTTATTAATGTAATATTATTTAAGAACCTTATATGCAGCGCTTATATATAATAATCGTTTTAAACAATTGTCATGTAAAAGAAAAATATGTTTTATTTTCATAAAATGAAACAATGATATTTCTTTTGATCTAAATGTGAAAGACACTATAATAAACGGTCTGCGGCTGCCTTTCAGTTTGGCCGCCCAGGTGCGGGGTCACCTTTTGCACCTTCGCCAGGAACGGCCCTGATCCCATCTAAATAAAATGGTAAGTACGTGGCTAATACCTCCAGCATGTTTCAGAATGGAGGGAATTCGAAGAGACCTCCATCCAGAAATGCATAGGTAGTATTTATATGGTTGTATTTTTTGTATATATATATTAAAAAAAAAAATCTACCAGTTGTTAAAGGAATGTAAAAGTGCCAGTGGTGCAGCCAGGAATTCGTACGGGGGGGGGGACGTGGATCAAACCTCATCGCATCTTATTACGCATGTCAAATGACAAGATATAGAAATACAGTAAAACCTCTCTAAGGCGAGCACTGCCAGTTCCATGAAAAAGAGGTTGCTCAGAGGTGGTCTCTGAATGGAGGTAAATTTAGCATTGGGTCTATGGGAGAGGCGGAAAATCCGTTTTCACAAATTTTTTTTAAGGGAGGTGGTCGTTAAGAGAGGTTTTCCTGTAAATCCATTTATTGCCTAATAGATTGATTTATTTAACATCACTTGTGTTAAATAAGAACAGTACTGATAACTTCTATAAATAAAAGCATACAATATTCAAAGTTTAATATCAAGTCGTCTAAGCTTCTTAACCATTTCATTTAAAACCTCTTCAGGGTTTACTTCAATGTCCTTGTGGATATATAACATAGACAGTCCATTTAATCTGTCCTCACCTGTTGAATTTCTTAAATAATTTTTTAAATATCGTAAGGTGGAGAATGATCACTCAGCGCCTACACGTTGCGACCGGAAGTGTAATCATTTTCTGCAGAAGTTTTCGTATATTTGGAAATACAATTTAATTATATTCATGAAAAGCTTCCAAGGCATTACCTGAATATTTCTGAAATCGTTAGAGTTTATCACAAAACTTGGTAAAATAACACAATGGGCACAGTTTTTGATGTCCCCATTGTGTTATTTTACCAAGTTTTGTGATATATTCAGCACAGTGAGTCGTTTTACTTCCATCTCCTTAGAGTTTGCTATGCTTTATTTTTAACTCGCCATACAAATTTTCGCATGTGATATGACCAATATCTTCTGAATACCGAGAACGTGGAATCTTCACTACTTCACTGTTTTCCTTTGTAAAGTCTTGGTCTTGAGCTGTTTTGCTCGGCAATAGGATTTGAAAAAAGCTAATATATTTTTATGTCGTACAAATCCTTCATCGAGCTGCATTAGGAAATGATCTATAAAATGTACAAAAGCAGCTCTCCTATAATATATCGCAGGAATGTCATGATCGACGTTAATTCGTGTACTTTGATATTTTACAGCTCTTGGTATTGATATGGGGGTTTCACGATTTTCACAAAAATTTTCAACGTTTTTAAAAATCACGGGGAACACTTTTTTAGAATTGTCCTTTAAACTCTGTATAACTGTTCACGTATCTTCAGCATAGCCAATGACTTTGGAAAGATCATTTTTTCAGATTGTAAATATTTCGACAATTATATGAAATAGTTTTTAACGATATGTAACGAAATAACGAATTCACACTTGTTAATTGCATTGTAAAAAATGTTTGCATTACTTGAAGAATCCCTATATGCCCATGCAGATGATATTTCTGTAAGGGCCTTCACAACTGAATCTTATTTTTTAGCGAAAATGTTTATTGCGTCATGTCATTGTATCCAACTAGTTGGGGATGGCTGCTTGAGTTTCTTCAAATAATTATCAATGAATTTGATTTAATACAGCTTGACGTTTAGGCGTGTGGAAAAAGTCAGACACTTTACCTATCGCCCCGATAGAGTTTTTGATAAGGAAGAGTTCAAGTATTACGTAAGCACCTTGTGGGGAGGGGTTGCCGTTGGTCTTATTTTCCTATGTTAGCCAATGTTAAATTTTGCTTTCTGAGGTGGGGGTGAAATGGCCAAAATATTGCTTACGTAATACTCGAACGCTTCCTAAACGATGAAGAACATAAATCAGATATAGCCAGGTTTAAGGAATGGCTGCCACAATTTGCAGAGCATTTGGAAAATGGTTCTTAATACGTAATTGCACTCCATGGAAATCGCCACTCATGGTTGATGCGCCATCGTATCCGTGACCACGCAAGAATTCTGTTGAAACACCAATTGACCTTAGTTTTTCAAAATAGTTTCACTTATGCCCTGTCCAGATATGTTTGGAATCAGAACAAAATATAGAAAGTCCTCGCGTACTATATTTTCCATATCAACATATCCAGCGCATAAGGACAAACGTTCGGTACGTGAAACACCAGTTGCTTCATTGACCAGGATGCTAAAACATTTCGCGTTATTGATTTTTTGATGTTTTTTCAAAATTACTACATTGCATTCTGTAATGATGTCATTTTGAGAACACCAACTTAAGTAAGTCACGATTTTTTACCGCACTCACTAAATGATTTTTTAGGATATCATCCCCCCCCCCACTCTCAAGTCGCGTTCTTAAAAGAGCGCATGAATTCATTTCATGTTGCGCAATTTCTTCAGAAGAATCGCCAATTGTAAAAAATCCCTATGATCCCTAGGAGTCAGCCCTTGCCTTCACGAAATATCAGTTTTTATCGAAGTTAGCATAAGTCGCAGTATTCTATCATCAATTAGGTCATCAAAATGATATTGTGAATACTGATTTTCAGTTCAGCTACTTGTTCATCTATTAACTTTCAGTTGCTTTAATCCTTAATGAGATTCAAAGGAAGATTTTCATGCTCGAGAGGAGTGGTTTGAAAAAAGGCTTCGTTATTATTAGAAAAATGTATTTTTTACAAAACTGCGCCCACAGTTAGAGGTTTTTAACTGAAGAGGAAATCCACAATATTGCGTCTAAGATACTTACACTGCTTGAAAGAGAGCTTGATGATTTAGTTCATTCCATTTTTGCTAAAAGGTGTCTTCACAATGCACTGAATGTAGTAATTTTGAAGCATTTTATTATGCCTTAGTCCAATTCAATGGCAAACAGAAGTCGTGTTCAAGGAAGAAAAATTATTTGTCCACCTCCTATTATTTAGAAGTAAACGTCTATATGATTCAATGTAATTTTGCCAGGGAATTGAAAAGTGTCCGTTATTAAGAAATGTCGCTATTCGAAAGTGCCCGTTAAGAGAAGTTTCACTGTATCTTGTTAATTTAAGGCTCTGGGGATCTGCCCCTTGGTCCCTCCGTGCTGTGACACTGAAAAGTACTACTGTTGTGAACTGGTACAACAATTTAAATATTTAGGAGCCATGATACAGAAGACTGAAGGACTAGTACAGAGATCAAGGCAAGAATAATAGCTATGATTCGAGAAAAATCAATTGTTTCTGAAGTCTAGAAGTAAGTGACGTCCTAGAATTGTTTTTATATAGGTGCTGATGAAGACCCTGTGATAATGGGAAGCCTTTCTGTAGAGAAGAATGGGCGACGATCATTAAGGAGGCTCAGGTCCTTTTTAGACTGTAGCATCGAAAAAGGAAAGTACTACTGTTGCATTTTCCAATACAATCGAACCTTGTTAAGACGAACGCGCTTAAGACAAATTACTTCTTATACGAACGGTTTTCTGAAGTACCGTCACATTGTATATCTTTAATATTCTTTCCGGATAAAACGAATTACTGTTAACACCAGTAGCGCACCCATAATATTCCCAAGGGGGGGAGCGGATGGAAAAAATGGTCAAAGGCCATATCAGTTACGGTTGTCCTTCAGGCGCGGATTCAAGGAGGGGGAGGGGCCATGAGGCGATTGCTCCCCCCTGAACTGGGATTATATCATGGAAAATAATATGAAAAGTACGGGACACTTGGCTAAAAATAGGAATCGGAAACAAACCACAGCCCCCCTCCCCCGCTGAAAAATTTCGGGATCCGCCCTTGTCCTTTTGTGTGCATTTATCATTATTAAATTGCTACTAATTTGACAGTGCAATATACTTAAATAATTAAAAATGGTGGATTTTTTTATACAATTTTACAATGGCCAGCTTTTGTTTTCCACAAAAGATCACTGTTTTAGTAATAGGTTTAAAAGTAATCCTATTGTGCAAAACTTGCTTTTGCTTGCCCTCTGTCCATTACTACATCCATAGAAGCCTTTTCCCCTTCGATGACCCTTAAAAAACCATCGTCTTTGAGAATTGATTCCTTACGATATAGATGCTGAACGTATCCGAAGCCTTCCGATTATTAAATCCATTTGAAACAAATTGACCCCTGGATTTGTGTCGATCTTAAATCTACTTCATGGGGTGAAAAGAAAACACAAAATTTTCAATAAGCACTGTCTTCTACCTTTGAGTAAGTTATATACTTATGCTTACTCAGCCAAGATGAGCAATACTTTATACTTTCGTCTGCGGTGAATGTTTCCTTGAGTTAATACAGCAGTAGTAATAGTCGTGGGAAGATTTCAATTTGCGTATGGTTCCCAAAGATTTTCAGCATTGTTATCCTACCTTCTTCAGTGAGGTTAGATTTCTTCACATAAGTAAAAATATCTGCAGTCAGAATTTTCACTTCAACTGTGTTTGATATTAGGTTTTGCTCTGCCTTTACCTCCTAGAAAGTTTTTCGAAGACAGTCGCGGACCACTGCTGTTGCTTGTATCAACAGCATTCTCATCAATTTCATCGGAGTTCAAAGATATGCCGTTGGGATCGTCACTATTTTTAATCTTACTTTAAAAGAAAAAAATGACCAGTGTCTCTTTGCTTAATAATTTTCGCTTTTTTAGTCCAAGGGTGGGGGCGGGCTCCCTCGACCCCCTACGTGGGTGCGCCACTGGTCAACACGAACATATTTTCTGTTCCCCTTGGTGTTCGTCTTAACGAGGTTCGACTGTAATCAAAGCGGTTTAATCACTGATACTTATTAAATATTGCACAAGTTTCTTTTTTTTCTCTTAACAGTCTCTGAAAATAGTGTCAAGGATGCTAGAAGGGGACTTGTGAAATACTGAGATTTTGATATACCAAACATAGTATTCACTTAAAAATCATTTTTAACAGACCTCTTCAAGTAGTTTTCATCTGAGTCTCCAGAAACGGTTAATGATACGATGTACTTCTTCAACCCACATTAGGCTACGTATTTTGTTATAGAGTAATTTAATTATATTAACGTGAACATTTTCCTTGTCATAGCTTAAGTGATAACAAATTTAATGCGCAATAAAACGTGACTCATGGCTTGACTCTTCGGCAATCATCTACATATCTATAGCAATCAGCACACGCTGTATCTCTAAAAATGGATATATCAAGCAGCTAGCCCACGCGCTAACCTTTTTGAATAAAAAAAAAACCTATCTATCGGCAGCAATCAATAAACAAATATTAGCTCATTTCAACCGCTTTATAAATAGCTGCTTTCCAAACTGAAAGCGCAATCGGAAGTCAAAAAATATATATTCAATTGTTTACAAACATTATTTCAGCCATAACCGTGTTTTCCATGCTCAACTAAACTTCTATTTTAAAGTTAGCGCATGGAAACGGGACATAGTGAAAAGAAGTTAAATAGGTGTGCTGATTCTCAAAGCGCCCGTGGAACTTTATGGCAGAGTTATTAACCGCGTATGCCACACTTGCACTACATGATCTATTTATCACAGGTTTTTAATTAAAAAACACAACCATCACCGAAATAATAACTTAAAACCTGCCATCCCAAGCTACATGTTATTCCTTGGAAGTGAAAAGGGGACATTGCACTTAGGTCAGGACGTCATCTTTTATATTTCAGTGGGCGTCGTAGCAATGGGTTTATCGAAAAATGAATTTTCGTTCATGTTATTTTTCTATTGCTTAAGCGAAGCGACCTCATTAAACCTAGAAGGTTAAGGCAGGCTGAAAAGTTGAAATCATCGCAATTGGGGCACATGCGGCGCCAAGAGCTTGCTTATCAGCTCAGAGGTTCATTTTGTAGTAGTACACCCACATTACCACAATTTTTTTTTTACAGTATTCTGTTTCATATGACATGGGTAGGCGTTGTCATTTTGAAATTTATGATCTAACGCTTGATTGTTTTGTTATTTAGAGGGAGGAGGGTGGGGGATCCATAACTATGCCATTTTGAAAAAAGCATTGATGCTGCAATCTCAATAATCCAAGCTTTTCTATTTTAATTTTTTCAAAATAAATCCAACTCCAAAGTCATTTTAAATTAAAAATTAGCTATTTAAATCAACCCTAAAAATATCATTTGTATACTTAAAGTAAAAAGTTATTATTCAAAAATATCGATTTTTTTTTTCCAACTGATACAAATTTTTTAGAAATCTAACGTAGTCTCGGGCCACATCACATAAGATTCTCGAAAGACTACTTTTATTATTATTATTTAAGATATATATCCTGTTGGCATTTCTATATCGTCTGCGGTGAATGTTTCCTTGAGTTAATACAGCAGTAGTAATAGTCGTGGGAAATTTTTAATTTGCATATGGTTTCCTAAGATTTTTTAGCACTGTTGTCCTATCTTCATCAGTCAGGTTAGATTTCTTCACATAAGTACAAATATCTGCATTCGGAATTTCCACTTCAACTGTGTTTGATATTATGTTTTGCTCTACCTTTACCTCTTACAAAGTTGTTTGAAGACAGTCGCGGGCCACTGCTGTTGCTTTTCTCAAGAGCAGTCTCATCAATTTCATCGGAGTTCAAAGATATGCCGTTGGGATCGTCACTATTTTTAATCTTACTTTAAAAGAAAAAAATGACCAGTGTCTCTTTGCTTAATAATTTTCGCTTTTTTAGTCCAAGGGTGGGGGCGGGCTCCCTCGACCCCCTACGTGGGTGCGCCACTGGTCAACACGAACAGATTTTCTTTTCCCCTTGGTGTTCGTCTTAACGAGATTCGACTGTAATCAAAGCGGTTTAATCACTGATACTTATTAAATATTGCACAAGTTTCTTTTTTTTCTCTTAACAGTCTCTGAAAATAGTGTCAAGGATGCTAGAAGGGGACTTGTGAAATACTGAGATTTTGATATACCAAACATAGTATTCACTTAAAAATCATTTTTAACAGACCTCTTCAAGTAGTTTTCATCTGAGTCTCCAGAAACGGTTAATGATACGATGTACTTCTTCAACCCACATTAGGCTACGTATTTTGTTATAGAGTAATTTAATTATATTAACGTGAACATTTTCCTTGTCATAGCTTAAGTGATAACAAATTTAATGCGCAATAAAACGTGACTCATGGCTTGACTCTTCGGCAATCATCTACATATCTATAGCAATCAGCACACGCTGTATCTCTAAAAATGGATATATCAAGCAGCTAGCCCACGCGCTAACCTTTTTGAATAAAAAAAAAACCTATCTATCGGCAGCAATCAATAAACAAATATTAGCTCATTTCAACCGCTTTATAAATAGCTGCTTTCCAAACTGAAAGCGCAATCGGAAGTCAAAAAATATATATTCAATTGTTTACAAACATTATTTCAGCCATAACCGTGTTTTCCATGCTCAACTAAACTTCTATTTTAAAGTTAGCGCATGGAAACGGGACATAGTGAAAAGAAGTTAAATAGGTGTGCTGATTCTCAAAGCGCCCGTGGAACTTTATGGCAGAGTTATTAACCGCGTATGCCACACTTGCACTACATGATCTATTTATCACAGGTTTTTAATTAAAAAACACAACCATCACCGAAATAATAACTTAAAACCTGCCATCCCAAGCTACATGTTATTCCTTGGAAGTGAAAAGGGGACATTGCACTTAGGTCAGGACGTCATCTTTTATATTTCAGTGGGCGTCGTAGCAATGGGTTTATCGAAAAATGAATTTTCGTTCATGTTATTTTTCTATTGCTTAAGCGAAGCGACCTCATTAAACCTAGAAGGTTAAGGCAGGCTGAAAAGTTGAAATCATCGCAATTGGGGCACATGCGGCGCCAAGAGCTTGCTTATCAGCTCAGAGGTTCATTTTGTAGTAGTACACCCACATTACCACAATTTTTTTTTTTTTACAATATTCTATTTCATATGACATGGGTAGGCGTTTGTCATTTGAAATTTATGATACAATGCTTGATTGTTTTGTTATTTTTAGAGGGAGGAGGTGGGGATCCATAACTATGCCATTTTGAAAGCATTGATGCTGCAATCTCAATAATCCAAGCTTTTCTATTTTAATTTTTTCAAAATAAATCCAACTCCAAAGTCATTTTAAATTAAAAATTAGCTATTTAAATCAACCCTAAAAATATCATTTGTATACTTAAAGTAAAAAGTTATTATTCAAAAATATCGATTTTTTTTTTCCAACTGATACAAATTTTTTAGAAATCTAACGTAGTCTCGGGCCACATCACATAAGATTCTCGAAAGACTACTTTTATTATTATTATTTAAGATATATATCCTGTTGGCATTTCTATATATGCTCTGTACCTATAGAATTCCTAATTGACAAATTACAGTTGCCAATTTATTTTTGAACATATAAAAAAAGAAAAAAGAAAAGGGAAAAGGGGGAAAAGAAAGCAAGCACTTCCCACGCAGATTTCAAATTTGAAAATAAATTCGTTTTAAATCTCCCACTTTTCTTTCGTTCGTATCTCCTTCATACAACTGAATAATGACATGAAGTAATCACAGACGTAACGCCTTCATTAAAATACTTTCCCCAGTATACGCATAATTAAGATAAAAATCTTGCACTCACTGTCTCTTCAATTCTTTACTTTAGTTATACCTCAAAAAAATTATGTCAAATTTAGAAACAATTGAAATAGACAGCTAGCGGACGAAATCAGAGAAAAGAAGATTGTTCGATTGTTTTTGTCGTAATTTGCATTCAGCATATAGCTATGATGCAGGGTATGTTATTAAAAATTATGAAATTTACTTAATATGTTGTAGTTTTATGTTCAAAACGTATTTAGTTATGCGACCAGGCCTGGGGTGCCCTTTTAAATCCATCTATGGGAATTTTATAAAACAGATGCAAATGGAAAGAAGTCCTCTTTTACAGATATAGCCGAAATTTCTTTAAGTGCTATTAACTAAAACAAATGGTGAAAAATATAAATATCCATTGCAACAGAAGGAGTCGTAAATATGACTGCCAACGCGAAGAATAAAAAAGTAGCTTTTATATATTTAAACAACTAACGCCGCCATTAGACAGACAATCAAATAAATACTTCGAATTCATCTTCTACTTTAAAGGGATAAGGAGACAATTTTACAGTAACATTTGGCACTTGTCACATACTTCTTGAAAGTGTACTACTATTGCACGCCTACCTATTTATTTCAACAAGTTTGGTGACATTACACCCACACGTTTGGATATTATTAATTCTCAAGCGGAAGAAATTGCAAAAGTTTCGCAAACAATTTCAAATGTATGTTGCCAACAGATCTCGCAGAAAAAGAAGTGTCCCAATCACTTTCTCTCTCTTGGCCACGCCTTATTTGCAAGCGATACTCATGCATAGTGAATGGGAATTCTGATTTTGACATGGTTTGCAACACGTGCGTTTAAAATTTAAGCCTCGGGTGTAGATTTCCAAAAGTTTCGTTTGTGGCAACAGAAAAATAATTAGGGTTAGAAAAATAATTAAAGTCACAAATACAAAAAAAAAGGATTAATACGCAAAACAACTGACATTCTGCAAACTACGGAAAAAAAAAGTGTGGAGACTTTTTACTCCCTTTTCGTATTTTGTGTCCCAAGACTGTGCTACAGCCCATATGGGACGGGACTAACAACTTAACATGACCTAGCGACTCATTTACACACCACCAACCACACTACCGAGTTAAATTCAGCCTATGAGTGGGCTCAGAGGCGGCGAACACAAGATCAATGGGCGGTATTTTGTTGTAAGAACATAAAGCCTAAGACCATTTATACATTGTATTGCCGTATATTTGACATTTTAACGGGAAAATCGGAAAAATTTTTGCACAGTATGTGATAATCAAATAACACGTTCAATACTTCTCAAAGACTTGCGGGTTGCACCGAAATGATTTTTTTCCCCCACATTAGTTAAGCAAATTAAAAATGTTAACGTTCTTACATTAGACTAAAAAGTTTTTGTAGTTCAAACTGCGTGAGATGACATTACCCCCACACTGCGAACAAAAACACTCAAATGGAACAAAAAATTAGCCTTCGAAATTTGAAAGTACGTCGGTTATAAACGTTTAAAAGTGGTTCGAGGTGTAAAACAATCGCAATTCAATTATTGAGATCAAAATAATGCAAACATGGTAGCGATTTGGTGGCAAGAGTGGTGGTTCCTACAGATCCCAATGTGCGCACCAGTTCATGTGTCATGCAATTTAAAGAGAAATTAACGCAACTAAATCAAAAAAGATAGCAAAAATACTGAAGTAAGGCGATTCTCTAATTAAAAATATCGGCTAAAACGTCGCAAGAAAACTGGACCTAGCTATTTTCTATGAAGATTGTAACGATAAGAACGAAAAGACCAGGCACCGACCGGGACTTTCCATAATTAGTAAAATTTCGTCACTGGTCTAACGTATAAGAAGAGATTCCGCAACGTTTCGAGAACTACAGTTCTCTTTATCAAGCGAAAATACTTTACTTGATAAAGGGAACAGCAGTTCTCGAAACGTTGTGGAATCTTTTCCTATACGTTAGACCAGCGGCGAAATTTTACTAGTTATGGCAAGTTCCTTGTTTTGTTGGTCTACGATAGGGGTACCCCCAAGAGTCGATGGGACATTGTTAGAGGGTCGATGGAAAATTTTAATTAACAAACACTAATATAATGGCTACGCAGTTTTATGCAAACGTTTTCAATTTTTTAAGGCATTTTTACACATATGTTCCCAATTAAACATCTTACACGAAGATTTTTATGTGCAAAATGAAGCCGGAAGAGATTTTCACTTTAAACTTTGTGTTAATTTTTTCCCGCTGTTGTATACAGATAAACCTGATTTCAGTCGTATTAATTCTATCTTAATAAAACCGGGAATTAGATATAAAATTCCGTGGCGATTACTACTCTTGCCAAGAGTCACCAAGCACAACCGCCATACTGGCAATATCAGTCAATTTCACTGATTTAATGAAAAAAAGAAAGTCTTAATACATCCAGTTAGATATAATTTTATTAGATAGTATTTATAATTTTATTACATATAACAAACAATAAAAATCTTTTTTAAAAGTAATAGTAAAATAAATGAAATCAATAAAAACTGAGAAATTCTTGAATGAGTTAACGGCAAAAAGTTTGGTGCCCCTGAATCTAAAATGATTTAATATAAAAACCTCTAACGATATGAATA
This sequence comes from Dysdera silvatica, assembly GCA_006491805.2. NCBI lineage: Eukaryota > Metazoa > Arthropoda > Arachnida > Araneae > Dysderidae > Dysdera > Dysdera silvatica. The sequence continues at coordinate 207,307,609 of QLNU02015360.1, forward strand.
TTATAAAATAAATAGGTATTAAATAATTCAATAATTTATTTTTCTACAATGGTTGGTGGGGGTTAGATTTCTACATGCAGGATAAAATATTATATGTATTGATGGATATTATCACTAAAAAAAATGAAAAAAAAAACGAAATTTCTTAACACATGTTTAATTTGATAATAGTCAAGAACAGGGGTCTTAACCCGCAGCCCGTCGACACGTTTTAGGCAAAATATCTAGTTACGACACTGAGGATTACAGAGCTATAACTTCATATATTTATATGTATATATACAAAATTCCATCACAATGGGAGTTACAGCCTTTATCAACCCCCTCTGAGTACACCAGTGAGGATGGGAACAGTTCTTTTCTTGGAGAATGAAGTTGGTAAAATCAGAGTTAGGACCAGGATAACTACCGTCCACCTTAAAAACAATCTTAGGGTTGCAACACCAAAAATAAGACCTGATATTTATAGACTTGTTGAAAAATAGTAGTGCCAAAAATCATACTTCACAATCATATATACATTGACTTCGCTTTGTACATTAATAACTAAAAAAAAGTATTGTAAATGTTTTTGCTTCCATGCGTATTTTATATATATATATATATATATATTTGTCCCAGAGGCAAACCCAGAAAATGTTTTCGGGTGGGCGCGCAAAACCGATATAGAAGCCGTAGAAAAACCGGCAACAAAGGCCAACCCAGAGTGGCGCCCTGTGCCTCCCCCCGGCTTCGCCTTTGTTCCGTTTTAATATTTATGGTATAGTGGTGCGGCCCGCGGCAAAATAAGAGTAAGCAAAATTGGACCTTGGATTGAAAAAGGTTGAAGACCCTTTGTCTAGAACGATAGGGTACGTACAAGTTAGAGCAATTTGGTGTCGAAGTTAAATACAAAGAAAACCTGAGGTCTTTCTTTACTAAGCGGCACGTAGATGCTTAAAAGACAAAATCGAATGAAAATTTAAATTCATTGTGAGAACTCCTCGGGCGTGATTTCAAAAGAGTCGAAAATAATAATTACATCATTCGGTTTACAGCAAAACGCGATACACGTTGCAGACCCCATCTACTCACGTTTTCTTTGTCGTTTTTAATAAGTGAAAATATTTCGATGTGTTTTTATGTTCAAAGACTGCACGACGGGTCTGTTGGTTTAAAATGACCTCAGAAGCACGGTATTTCTACACGCAACCAATATATAAAATATCGATGAATTGAGCGGAAAAATCCCGGTTTGAAACGTAAAAGGCGATTCGTGGGTCCCGCGCTCTGGCCCAGCATAAGGAGGGGATCCCAAAAATTTGATAACTTTAATGTAATAAAATATTAACACAATTTTTTTTTTCCGATTTTCAATTGTTTGTACCGACACTCAAAGAGGGTGGAACTATTCTAGAAATGCTAGATAAATTAAAAATAACCACCGAAGTTCCGCATTCCCTCATGTAGAAACAGCTTCATATATATTTTTGATAATTCCCACAGCTAACTGTAGTAGTGAGCGTTCGTTCGCTCCCTTTATTAAAGCATTTAAAATCGCCTTTGGGAAGTATAATGGACCAACAGAAACTTTCTATTCTGTTTATATTATGTACGGAAAGTGACATAGCGCAGAAATTAAATTATGACGATGTTATTTCAAATTGCGCAGAGGAAAAAACAGAAAAAAAAATCTGTACAACTACAGAACGACATATACTTTGAAAAGTCTTTTTATATGTATTGTACTGAAAAGTGTATTGTTTTGAATATTCGTGTTATTTACATTTTTAAAAGGGCACAGGGGTGCGTACATCGTTTAGATCATATCTAATCTTTATAGGTGCATCAAGGGGCCTATGAAATGCAAGTTAGGCCGGGGTCAGGCGTGGTTTCAGAATTTTTTTTATTGGTGGGCCTTCATTGGGCTAAATAGGGAAGGGGTGGTCTTCCCAGTGGCGCGCCAAAAGTGGGGAGGCTCTCCGCAGTGAGTACTTCGAAAGGGGGCGGCGTCATTTTCGTACATTAGCTTTAACAAATATAAAATAAAACTTCCATTAACGGACACCTTTGAAGAACGAAAACCTCCGAATAAGGAATCTATCTCTGGGACAATTGAGAAACACTCCGATAGAAAACGTATGTTATTTTGACATGCATAATAGTTTTCGGTATTTATATTACATAAACAAATACTTAAATACATATTTGAATTACACCATATATCTCATGGTTATACTCGACATTGTACTATACAACACTTAATTAAAAAAACAAAAACATGCTTCAGAATCAACTTATAATTTAATCAGAATCAGCTTATGTTTTGCAGAATCAACTTGTGTTTTAGCAAAGCTAAATTGGGCCCTGAAATGATGAAAAAATAAATATTTACTATTACTACTTTCTCATATTTCTTCGCAATTTTATCTCTATTTCTGTTTTTTCTTCACTTTCTATTATCCTATTATCTTTCTATTCTCTACTATTTATTATCCTCTTTATCTCTATTTTCGCTATTTCTTTCAACATATTTCTTCATTTAATGAATATTTACAACGAAAACTGACGTCGTTATCCCTTTCGAGGTGCAAATTTGTCAGGATTAATCATGAGGGCATTGCTGAAATGACGCTCAATGGATATAACGGCTAAGTTACGAAGGCATTTCCCAGCCATGTTTGCTTGTAGGCATGTTTTAATACGCTTCGTGGTGGAAAAACTCCGTTCAGCCGAGGCTGAAATAAAGAAATATTAAATATAACTCTTGTATTGATTTACACAGGTTTAACTGCATTCTGAATACATTAACCCAAGTATTCGCAGGGTTCATGCGAATAGCTATGTTCATGTCCGTACCTTTCTAGAGTATTTGCTTCATTATAAATAGATATAAGTTTAAAAAAATGGATTTACGGCAATAAAAATAGAACATTTAACAGTTAAATTGTATATCATACAATTTGGATAATCATGGTAAGCGGAAAAAATGGGTTGGATAAAATAGACAATGGCAAAATAGTTATGGAAAAAGAAGTATGGTAATGGTCTTTAATTTCCTAATTGAGGAAATGCATAATTATTAAATGAAATTTCTTAATAAATAGCTATAGAAATTAGTTGGTACATCAAAGGAAATCATCCTTATCAAACCCTCTCGATTTGCATATTGCTATCATGAAAATATAACTACACAAATCAGTAAGATTTGATACAGAAATGTACATGGAATTTAGTAGACGTGGCTTCACCCGATATAAATAATAGGGGGATGCGATACCACTCGATATGCCCCTGATAGGTTGCATGTTAAAGGCACTCATGTATACTCCGTGCAATTTAATAAATGTGGCTTCAATAGCAGCCGAGATAAATAAGGGCTGCAGCACTTCTCGAAATGTCTCTGATATGTTGTCATGCATATGAGCACTTGTGTGTACTATCTGTCTATAAAATTTGGTAGATGTGACTTTAGTAGCATCCGAGATAAAGGCACCCCTCGATACATCCCTGATGATAATCGTTTTAAGAGGGTTGCAGCTGTGAACATTGCAGTTATTTCAATTGCAATTAAGATCATTAAATTTATGAACGTTCCCCTTTTTCTGTATTTGAGGCCCTTCTTTCCATCAGCCCTTTTTTAATACATTCGTTTCCAGTCTGAGTACCCCTTATTTACTAATAGTACATCGCTTTTTTTTTTTTTGGTAATGAGAAATGGCGGCCAACAGAACAAAATATTTCTTCGTTCTTAACCGAGTACAGTGGAACCTCGATTATCCGTCTCCCGATTTACCGTCTTTCTCGCCTAACCATCGGCGTCAAATTCAAGTTAGGGCCACTCCGTTAACATCGACAATGAGACAATTTTACACACTTGTGAGGCTCTACCCGCAGGAGAAAACATTGAAATTAATGACGTTGGTGAAGGGATGGACATTGATAAACTTGAAGCAGGTTTCGAGTTCCTAAGTGACGGCGCACTAATTCAGTAAGTGTTGAACCCCACTGATCCTAAAGAAAACATTGAAAGTGCACAGGAGGCTGAAGAAAGTACAAAAACCATTACCCACATGCTGAAGCAGAATGTATGCTTTCTAAGTGCATTTTACCTGGTTTGAACAACAAACTGAAGCAAATGCTATTTAGCTATTACTGCTTTGAAGAGTACAGGACATGGCAACCAAAAAAAGCACGCAGTGTGCTTAAACAACAAAAACTTCGTTTATCAACTAACAACAATAATTTACACGCAGGTATGTATTCTTTATTTCATGTTTAGCCCTCTGACTGCTCAATTTTTTTTTTTTTTTCTTTTTACCAAAATCGATTCAAAAATTGAATATTTCTTTTTATTACGTATTTCAAATCTACATGTAATTGAGAGTTAAAATATGGAGCATATTTTTGTAACCAAAGATGATGACAGATGAAAGATGGAAAAATTTCATACCCGCGAAAACCGTTCGAAAGGAAAATTTGGTTACTTTCATGTTGCCCGTGGAAATCGCGGGATAAGCAGTCAGAAGGGTTAAATGCAAGTTCTCTTGATTCAAATAAACTTCGTTTGTGCCTTCAGCAAATTTCACAACGTATTTTTTTTTAATTGTATAATTTTAATAAAATCATACTATATTATACTATAAATTTCCCCGTTTCCGCTTAACCGTCTTTTCAGTTATCCGTCGAGGATCTATTCCCTTGTTTGACGGATAATCAAGGTTTTACTGTACTCAATCCATTCATGCTTTTCATGCCAGGTACTGTGAAATGACCTACACTTATCACCCATTTGTCGGTGGGAAAAGTCAAGTTCTGGCTGTGTTGGCACTTTATCACAATTTTCACTTAAATTCAGAGTTATTTTTTCAACTTAGTCCAGCTTGTATTCGCTGTAAGCTAAAATCTGATAGCGTTTCGATCTGTATGCTCCCCCACTTTTGAAATATCCTCCCGAAGGAGTAAGCGTTTTACACATTACATATTCTAACCCTCATATACAATATATAAATACACACTTACCCTTCATATAAAAATTGTATCTAAAAACAGCTCTATTGCAATTATATAAAAAAAAAAAGAAACCCGCCTATTTACACGTTGAAAAACGTTTGAACTTTTACCTTTCACAACAAAATAACCAAAATATTTGGGTGGGCCTTGGCCCACCCGACAAAACCGTCACCGAATAGTCAGTCATAGCCGGCCCCCAATTGTATGGCTGTATTTTACTAACACTATTTTCATCTTGTCAGGAGTAAATACTTTTACATACAGACTAATACGCAAGGACTTTTTTTCTTTTTAAGTATTTCTGTTCTTAACCATTCCATGTGTCCTCCTGGTCTAACTCTCTGACCTCTGTTCACTGCTTTCACTTCCCAAAATTGAAATTAAAAAGTCGGCGTTTTCAAAGTGTTTGATATCTAAGAGAATTTCACAATGGAACTAAACGCTATTAAATCATTAATTTTTAATTTTTTTCAAACCATTATATAAATATTGCAGAAAGTGTACCGAATATGTTGGAGGTTAATTTGAACAAATGAAGAAAAAAAATATAATATGCATCCGTATTCTTTAATTTTTTTTATCAGCCTCCTTTCCCTTTTGCCGAACTGTGTGAACAATAATCACATCGGCTGCACGCAATCCTACCTTATTTTTATCATTAAGAAAGTTTCTTTCACGTAGACTCGTATATTTCAAACTCTACTTATATGGTTATCTGAGAAAGACAATGTCACTTTCGAACTACGATACTTTTTATAAGCTTTCAGCCTCGACCAGCTGTTAATCCAATTATCTGACGGTGTGAATGGCGGAACACATAGCTTAGTATTTTCATTTGAAAATAAAATAAAAATTATTTGCTTGTGTTTTGGGACTTAAGGTCAGCAAAGATCATTCTGCGCCAAGACCTCGTTTTTAGGGGAATCCAAACCCCGGGCCGATAAAAAAAATGGGAAAGCGCTCGGTATCAATAGGGTTCAAACCCGGATCTTCTGTGTGGCAGACAAACGTGTTACCACTACTCCACCATAGGGATAAAGAAAAAAATGAACCTTACATGCATGGCAATACGCCACTGTTTTTATAAATCAACCAATGAGATGAATTTCCCTTCACCTTATTACCCGCCAGATGTCGCAGGCGTTTTACTAATCCAACTTCACAATAACACATCACCCATTTACGCAATATAATTCGTTTTTCCTACCTTACAAAGTTTGAATAAAGCCATATCATTTAGAATTTATTTAATGACTATGTACGTATGTATACATGTATCCAACATACATAAATACACGCCTCATTAAATCAAGGCAGTTATAGATGTTTCTTTTAAAGGACACGTTGTTCCTAAGACAATCATGTCCCCGTGTGTGTATCTCACACTCCACTCCTATTTCTTCCTATATTGCAAAAGTTTTTTTTGTTTTTGTTTTTAAATACCAGCCAATACCTAACCAAATTAGGTTGTGCCTGACATAGAGTTATGTACCACGGGGAAAAATAGAACAATTAGCAATTACTATCAACCTCTATTTTTATTATTATTATTACAAGGTTTGGTTTATTTTTCTTCATAAAAAGCAAATTTGGTTTTCATTACTTTCTTTAGGAGGCTATTAGTTTTGTTCCTTTTATACAATTAAACAGTTAGTTGGATTGAACATGGAAATATTTGGTTGTTTATAATAAAATATTTATTAATGAAGTAGGTTTCGAGTAAACGAGCGAGTCACGGTACATGGTGGCAAAGAAAGGAGAATTTTTTTCCTAACAGCAACCTGTAAATGGAAGATAGGTGAAAATGCATCTCACCTTTTGATCAATGCATTAATACGTTTCTACAAAATGAAAACTGTCAAATCAAGTTACTACCAACGTGCAAGAAAACATCTGCAACCATCGTGAAGCCACATTTTCCAAAAATAATGAATCGTTGAGCAACTAGCACCGCGGATTGACCTTAACCTATCAGATTGCAACGTTTTAAACGTAGTTAAAGCCGGTATTATAAACGGTCATAACCTCGACTCGAAGCTCAGACGGGCATGATTGCCCACGCTTTAGTTCTCTAAAGTAGAAACATGCAACATAGCCACAGCGATGAACTGCTTCGTCCCACACCATGTCCCACATATTTCCGAAGCACAACTCATGTTTCCGAAGCACTCTTTAAAACATTTTTCTTTCTTTCTTTTTGTTTTTTTACTTAACCATTACTTCACATTCCATTACCTTGAAACGTCTTGGTCACTATAAGTCAGCCCATTACGGCAAAAAGACAGAAAAAAAATAGACGCGAATATACATTTCTTTCTGATATTAGTTTTAAAGGTAACGTTAATTACAAGTTTTAAAAATTCGTTGTTTTTTAACGTATTTTTTATATGTACATTAAGTAATAATAGCAAACGCTGGCGTTGTCTCATACTGCCAAGTAGCTGTAAATCAATTTCCACTTTTGAGATTAATTACTTATTGAAAGAAAGCAATCCAAAAAGGATATTAAATTTTAAAATAAAAATTAAACTTTCATTTCTTCATCAAATGTTCACGCAAACCAATTTTCCACATTCGTAAACCACAAGCGATATATATTAACGCTATAGTATTTTATTCTCCCCCTATAATATTGCCTCTCTAAACTTTTCCATTATCATTCGACCACGATATTAAAATTTTACCGACACTTTCACATTTTTCTTTAACCAGAGAAGAAAAAATTTCCACATCCTTTTAGTTCCTTTCGAGCAGCCCTTATCCATCAAACTTAAAAGTCAGTCAACTCTCAATGTAAAGCGTATCATGCGAGTTTACTTGCACTGCCTTAGTTGTTCGCTATGCAAATAATAATAGTTACAATTTTGCCAATTAGACTTCTTTTATAAACATAAGCCTATGTAACGTCTCCTCATATTATGAGTCAGAAGTCACAGTGAAGGGCGAAAAATTCCACAGACGCAAAATTATATTTTAAAATTATTCCGAAATAAAGCAGGATCTCAACAACGGCGTTGCAGGGAATAGCTTCTTTATACAAATATATCCCGCAGCCTTATGATAATAATTATTTAAAATATACACCATATCATGATCAATATTTCGCGCACTTAACTTTCTATTGTTATTCGAATCGTGCACAGGAGGACCTCAACCCAACCTTTCTCTCTCAGCTTATGTTCCTAGCCGCAAGGTTCGAAAAACCGGGTCTGTGATGTTCCAATGACTGTAACACTTGCCCCTTCAAAATCATTTATATTCAGACTACTTCAATCACTTTAAACCATTATTTCTAGTACCGCAAAATTAACTTCCCAGTCATCTTATATGGTTAAACAAGTATATGTTTGGTTCATTCAATTTTGTGCCTAATGACTATTCAGATCACAAAAAAGGATCGACTACTTAAAGCGACTTACGAAACAAGCTTAACCTTTCTCTCCCGAGATCATGAAGTAGAAGTATAGCTCTTGAGGTGCTACGTCATCCAAGATACCGATAAATAATTCGAAGTATGTCTGCTACATAGCAGTTTCCAGTGAGAGAACAGTTTTTTTTATATGATCTACATCGTGAATACCTCTACCTTATCTCGACAAAGTTAAGCAAATTAGCAACGCGAAAGAGTGCAATAGGCACTTAGCACATGATGACGACATTTAATTTCCAAGCATGGCAATACTTTCACGAGCGTTTTCGTGACGTCCATTAGAATGAATACAATACAGATGAGATTATGCAGAATATGCCGACGCACACATTGGCTTTTTATTAGGGCTTGATATTTCATTCCATTCGAACAAGGGAACCTCGCGAACTGTCTGAGCTCGATTTTTCTGACTTTCGGTTTATAGGCCAATATGACCGAGTAAATAAAAGATCCAAAATCAAATTTGGCCCAATCGACCTGAGGGGTCGAGCTACGGCCCACTAAGAATAGAGCTCACCCTACAATGATGCTTCGCTGCATGACAGGTGAAAACAGTGTTTTGGCGTGCTGGGCAAGCATTAAGCGCCAAAATTTTACTGTGAGTTACTTTTATTCATGTTAGAAGTTTAGCTTTCTACGTCTTGTAGAAGTGAAGTCCTGGCGCATCGGAAAAGCTGAGGTTCCTTTGCAAATAATTTTAGAGGCACTTTCCAAAATCAATTAAAATTATTTACCGCTGCAATATTGACATATGGACCTGATGTGAATTAGGAATATGAAGTATTTACATACGAAACTGATTTGAATTAGGAATATGGAATATTTACATATGAAACTGATTTGAATTAGGAATATGGAGTATTTACATATGAAACTGATTTGAATTATGAACATGGAGTATTTATGTATGAAAATGAATTTATGTAGATATGAAAAAAAAAATTTTGAGTTACCTAACTGCGGGGGTTTCCAGAGTTATAACTGCGCTCTTGGCTGTGATGAACTTAAAACGCTTTTAATGGAAATGAAGATCAATAAAAAAATGAGAAAGCATAATAACTTTGAGCAATGACTGCAACAAATGAATGAACTGACATCACAGTCCATTTCGTGACACACTTGGTCCGTGAAATTAAAACAAATTTCTTGCACATTGAAGAATTTTTCAGGCTTGGGTACCTGGTACGTTGATTTCCACCAAGCATAGATTATCATATTACGGAATTTTGGGGAAGACAGCTGATTGTGAATGAGTGAATGCAGTTTTGTGATGTTATGACGTTCTGATAAGATTATATGCTCATAATAATGTAAAAGGCAAAATCGTGTTAAGCGTTTAGCGAAATATTTCCATTGAAGAAAAAAATATACGTCGTATGACTGTATGAGTGCTATCCCTCCAGGTGGTGTAATCATCAATTTCGATTGCTCTGAAAGACTGGCTTGACTAAATTTATCATCAACTATATTTTCGTCCATTTGACCTGTCCACGAATCCATAATTAATAGAACTTTTGATGTTACGTTCGGTTTGAGTACTTCGCTGAGGAACACCTCATGTATTTCGGTAGAGGTTTTACCACTTTTGGAACATTCCAGAATAACATTAGGAGATTAAATAACTTTTCCTGTACCCGTGGATCGAATACACCCTTTGGTTCCTGATGGATGAGCAGAAATTGTGGTAATAATTGTCCAGCAGCAGAAATGATAGGTCGGATTGTTACGGAATGGGATATGGCGTGAGAAGATTGAATGGTATTCGGAGTGTGCTTTTCCCCATTAATCGACAGAGTGCGCGTAGATGCCCGTTCTTTAGTGAATCCGCTGTGGTCAGTGTTTAAAACCTCATCAAAAGAATAGTTGCTCATTGCATCTGTAACTATGTTGACGAATTCTATAGCTCTATCTTCCAAAGCCGTTGTGTGCATAGTACGTACAGGCATAACGAATTTGGTGACTCTTCTACTTATAGTAGAAAAGTAAATCTAGAAAAGCATCACTTGCGCTAAAGTTTGTGAGATTTTCTCTCATTGCAATGTTCAGAAACCATAACTTTAAATCGGCATCGTGAACTGTTAATAAAGCATATTCCCGGGCATTTTTAAACTTCTCAAATACTTCGTCTTTCATCCGTAACAGTTTTTCACATCTTGTACCCTGGGAAGCAACATAATCCCGAAAGTGATAAATTTGTCGACGTGAAAGCGTGTTGTCTTTAAAGCGATGCTGTATGCTTTTCAAGGAACGTAGTTTTCCTGACCCACTCCATGGAAATTCTTTTCATGTCTTCTAATGTGTAAGTTACGCGTGACGGCAAATTAGTTTGTTCATCCCATTCCTCATCATTCATTTCATTACCCTGTATTGCATCAGGCTTCATTTCATTTAAACAAATATCAAGTTTATTCTCGTCATTCATTTCGTATGTTAACCCACTTATCAAAGTTTTGGCAAATGTAAATATTTCTTTCTCAATATCCATCTTATAATCTGATACAAAATCGGCTTGCTTTGTGTATTTTTCACAAACAACGCGAAACAAGTATGTTGATATGGTGGAAAAGGAAGACATGGTGACAAATAAGGCTTGAAATTCCACGCTTTCCAACAAAAAAATTAAAAATGTCAAAAATAATGAAGTTACAGGCAAGTGATGATTGCTTCTGATTTGAAAATTGAAGGATCGCGTCTTATTTATTCAAGACTGATTTACGTACCAGGCAGCTTTTTCGAGTTCTTCGCCAAAAATGATCTCAAAATTTGTCAGTTATGCAAAAGTAAGGTAAAAACTTCAAATATTTTTTACTTTTACACCAGTATACACAATGTATAATTATTTCAGGTACAACTAAAATGGCTATTATAAATATATGCTATATTTTATTCATATGTGTTATTTTTTTCCTACGATAATGTTTGGCGTTTAATGCTTACCCAGCACGCCAAAACACTGTTTTCCCCTGTCATGCAGCGAAGCGTCCTCGTAGGGTGAGCTCTATTTTCAGTGGGCCGTAGCTCGACCCCCAGGTCGATTGGGCCAAATTTGATTTTGGATCTTTCATCTACTCGGTCATATTGGCCTATAAACCGAAATTCAGAAAAATCGAGCTCTCACAGTTCGCAAGGTTGCTTTGTAAGCAGGATATCCTAGAAATGCGGTTGAGATAAAGTTTCCACTTTAAGTGCTTAACCCGCGAGAAGGCGCGCCGGTTAGAGGAACGCGAGAACGCGCGCGGGGTGATTTGCACCCCATCTAATTATATATCATTATTTCATTAAAAACGTCCAATTTTACAGTAAACAATAAGTGGCATTTTCTCTTTGTTACCCTACCCCAAAAGAATGTGACTTTGAAGGCAACAGGAAAGAGTTTGGCCAGTTTCAGAAGCAATGGTGGACGGGTTTATTTTTTCACAAATTTAAGTTATGGGGTGTAAAACACCCCGCGCGCCTACTCGCGGGTTAACTACATGGTATATTCCTCCTGAGGATGATTCGCAAGGTACGAAGAGAAACGCCAAGTCTTAATAAAAAAACTAAAGGAAGGACGGCCATATCCTGTAATCATTTATATATCGTGTAATTAATAGAGATTTTGTTTAAAATAGTGATAATTACTGCCAAAAATTTAAAAAGGCGATGACCTTTATGATTTTGTTTTTAAGTCTAAGTCCTCTTTTTTCCATATAACTTCTTTTAAATGCTTTCGCACGCATATAGTTTCCCTAAAAAAACCTTTTATAAAAGAGATGATCTAAAATTAATTCGATTTCTACCCTGCATACTGTCCCTCACACACTCATAACAATATAGGCGTCTTAAACTTTATTCGAGAAAATAATTCACATACGAAAAGGTGTACTAAGACTCAATCTTTAAAATAATTTCGGCAATTTGGTTACACATTTATAAGGCGAAATCTTAACTCTAGTTGCTTCAAAAACCATTAAAAAATTATAATAGCAGTCAACTATTATTTTGTATCATTTAATTATAATTTCGGTGGTTCCTTACAAATCCAAAATTCATTTCAGAAGTTGCACTGTTGGAATAAAATTCGCCACAAACAGGTGTTACTATTAACTCGTCTTTCTATGAGAGTAAAACCCCGATTTTGCGTTTTTCCGGGCTCCGTGGTAAAAAAAACAAAAAAAAAACAACGCATGAAGTAAAAATGTCATTCTATTCAATTAATAATTCATTTCATATTTGGGGCTTTGGAAAAAAGACGTTCGAATCGAGAAAAAAGTTATATACGGGACAGTAAAATCGAAGTTTTCTACATTATTAAGGGTTTTATTATTAAGGAAGTGAATTGTTTAGAAAAAAAGTACTCAACAGTTTTGGGGCGCATAACTGCCTTTTTTCCTCGCTTGAAATTCAGTTTCAACTTTACTCATTTTCGATTTCCCTAATTTGTCTTCAAATAGATGAATAATACAATAATGCTTAACTGAAAAGTAGATAATAATGAAATATATCCATAATGCATGAAAGGCAAAAGTGCAATTGGAAATCTACTTTGCTTCAAAATTATGCGTTACACAATACATTTCTTCACATTTCCACTGCTAAATTAGGTTTGTTTTTAAAAACTAATGAAAACACCAATTCTTGACAAATGAGTGAGCATGTGGTTTGAAGCTAAATAAGGGAAGCTGAGGAGAAAATCAAGGATGCAGTAAGTATAATTGAGAAATAAAAGGTGGGACCGAGAAACATAAAAAATTAACATGAACGAAACTTACCAAACTGAACAGATGGCTGGGGTTTTTTTTTTATTTATTTATTTATTTTTTTTTTAGTAAAGAAAGCGAGAAGCACAAACCATGTAAAAGCATAATAAAGTACATAAAATATTGCTTAGTGTCGTTTAAGGGAAAGAGAAAAAAAATATATTTAAACCCCACATAAAAATAAATTTAAACCCCACATTACGAAACACAAACATCGCATAAACTTCTAATACCGTGCCCTGTTTCTAAACAAAATTTTAAGACCTACGATTTTAAATCAAAGCGTGTGAAGCTTAAAACGAACCTTTTCATTCTGAGATCAAGTCTGAAACTACGGAGCAGGATGCATGTCAACACTTACCTCTCTAAGTCATTATAGGGGTAAATAAAAATAAATAAATGTGAGTGTGCATATAAAAGAATTTTGCGAACATGTGATATATGCATAAAATTTTTATATGCACTAGATAAGCAACGCTATACTAAAAATGAAAAGAAAGGTAATTATTGTTTAGGATTCAGTAACTAAAAGACATTTGAAAATATTTTGCCAATTCTTACAAATGGCACAGAAGTTCCTTCCTTTTACTAGAAATCGTGAGACACACACACAACCTTAACAAATAATAAAACACAGAAAACAACGTTTTGGTTACGTACAATGAACTTAATAGTTAAAAAATAAATATACAAGTGTGATTGTTAAGTCCAAACCAGATTCCCTAAACATACCAGAAAATTCCCTAAAAAGTTGCGTAATACTTTTGGTAAAGACACTGATTTCCAAAGGAATATAAAAAATTATAAGAAACAAAACGAAATTTTTGTAATTGTTAAAAGGAAATCCCGGAAGAGGAAAGTTGAAGTTCTCAGAATTTACGGAAATCCAGGAACATAATCACCCCTGAATATACTAAACAATAGCTATTAAATTCATTATACGTAGTCGAAACGTTTTCTCCCTCTGTTTTATTATTTAATACAGTGCGCAGTGTCCACAAAATTTGGTACTACCTTAACAGTTGCAATTTAAAAATGTAGATATCATCATTGATATGCGTAAATGTTCAGCATTTATAATTTTATATACAGTTATGGAAAGATCCAACGGTGCCTCCTTCAGTATGTCTCTTGCAAACACAGCCATGCATACATATATGCGCATGCGTGCTCGTGCACATTCATGAATTTAAAGGGCGGCAATGAAAGCACACTGTTCGTCTAGTTACGGTTCCGCCCATCTTGACGCCGCGTTTATAGCGCGTGTAGGAGTGAAACTCGGTGCACGCGTAGGCCGAGGGGCCTACGGGGAATACGTTTCTGTAACGAGTACGACCTTTACCTCTTATGGAAAAACTTCATTTTTTAAGTCCCCCTCCCCTCTTTGGGAAAAGAGACCTGTTTCCTATGGGCCCACGCACTTTTGAACACAATTGTCTTAACCGCACTTATCACATAATTTACCGCAAAATAACAGCTGTTCCTTTTTTGGCTAATAGCCCCAGCCAAATTACACTCGCCAAATTGCCCGTTCCATCAACCGTCGTCATTTGACTAAGAACTACATAACAAGTCTAAATAATAAAGATTCGAATAGTGCAGGAGGGCGAGAGAGAGAGAATGAATTCAATATATATTCGGAAAAATTGCGACTACGCGTATTTACAAAATGAACTCTAACACATGAGATATTTCAATTACTTTATACTTTTAGCTGTAAAGAATACTTATTAGCCAAATTTTACGAAATTTGGTTCAGGCAAAATTAAGCTCACTTCAAGGCGTCACACATATCAGAGATAATTTAACGCAAAACCAAGTCTAAAAAAAGCACGTTGTGTTAAATAATAATATACGTTGAACGAATTTCTATGGTGAGTTGTCGGCATTCCTCGAGCTGTAAGTTTTCAATGGCAAATTATAGATTAAACCTGTAACTTAAACCTGCTAGCGTAACACGTAATGTGTAGGCAACGCGCCCACTGAGATCAATGATCGCGACAGCGGCCTACTAAATGACCCCGAGACGTAGAACAGCCAAATAAATCGATTAATGATGTAAAACGCTCCCAATGACAGACGGTGATCAGACAAGATTACTATTTTTAATGGAAATAAGGGGCGGGGCTAGACAAGACGCCGGAGTATGTATGACACTGAATATAAAAATGTTAGTACTACACTTCAAAAGAAAAGAAAAAAAGAAAAAAAAAAAGGCAATTTTCTTGAAATATTCTTAAACAAGTATAGGCTGAGAATCCCTAATGAAAAATGATTGGGAGTACGAATATTCCGGATTTAGGGTTTTTTACGATTAGGCTTACATTGATATGGGGTGTTGAAAATCATTGTGACAGTGGCGTGGAGAGGCTCATGCCCGTCCAATTGGATATCACACTGTGTGGTAGCACACAGAATTTTTTCAAAGGGATGTGTGTGTGTGTGT
>QLNU02015360.1:207323315-207350548 GCA_006491805.2 Dysdera silvatica
TTTTTTTCTTTTCACCTATACCTAAAATATAGAAAATGTAAACCTTCGTAAAACAATAGTGTAACACCAGAAACGTAGAGTGAATCAAAATAAAATCATTTTATGCTAACGATAGCTTTGAGTGAACCATCATCTCATCGACAACAGATGTTCTTCCCAGCTATCTGGAGCTTTCTCTCGTCAAGGGCGACATCCTATGAAGTTCTATTTGCGGGTGTGAACATTGCATAAGTTTGCATGAGTCAAAAGGCGGTGGATGGGTACCTTTCACGTCCTACAACAAGAAGTGGTCTTGTTCTGGACGCGTCGATATCAGCAACGCCTCCGTTTGGCCACCCACTTGTTAAGTAAACTTCGTCCCTGGCCTTGGCTACTTCCACGCCTTCAATTGACTTTCCAATGTCCCGTCTTCACGGTCTCGCCCTGCAGCTGAAGCACTACAAAAGTACTCAACCTACGTACTTAAACCTCAATGTGTCTACGCGAGATGTGGAGACTTCTGTCAATATTTCAAATGCATTCCGGAAAACGAAACAAGATTAAAATGTGGATGCTAATTTAAACTCCACTGAATATACAGAAGGTACAAAATAAATCCATACGAGGTATGTGTACACGAACAAATTTTGCGTTAAAATTGAAAATATACTCATTCGCATAAAAGAAACGTTGAAAAACGCACATGTTTTTAAATAAATCAACAAATCACCGGTGGGGCTTATACCAATAAAATATGGATATTCATTTAGAGATGAGTCATTTCACTTGTTTAATCTGACAAACAATTTAAAACAAGAAGTACTTGTATTAATCTCCAATGGTTAGTTTATTCTGGTTGTGATTACGCTCTAAAACTGCACACGATGGGTCATCTTGATGGCTAACGTAATCCCCAAATCATGATATATGTGAGCTTCCTGAGAATAGAACCAAGCCTATTGAGCTCAAAGACTGCGGCTTAGAGGCTGGACCACTCGAGCGCGTATTTCGGATGGGTGGATAATTGCTAGTACGTAGAAGCAAATGGAATTAAATGCATGTCCGAGGAAGGAGGTGGCAATTAGTTTATTCTTGGCAGTATTTATTCTCTTCTTGGAAAGATGATTGCGCTTGTTTAATTTTGGATTAGACGTTTTCCAATTGGTTTTTAGCGACGGAATTGAGTTATTCTTGGAAAAGAAAAACTGTTTTTAGTTCAATCATTGACAAGTTACTATTTCCGGTGAACCAGAAATTGATGCGTTTGAAAAGGATCCTATTTGAAATAAATGATGATACGGTTGAGAAATGAGCGAATTGAATAAGCAGCATGAAAGATCGTTTAATTCTGACGTATTGGTGGGACCGTGAGGAGGTCCTACTTTTCCGTTGTAGGACCATCGTTAGAGTTTGGTTCCAAAACTAAAAGGAAGAGGAACAGGAAAAATGCAGAAATGAAAATCGCCTTACATGGTGCATTTACAAAATACGTGTTTGAACTGTAAAGAAAGAACTCACGTCTTATCAAACACTAAGAAATTCTATGAAGATTGTTGGAACGTACGTTCCCAAAGGATTGTGTAAAGATTGAGGGGCATTCTATCGACAGCGATAAAATCAGAAAACAAAATTATACGTCTGAAATTAAAAAATTTTAAAAATCGATTACTACAGCAAATTCGGTTGAGGGGACATGGCGCTGGTGACTCTTGAACATAAAAACAGTAAAATTAGTTAATGCGGACATAGAATAGATGGACGAAATTTGACGTAGATGGTGGTAGCGGATGCTGGTTGCTACAATAAAGAAGTCTGCATAGGATAAAACGGTTCTTGAGGACTCGGTGGATAAAAGTAAAATATAGCTAATCAAGTAAATTTATGAAAAGACGTTAGAAAGTTCTGAAATATTAGGAAATGGGAATTTGTGACATTCCACTATTTTTGATTCAAGCAAGATTCTTTTTAACATATAAGAGTCAAAAGAGAAAAGCTTTACCCACGGATTCAGGCTGGACTCGAACTAGTGATCGTTGGGTTTACGTCCCAACGCTTTAACCGCTAAACCATTGAGTACAGCAATGCGCGAGGAACTTTCAAAGAATTTATACTTGTCAAAGGAAACATTTCCAAATTAGAAGAGGTAGGTTGTGAAGAAATTATTTTCTCAAATTCCTCCACAACCTCCCATCTTAATTAGGGAGTTCCTACTTTAACATAAAATAAAAGCTATATTGAGATGAAGGGTTAGCAGTTTGAATTTTGTTAAAGTCGTTCAAAACTGCTACGAGTTACTAGGCACCAGATGACAGCTTAACGCAACCTTGCAATAATAACAGATTTACATATAACCACGCTTATAGGGGGATCAAACCCAGCCTAGTAAATTCAAATGTCGCGATCAGTTAATCACATCGCTTCGCAATCTCCATGTGCATTTTCTAGGTCGATGAATGCAATAAATATTGATCGTTTACGTTCTCCGTATTTCTGCTTTGTTTGCATTTCGTTGTACAGAAATTTCGTTTGGGGCTTACGTTGCAAGTGCAGCTGCAGTCATGCTGCGCCAGTATCTACAGTTTTCCGAGGAATCTTCTGTCAATGCCCGTATCTAGTGGGAAGGGATTTTAAGGACGGGTCCCCACGAAATTAAATTTTTAATGGGACTTGGCTACGGCCTTGCATGCTGTGATTGTATCGATACATGCTGTAAAAATTTTTGAACCCCCGAAATTAAATCTTGGCTACGGTCTCGCCTATGTCGCTTTGGGAACCAAACCCAGGACTGTGGTGAGCAAAAAAAAAACCCAGAGAATACGTTCTACGGTACCGTTGGAATTCAATCCGGATTAACGATGCGACAAATATAAATCCAGATTAACTAAACGAACGCGTTACCCACCTTAGGGTGGTCCACGATAACATGGCACAAATTCATTGTTAAAAAACTGATGAGGCATGTTAGTAATTTAGTTCATTTTGGGCTAAAAACCATCTGTGTAAAATTTTAAGTCGATATTATAATATTTAGCGGTCGCTCAAGGTTATCAAAGAATCATGACCTGAAAATTTTCTAAGTCCAAACTTAGAAGAAAAAAAAGAAGGAAGGAAAGAAAGATCCAAAATTCAGTTTTAAATTCGCAAAATTAGCTCCTATTTAAAAAAAAATGCTTCCCTTATTTCGCTTTTTTTAAAATTAAAGTTAGGATTTAAATAAAAGAGAGAGAGAGAGAGAGAGAAAGGAAAAAATCTCTGATGTGAAGAACATATTTGGGGAAATAGCGCCTTCCCGTAGCTCCATTCGGCATGCAAGAATACAGGAATGGTTTAAAACAGCAGCTGTCTTAAAGAATTTCTTTATTAGTGAAGTCGAGGAGAAGGATGTTTTATTAGTCCTTCACTGGAATAGCAAGCTGTTATCTGACCTAACGGGCAAAGACGAGGGCTTAAAGGTGGACTGTTTGCTTTCCTCATTCTGGTTTCCAATCCAGACATCAAATATGAGAAATCAATCGTTGTACCGAAGCTGTCGTCGGGTACGGGAGTTGCCATGGCAAAAAGATACTGTCCGTGTTATTTGAGAATGGAACTTGGAGGAACATGTTCAAGTTCTTTTTATTGACACGACTGCTGCAAACACAGGGATTCATTCAGGGCATTGTCATCTTATTGAGGAAGATTTAGGTAGGTCTCTCCTCCACCTAGCTTGTAGACATCACATCATGGAGTTGATCATTTCTGCAGTTGTCAAATCTATAATGGCACCCTCCTCTAGATCAGACATTGAGATATTCAAACGTTTCATCTGTAAGGACCTTTAATTCCTAAAAACAACTTCCAGGCATTTTAAGATCGAAGATCAGAAGAAGGCCAGAAAAATTGGCGAGACGCTACTGTAGCCACCCTTAAGGTTTGTCTGAAGACAAAGAATACCCGCTAAGATTATGCAGAGTTGTGTAACCTACCTCTGTATTATCTCATTGGGGAACTTCACGTTAAAATCAGAAATCCTGAAGCGTTGTACCACGCTCGGTGGATGACAAAGGTTGTCCATGTGCTCAAGATTTTTATGTTCAGTTCAAGAAACACATAAAGCTAACGGTGAATGAGGAAGTTGGTCCCTGTCAAGTATCTCTCTTCATTGTACTCATCTACTCCAGAATATGGATTGAGGCTCCAAAAGCCTCTGACGCCGCTGTAAATGATCTTAATCGTCTACACGGCGTTGTCTGCTACAAAGATTTAAACGAGAAGATCGGCAAGGCGGTACTAACCACTTTGAAACGCTATCTCTGGTATCTGGGAAACGATCTCGTCGGTTTCTCTCTTTTTCCAGGAAAAGTGTCTGTCGACATGAAGAGAGATATCATAGCACAGATGAAGAAAAACAAGAAGATGGAATGCACTAGGTGGGTCTGTAAAAAAGATGAGGAAGCATCCAAGAACCCAAGCGATCTTGCTTCTTGCCTCACCCTTGAAGTTTCTGAAGTCACTGCGCATCAATGAGACCTTCTTGGAGATGCTTCCTGACCAGTGGGAAGACAACAAAAATTTTCCGAAGGGAGGAAGAAAGGTGGACAGATTCAGTCTTTAATGATGGGGCCGAAAGAGGAGTTACTGTAATGAGCAACCTCAATGAGTCTTTGACCAAGGACGAAGAGACTAAAAAGGCCTTACTCCAGGTGGTGGAGTAACACCATCGCCTTCAACCCTAATACAGGGACGGACTGGGTCCTCACAAAGGGCGCATACTTTGAATTATCGAAGTGGGGTGGGGAGCGAGTCTTTGCCCATTCAGAGGCGCAAGTCCTATCGCCCATGATAGCGCACAGGTCCGAGGGCAAGCAGCCCAGTCCGTCCCTGCTCTGAAATAATTAATAACAATGCTGAACTTTGTCTTTTTTTTTGTATCCAAGGCTCATTCATATTATTAGGTTTCATCTCAAACAAGCTAACTGTTAAGAGTGTTTGCATGTTTGATGTCAGCATTATACATTAGCATAAGACTTAAGTTGAAACTTCTATAGCGTTGAGCGGCCAGTAAATATGGTCGAATCGATGTGAATTTTTTTTTTCGGGGTAGTTTTTTTAAAGATGAACAAAATAAATAACATGCCTATGAAAAATTTTAACTTTTTTATTTTTGGACCACCCTAACGTTACCTCTACGTCACTGTGTACGCACTTCATGCGATTTTTCCTTTCTTTACGAATTTCTAAAGTTTATACAAACATTTAGTCGACCCTGTGTATGTGAGTGTGTGAATTTTTTTTTTTCATTTATAATGGGAGCCCTTGTGAAAGTAGGTTCAACTGCACCATTTGCAGTTTTGGACCATATGGTCTATGGTAAATCGGGTAATAAAAAAATTTATGTGACACCTCTCCTTTTCTTGATACCTTATGCATGCACTTATTTTGCTTAAATGGTTAATCCAGCCCTGCCCAGTGCCACTGTGGAAATAGGTAACAATTTCATAACGATCCACTCTAATATTACATATAGAATTAATTTAACTAAAATGAAAAATTAAATGCATAGGAAATACATAGGAAACAAAAGAAACATTGCGAAAATGTATTCTGGATAAAAATTGAAAGATTATAATTAAAATTAAAGGTTTTAAATTAATTCAAATGATCTAAACAAACCTGAATGTAAGCATAAATTCTGTTCTATAACTATATTTAAGGGTAAGCAGTAAACAAATTTGAAAACGAAAAGAATTGTGAATTGTTCATATGGTCCTTGATGGGTTTTTTTATAAAAAAAAATTTTACAACTTAATTACAGGCTTCAGTTCAATCATTAAACAAGTAAAAGACGTATTTCTTGAATTTTCAATATAGTTAGAAAAATAAAAACGACGAAAAGAGAAATATTGTGAAAAAAGCATATATATATATCTCTTACCCTATATATATATAGGGTAAGAAACTATTCGAAGAAATTTTGAGAAAATGAGGGAAAGTAAAAAGGGTGAGTAAAAAATGGGAAATACAAAAATTAAAGGAATCAAATAAGCATGAAGAATTAAAAAACCTGGAAAACAGTAAGCAATGTGATTTATGGTGCTGCCATCTCTTGTGAGAATTTGAAAATGCAAGCAAGTAAACTTTTCCACTGGAGTATACATAACGTTCCTTAAAATAAACGTCAAACCATATATGTTTTTGTCAAGAATTCTGGATTTTTTTTTTTTACAGTCTTATAGCACTACAGGGTTAACTTCGTTATTTTAAAGTATTTATTAAATACAGTATACTATGCGTCAAAAAATATGCCAAATAAGCAGGCAGTATAAAATTTGATTTCTTTTAAGACCTGAAATCTTGGGAATTATATATAAAATATTATAAAATTGCCTTACATAAATCAACTTCTAAATTATAAATTTCCCCAGAAAGCACACCTCCAGCATTTCCTTTTCTATTGATATTATGTAACATAATATGATCAATAACATTAATTTAGAATAACGCGATAACATATGATCTAATATATTAATACATTTTAGCAACAAGAATATGTTGAAACATTCCTCAGAAGCAAACACATTACTTACAATTTTCTTCTTGATAAAAAAAAATAATAACATCTACTTAAGATTATAATAAGTAGAGGAAAGCTAAACATGTGCACAACTGATTTTATTTAATATTTCTGTTTCATGGATTGAGAGGTAAAAAGTAAACACTGGAAGTGAAGTGAAGGTTATTGCTACTGCACTTACGTTGATTATTGCCTTTCAAATTAATTTGCATGGTGCTATATTCGATTACCGTGTATAGTATTTCATGGTTTACCTAATTTCTTTTCCTGGGGAGATAGCAAGATCAACCTTACATAATGCAAATTTGCAAGTATACATTCCTCAACATGGAAATTGTCCTACCCAGAAGAGGGTCTGCTACAAACATATAAATCAAAGGGTAGGTGTATCCACTCAAGATATCCTACTGATGTCAATCCAGAGTTGATAACATCACAGGATCATAAGATGAAGGCTGCAAGAATAAACAAGGATGATAATGTAATTTCACATGTGAAAGCTGTGCAGATATTTCAGATTTGTTGTCAGTACTTGGGAACTATTCAACGAAGGCTAAAATTGCCTGGGTACAAAAAATTGTCGGGTTTATCGCCTTTTGGGTACTTTTCAAAGAGACAGAATTATAGGTCTGCATGAAGCAGAATGGTTTACAAGCAGAGACGTTTCTAGGTGTTTTGCCGCCCTAGGCAAGAATTGAAAAATGCCGCCCCCGCCGCCCTTTTACTATCATCACCATCTCTACCACCATCAACATCCAGCGGTACAACAATGTAAATGTTCTATTATACTTTTAATCATTAAACCCGTTAATTATATTTATATTTTAAACTTATATTAGTTATTTTGTAATATTAGGGTATTGTGAATAGTAAAACAATTGCTACATGTTATAATTGTTTAATTTCAACATTTTATATTTTTGAAAACTGAGATATTAAAGGAGTAATATTTCAAAACACAACGTTGTATTATCAGAGCTAGAAGGCTTAAATGTATTAGATATAAAAGAACTTGTGTGGAAAATTAAACAATGAAACATGTCAAATATTTTTACATTCGTCAATGTAAAGACTTATTAACTAATTGTTTCGTATGCTTTTGAAAACAATTCGATGGTTTAATTTTTCCTCTTTTTCAATTTTTTTTTTTTTTTTCTCATTTGCTCAATTTTTTCTTTGTTTGATTTAAAATTAATTTTTGCGCCATTTTTTCACCCTAGGCACCTACCCTAAGTCGCCTACTCTGGCTCTGTCTACAAGTCACATCACTTCCAAAATGCAATGGGATTCACAAGCTATTGCACACTGTTGGCACCAACGGCAACACAAAGTTTCTTACACGCATCACAGAGACAGTGGTGCAGTCTGACAAATGACAGCATGCTTTAAGAGGCAGATTGTTCGATACACTTGATTATTACTGCAAAGCACTACAGCCAATATTCGACATGCTGTGCCATCATCAATGGATGTTGACGTAACGACCCAAACCGTAAATTGAAGGTTACAGGAAGTAAACCCACACAAGTAACCATTACCATGACTGACATTGACTTGAAAGACATCATAGTGCTCATCTGACTTCATACTGAAATCATGCAAACTAGAATCACAAATGGACCACTATTGTTTTCAATGATGTGAATTCCATTTCAGTATGGGTGATGAGGTTGACGGATCCATGCTCAGTGACAAAAAACCCTGGTGAAAGAGCAGATTCTGGTTTCGTTCACAACTGCCTCACCACCTGTTAGGCATACATTACGATATGAGGTGTCATTGTGCATGACAGCAGGTCAGCTTTTGTCCACATCACAAGTATACTGATAACTGCACAACACATTAGTGGAAGTTCTAAAGCCCATTTTGCTGCCAATTTCCATATCGAGCAGTGCACATTGGAAAATTAACATTTATACATACATATAGAGAGAGTGTTATTTTTCAAGAGATTTTACAAGCAAGTTCAAGAATTATTGTTCAAGTTTAAAAAAAAAAACTATTTATACAACTACAATAAAATCTCTCCCATGAGCTTATTAATTTTTACTATGTATGAACATAAGTAATGAGTCGAGTGGAAAAACTTTAAATTATAGACTAAGTAAGCAGATTATGAAAGCAACACCTGATAACTAAGAAACGTAAATTTTCATTTTCAAAAGTATTGTTCCATAATTCATATAAAAACTAAATATGAAAACAATAGTCAATTTTTTATATAATGACCTGTTTTAATTTAAGAAAAATATAAATCAAAGATCGCTATTTTTAAAACAATTCTATACCCCTATCAGTAGTTATATGTTTAATAATTTTAAATTTAGGACATGTTTAACTACAAGATAGGTTTGCATATATGTTGTATTTTTTTTACATAATACGTAATATAGGTCATAAGACAGACGAAATGGAAATAGATGAAACTCTTTATAGATATACAAATATTCTACATGACCAATCAGTATTTAAAGCAGGTTTTGAGAATAAGATAATAAGTATGTATTTCTCTCTCAAACACAGGTCTTATATAAAAAAAATCTGTGAGTTACAATTTTCATGTCTTATTATTCAGTAATAACTGGCCCTTTATCTAGTAAAAAAAGAATGAAGTGCACTTTCGGTTAGATTCCTCATATGAAGAAATTTCAGCTAGTTGTTATGACGTTATGGGAATAAATTGTTTTCAATATTATCATAGAAGTGAATGAAACAAATTTGAAAAGCAATTGGCCATTGAATAGAAAAAGAAATTTATAGTAAAGAATAATTCATGTTCTACCTAGTAATGGAAAAATATACTAAAAATAAACAAGAAAACAAAATATATGAAATGTTTTAATGCAGTGGTTCCCAACCTTAGTATATCAGGACGTTTTCTGGGGCACCTAACCCCATAATGGGTAAGTGTCCTTTTTGCATTGAAAATATATTTTCATGCACCCTTAAAATATTTTCATGATGTATAGGTTAAAAATCACTGTATTAATGAACAGCAGTAGTTCATAACAATAGATGCAAAATGATTGTGGTTTTACAGCTCAAGGACTACAATGGTCATGCTGTGCAGCGACCTACTGTTTTCCGAGGAATCCAAACCTCTGGACCTACAATTTTTGGAGGAATCTGAACCTGTTAAGGCCTATGGAACCAAACCCCAGTGAGCAGTGTGATCTCTGTGAGATCTCTGAGTAAACGTCCTTTGCAACATTGGGAGCCAACCTGGGTTAATGGTGCACTAGGCACTATAACCACACTGCGCCACTGCAGGGCAGATGCAAAATGAAACAAGATCGCTGACTGCAAGTACCTTGGTCCTATTTTTAATGCTGAATAAATAAGAATGTGAGATATATTTATCCAGTCCAAATAAGATAAATTGCTAGAAATTTCAAGTATACCAGAAGGGCAGAAAAATATCTTTAATGCTTATGGTGCATATGTGAAGCAAGAGGTCTAACAGTATATGATCTGTGAATATAAATATCAACCAATGAGAAAGTCTGGAAAATGCTCATTTAAAATTAAATAAGACTGTAGAACTCTGGATGTCAACCTCCAAAAGAGACAGACATAATAGAATTATTAGGGCAGCGCTGAGAAGGCCCCCCTCCAAAAGATATGAAGAACGGGAAAAACTGTGGTATGTAGTTATGGTGGGGGGGGGGAGAAACCATTTTACGCAGCAAGTACCTAGGTAAATGTTGGAAAAGATAAAGAGGGGAGACATTGATAAATTGAACAGGGTGCCGACTCAAATTTTGTTTCAAACTTCCCTAACTTTTCCAGACCAAATCTTAATCGATTTCCAGTCACTAATTACAGTAAACAACACACAATGCATTAAAATTTGTGTAATCAGAACAAGTTTAAAGACAATAAAATCCACTAATGCACACCCCAAAACCATTTATAACTCAATTACAGTAAATTTACAAATTCAAAAGCTGTATTAAAAAGTGTATTTCTTTACACTAAAAACTTGCACTAATTAAATATTTATAACACTTTCATCCAGCCCTTTTTGTATTTATTATAAAAGAGTTTAACTATATAATCGCAAAGCTGATGCTTCATCTTCTATTTCATTTAAAATGTGTATGACTGTATATAAGGCAAAGGAGATTGGTATGATCAAAACCCCTTACAGATTAGATAATTTAATTAAAAACACTTTTTTTTCCAAGTTTTAGTTACATATTTGGCAAACATTTTCTCCTGAAAAATATATAGGCTTAATAATTTTATATAAATTATATTAGTTTTGGTGCAAAATGGTAACTTTTGGAAGAAGTTTAGTCAAAAGTACAAGTTTTTCAAATTTTTCAGTAGGTAATGTGGTATGAAAAGCACAGTTCAGGAAAATTATTTTAATAAGTTATTTATTATAACAATGAATTTCAAATTTCCCTGACTTTTCCAGTCAGAAAAAACTTCCTGACTTTTCCGCGTTTTCAAGATCCGTAGCCATCCTGATTGAAAACAAACATTCAAGTGTGAATCTAGCACCATAGGATTAATAATAGATTTAGGGATATTCCAATAATGTTTTTGATCCTGTTATAAAGTGAAAAAAGTAAACAAAAATCACTGATATAGTTAAGTAATAGAGTGATATGAAGTGTTATTTAAATTCAGCTTAAATATGATATAACATATAATAACAAATTGGACATCGTTGTATAGTTAAACCCCTCTTAACGGACACCCCTCAAATACAGTCACCTAGTTTTTGTGGTCAGATAAAAATCCCCTCAGTGAAAACTGATTTACAACATATTTCAAACTCCTGCTTAGCAGTCACCCTCAGGTATGGTCACTGTTTTCATGATTCATTCCATTGGACTAGTTCAAAAACATATTTTGTCAGGTCTGTACAGACATGGCAGAACACGTTTTTGAACTTGGCCTTAACTAGAGGCATTTCTCACAACAAGAAACTAAGGATAAACAGGATAAGAGCTAGGGAAAATTTCCCCCTCCTTTTAACAAAGAGTGGAAATTGACTCAGATTCACTGATTCAAATGAGTAATGCTTAAAAAAGACTTTGATAATAAATAAATCATAGTGAGACACTGCGTGCAACTAATAAACAATTATTAACATAAAACTATGGCAATTCAAATTTATTATTATCGTTTATTCGACTCACCATAGGCCATGTAAGCCAGTGTAAAACATAATTTTTCTGTAAGCGTAACGACAGAAAAGTGGTGAATTTAATCTTGTATTTAAAAATGCATTTCAAAGGAGAAGGACCGGTGAGTAAAACCTACCAAACAGCTATTGATCAATTTTTTCCAATGTAAATACATTTTAATAGTTAAGGTTTTGTTGTAAATTTTTCTTGTTATATTCAACAAATGCTTATGTTCGTTATTTTAAACTTGTCTTATGTGCTCAAAAGTACATAAGTTTTGAAATGAAATATTTAAATGATTGAAGTGTAATACTTCAACTACCTCAGAATGATCGCCCTCTTTTAGGGACAATTTTTTATGTCCGGTGAGTGTCCGTTAATAAGGGGTTTCACTGTATAAACAAGATATATTACGATACATATACAATTAAAACAACACTTCATAAACATTTGTATTAATTGCAATTAATCATAACAAAAAAATCATGAATGTGTTTCAGTATCTTTTCCAAAAAAGTGAAATATATTAATAACTTTGAAGTATCGTTAAAAATTGAGAAGTGTGCAAATATAAAAGGACTGACTTAAATTGTTGCACCAAGAGAAAAGGGAGTTGATTATAAGAAAGAAAACCATGATAAGCGAAATTGGAGACGGTTTAGTTTCACAAATAATTGGATTTTTATAGAAAGAATTTCTCTCAAGCATGAGATAAAGTACTAAACAATATCTGGAAATGTGAAATATGCTAAACTGAATGCACAGTATTCATAAAGAAATGTTATATAAACTTACGATAATTTTTCAAATAGAATTACTTACTAAAATGAATAATAACTCTTAAGTATAAAATTAACAATTATCAGCCACTGAATAAAAAGAACATGGAGAAAGAAATTCAATCTAGTAAATGAGCTTAAAGACTTCAAATTCCTTTTGTGAACATCACTGGTGCTAGCATATAAAATTTTGCCATCTTATTCATTTCTCACAAATCAAAATTTGTAAAAAATCAAGCCTTATTATGCAAAAAGTATATTTGATTCAAATTTTAAGTAGTTCCCCCCTTTATATTTATATTGTTAATTTCTTTACTTTTACTGTTAATTCATTTTCTGTCACCTCTCTACTGAATTTATTCAAGATATCTTCAAACTATTAATTCCACTTGTTGTATTTCTGAAATACTTGAAGTTAGATGTGGTTTTATTAACTTGACGTTGCATATTGATCATTGTCACACTTAATTTAAGAATATCTGCCTTAATCATGGAGGCTATTTTATTTGGTAATGGTACTGTCACAGAATTCAGTTAAACTCATCTAAACAGCCACAACAAAGGAAACAATGTCATTACGCAATTATTTTATAGCCTTTGGTTTTTATAATTTCTTGTCTAATTGTTTCATATTTGTAAATAATTACTTCAATGCACTGAAATTTTTTAAAATTCCTCTAGTTAATACATATCCATTATTTCAATGAAAGAATGCTAGTCATTGAAACAAATTAGCAACAACAATGGAATCTAAAGAAACTTTTAAATTAGAAGAAATTCAGCATGGAGTAGTTTCATCTATGCCCAAATGAAAGTGCTGTAGTTGATTTTTGCCATCTTGTTTGAATAAAAGAAAGTGCTAAAAAGCCCTTCTTAGATGTTTCATTTGCACTATGATTTTTCTAGTTTTGTATTTTTGGGGAATTTCAGCAGTTTATATTTCTGTTTTAAGTAGGTGACTGGTGTAATCAGCCGGCAGAATAATAAACAACTGCTACGTAATTAAAAAACATTCACAAATATTTAATACATAAAAACTTACCTGAAAATGAAGAATTATGGTCCAAATGAGTCCCAAAGTCAATTTAGGATTACCATCCACGATATCTTCTGGTCTAATGTTTACAAGTTTTATCTATACAAACAAAAAAAAGTGCAAATTTAACTTAAATTCATACAATGACACAAAATTTTAATATATATTTTTTAATTTCATTAAAAATTTGATTACTAAGAGGCTTTATTAACATTCATTTTTCTTTACAATCATAATTTATTGATATTAGAAGAAATTTAGTCTAAATACTCGACATTCACTAGATATATTACTATTTTTTCCTGCTACACATTTTGAATTTTAGATTCAAAAAACTTTTTCTTAAACTGGCAAGTTTAAATCTCTGTGTGCTTACAAATTAATAAATGCTATTAAAAATAAATATTTTAACAAGAAAATCGTTTATTACAAAATACATTCAACTTCATTGAGATTACATTACACAATAAAGTTAACCAGCATGACCTTTAATTCTGAAACAAGGTTATGGGAAACCTATAAAACTATCTTTTGTATCTATAAAATTCGTTAAAATAAAAATGTGTTTCAAGGCTAATCTTTTCAATGTCATATTAGCATTAAAATTTTATTTCTATTTATAAAGAATTACAATAGGTATTTATTCCTGTAATCTTCTCAATAAAAAAAAATTATATAATTGTTTACACAATTCATGAATTCAGTTTTGTACTTTCTGTTTCGATACTTCTCTGGTCATATTTTAATATAGAGTAACTGTCACTTTAGTAAATCAATGATTAATTACCCTAATAATTTATTTGCATAAAAAATGAAGATCTAAACATGTCACTAAACCTTACAATAAAATAGTGTCTTAAATCATGTCTTTTATGAAAGTAAATGAACTAACTTGCATGAGACTTAGACTTCATTATAAGAAGTGCAAATGTGTGCAACTAGCACACTATTCCCTTAGCTAACACTATAATAATCGGAATTTTGTGTTTTCATATTATAATTGATCAGATAGATAATCTGCAGCAATAACAGTTTATGTATTATACATAATCTTTTACTGCTCTCTTTCCCCTACTGAATGTGACTTATAAGGAACACTGTTGTTTCTGTATGCTGAATTAAAACTTCTTATTTTAATATTTTTGAAAATGATTTAAACACACGTAATTTATGTCATTTAAGCAATTAATCTTTCAGCTTATTTCAAAATTCAAATTTTTCAAAGTGCGATAATTGATTTTAGTGTATTAAAGCTTTTCTTCTTTTTTTTTTTTTAATTTGATGTCATTTTCTAGCCCTTCAACCATTAATTCTTTAACTAACCAATAGTGATCATTAAAAATGTGCCAGGAAATGATGCCAACTTGGAGAAAATATTAAAGGTTGTCTAAATGAAAGTACCTACATGTGTGCATAGTCAAATGTGTTAACCAGAAACAGGAAAAATAAACAATTGTTATGTTCTATATTTTACATCATTCTCTCACACCCTCAACTACATTCTGCATTTCTTTACTTACTGTCCATCGGGTTTGGGAAGGCTAGAGAGACCTGGGCCCCTAGAGTTTGCACCCCGAGACATATTAATGATTTCTAATTATCAACAAGGCTTTATTTAGTAAATCAGAAAAGCATAAAAAATTTCCAATATGCATGAAGTGAAAAGAGAGAAGTTTAAGCATTAAACTTGGCCTACAAATATACAAAATACATTAAAGTTAGCAACGTTGGAGAATGCTCTATATCACTTTGCAACATTGTTGTGAATTTTACAACAACAAATTATCCAAATTTAAACTAAACTAATAAACTTCTTGACAGGAATTCCCTACCCTTTATATAATCAAAAAGAGTATTTCTTCTTTGCTTTTCTAGAAATATTTGAACAGCTGTACTTTTTTTCATGATATGTGGGCTATATAAGAGCTTATGGGGCAATAGAATATATATATATACACATATTACAGAGTTCTTTATCTTAACCAGTGTATTTTAACTCAACTTCTGCAGCATGTTGGAAATTAATTTCAAATGTGCAGTTACATTATATCCCCCCCCACTTTAGTTATGTAGTACTTGTAACATAGTGAATCACAATTTCTTAAAACTATAAGGAAAAATTACTGACCTTGCAAAAATGGTCATATGAATCTCATTATTGTAAGAGAAGATTTCGAAATAAAAAATAAGTTAATTATACTCTCTCTTAAAAGGATTTTCATACACAATAAAAAACTGATCAAAATGCATTAGATGACAATAGGAGCAAACGTGGGAAAAAAATAAAAACTTTTATTTGTAACAATAGCCTATAAAATTTAGTGACAAGGAAATTATATTACAACCGGGATTAGTTCTTTTAAATAATACATCCTGAAACTCCAATAGTTAACTATTTCAAAGTGATTGGAAAACCAATATTTATTTGTGAATGATCAATTTTATCTCTTTTGGGTCTAGACCAAGTTTGTGTGAAAAGCTGAATTTAGTAATTTCATATGCAATAAATTAGTTGGAAACCATTTCTCAAAATTTTTATAAAGGTGACATGATTAGGTAGCTATATAGCATCAGTAATTCAAGTTTTCTCTGAGTTAGCCTCAGCCACAGAGTGTCTGCTAGTTGGCGGATAACAAACAGCCCCTTGTCAGACATTGGGGTTAGCTGCGAATATGGGTTCTATCCAAATAAGCGATCCCAGACCAAGGCGACGGCACTATCAGATTATGAAGAGATGTTTGGTGGTGTAGGCATCTCATCAAATACCACAATGGCCAAAAACAGTACAGTGACATGGCGAGTATTCACTGCCACTAAATATGTGAAGCCATATGCTACTACTGCCTTGTAGGCTAAAGAGGCATCTTCAAATGCTAGGGGGCCTACCCTGAGAGAAATGGTAGAAATCCTGGATGCTGTGAGGAACAATCCCTCAAAAAGTTGGGCATGGGGCTAACTGCTTCACCTCAGAAAATACCTCATATTATGACATCTTATTGTAATAGCTAGACAGATTTAAGGCAATGACCTAGGAATGGAAAAGGATTTGTATTGATGGCAAGTTCGAATGCCTGAAGCTGATGCTGAGCTAGAGCCCTAGATAATTTGAAAGGTGAACTATAGAAATATAAAATGGACCATGCAGCACTACAGGAAATCAGGTGAAGGGCAACCATGATAAATTCTAGAGATTACATAATTTTTTGTAGTAGGGGGAGAACCAATACATTTTGCAGTAGATTTACATCTGCCAAAAAAGTAAAACATGCCGTTTTTGTATTTGAGGTCATCAGTGAAGGAATTTATATTCTACATTTAAAATCCAGTCTTCTACATCACTCTGGTGTGTATACATGCAACGACAGAAAATGAAACCGAAGAAAAATTCTATACAAAACAAAGCTGCGATAAAATCCCAAAGCATGACATAAAATCATTCTAAGGACATGAACAGCAAGCTGAGGAAAGAAGATCATTTCAGACCAGCACTGAAGTATCATGGTTTGCATCACAATTGTAACAATCATGGGGTATGACTTACAATTTTGTAACAAATGAAAACATGACTATACGTAGCACCTATTTTGAACATAAAAATATCCACAAAGCAACATGGGCCTCACTGGACAGTACCACTAAAAATCAAATAGATTACTTTTTAATAGGACATAGACATGGTTCAGATATCGTGAATGTCAGGATATATAGAGGAGCAGATACTGACTCTGACTACTTCATAGTATGAATCTAATATAAGCAGAGGCTAGTAAACACCAGAAAGTCATTTCCACAAAAAGAAAGGTTAGTTAATATGCCAGCATTTAAAGACAACTTTTCAGCAAGAAATGAATTCCAAGAAGCTATTGTTGAAAAATTAAGTATTCTGAATAATGAACTAGCGAAAGGAGAAATTGGACATAAATGGTAGACACTCCAGGGCAAAATTAAGATATCTGAGACCATTGGATACAAAAGTCCTGGAAAAAGAACAAAATGGTTTGATGACTGCAAAAAGTGTTAGAAGAAAGTAATAAGGAGAGAGAAATAATGCTTCAAAGGAAAACAAGATTAAAGTATGAAAATTTTCTAACTATGTGAAGTGAAGTGAAGCAAGATACATACTTAGAGAAAGGAAATTTGGGGAGAAAAAATAACTTTAGTTAGAAATTCATCAAAGAAAAGAGACAAGAAATTTGCTTAGAATGGGTGAATTAAAGAGCGGGCTCCAATCGAAAACTGTACTGTGTGAAGACAAAGAAATTTTATAGAAGATGACAAAACATTAAATAAATGGGAAGAATATTTTGAAGAATCGCTGAACTTATAGGAACTTATACATGCAATTCTGGGCAGCAGAGGCTCTGTCAGACCTAAAAATCCTTAGCCCTTTATTGCCTAGACGGATTAACCTATCTGATAAATTGTAAATAATTATTACATCATGTAAAAAATTTTTTGTATCAGTCTGAATAAAGTTTGATTTGATATTGAGGAAGAGGGAATGCAAGAGGCAAATCATGACCAAGAGTGAGTAGAAATAAATACTGAAAAGGAAGAAGTAAAAGAAATAATACAATTATGAAAGAATAACAAGAGCCCTGGTGAAAATGCATTCAGGCAGAATTAATCAATTATGTAGGGGTTGAATTGAGGGATAGTGTATTCACTGGTGAAAGTAATATGGAAAAGAGAAGACACAATGATAGAATGGAGCTCAGCAATCATCCACTCTATGCACAAGAAAAATGACAAAAGCAACTGTGCTAACTAGAGAGAAATCTAATTACTTAATGTGGTTTATAAAATATTTTCAAAATTGTTTTTAAAACATCTGGAGGTTTATGTTGAAGTAATTCTGGGTGACTACCAATGTGGAT
This sequence comes from Dysdera silvatica, assembly GCA_006491805.2. Lineage (NCBI taxonomy): Eukaryota > Metazoa > Arthropoda > Arachnida > Araneae > Dysderidae > Dysdera > Dysdera silvatica. The sequence continues at coordinate 207,341,681 of QLNU02015360.1, forward strand.
TCAGGAGAAACAGACCAACAACAGACCAGATATTTTCACCAAATATGACCCTTGCGAAATGCTATGAATTTAGTATTAACATACATCAACTATATATCAGTTTTAAACAAGCTTACAACAGCATTCAAAAAATAAACTTCTGCAAGTTCTGAGAGAACTACATATTCTGTTAAAAATTATAAATTTAATAAAGCTAATGTTGAAGAATACCATAGCCAGAATAAGGATTCAAGGATAACTCTCCAGTGAATTCGAAGTGACAAGAGGTTTAAGAACAGGGTGACACCCTTTCAACAACATCATTTAGTTTAGCACTTGAAGCTGTAATGAAAACGAGCATATACCCAGATTACACAATTTTCAATGTAACCTTGAAGTATCTAGCTTTGCAGACATAGTTTTAATAAACAGGGATGAATCAGAATTAAAAAAAAAGCTCTACAAAAGTTCCAAAAGAAGTATTGCTAAAGAACTCCAGTTAACAATCATTGCAGACAGAACTAATGATATGATTAATTCAAGAGATAAAAGGAAGTTTCAGAACGGGAATGGCTTGGAAAGGAAAATAATAGATAGTAGCTTTGAATGAGTACAACAATTTAAATATTCAGGAGCTATGATAACAGACAATTGCAAGGTTAGTGCATAGATTAAAGCAAGAATTACAGTAATTAGTAGGTGCCATTTCATATTCAAAAAAGTATTAAGTTCCAAGAATGTCTCACGAAAATTAAAGTTTACCATTCATAAAACAATTATAAGACCTGTAGTTATACAGGGTTTGTCCCAAAAGTTCCCGGAATGATTTTTTTTTAAATCATTTATTCAATATCAGTTTACAATCTTTTCAGAACTTTTCAAAGTATTCTCCCCCTGCTTCGATGCACCGTTGCCAACGCTTCACCCAATCATTGAAGGCGCCCTGGAAGTCGTCAACGGGAATCTCCTTCAGTGAGGTCGTCGCGGCTGCTTTTACCGCCTCCAGCGTCCCATGCCGAGTTCCTTTCAGGGTTCTTTTGATCCTTGGGAACAAAAAGAAATCCGCTGGTGCCAGATCGGGGCTGTACGGCGGCTGGGGCAGCGTTGCCACACCCATTTTGGCCAGCAACTCGGAGACAATGAGCGCGGTGTGGGTTGACGCGTTGTCATGGTGCAAGATCCAATTGTCGCGAATTTCGTTTCGGACGCGTCGAACCCTGTTGCGCAACCGTTTGAGCACTTCACAGTAAAACTCCTTGTTGACTGTTTGTCCTTGTGGCACGAATTCACTGTGAACTACACCTTTTCTGTCAAAAAACACAATGAGCATTGCCTTGATTCGCGATTTGCTCATCCTTGCTTTTTTCGGGCGAGGAGACTCCTTGGTGTGCCACTCGCTGCTCTGGCGCTTTGATTCGGGATCGTACTGAAAAATCCACGTCTCGTCCCCTGTGATCACTCTGTCCAAAAATTCTGGGTCCGTTTCGTAGCGTTCATGCAATTCCTGGCACTTCAACAAACGCTGCTCCTTCATCTCACTCGTCAGGACTTTTGGCACCATTTTCGAGCAGACTTTCCTCATTTGAAGATCCTCCGTTAAAATGCGATGAACGATTGTTTTGGGTATTCCACACTCCTCTGCAATCACCCGAACACTTAATCGTCGGTCATTGTCCAAAACTTGACGCACTTTTTGCACCGAGTCGTCCGTTTGTGATGTCGACGGGCGTCCAGAGCGGTCGTCGTCGTTGACGGACTCCCGACCTTCCCGGAACCGCTTGTGCCACATGAAAGTTTGGCTTTTTTTCATCGCCCCGTCACCGTAGGCTTTCCGAAGCATTTCGAGTGTCTCCGCCCCGTTTTTACCCAGTTTCACACAAAATTTGATTGCATAACGCTGCTCCAAAAACTGGTCCATTTTTTGATCGACGAGGGTGCAGTAGATACCTCTGCGCGGAGCGTGACCCTGCCTCAACAACTGCCCGCAGGCGACTGATACCGGTCTCGTTTCCAAGCTCAGATCCCCCACCAACTTCTCCGCCCCGTCAGCCAGCGTTGCCAACTACAAAAAATCATCCCGGGAACTTCTGGGACAAACCCTGTACAAAAAGCCAATAAAAGCTAATAAATCCTGTACAAAAGATGTAGATATACAAAAGCTTTTTAAAATAGACAATTTTTTATGTATATATATATAATTTATGAGCCACAGTATGATTTCCCACAATTTTGTTTCCATAAATATGAAAATATATTTATTTATGGTTTTTGTGTGATTTCTAGAAGGTGTACTTTACTGGCATCTAAGTAAAATGTCCCTCTGTATTGGCTTTATTGCTATCTGGTTGGGTTTTTTTTTTTTAGTAAACACTCATTCTAAACTCGGCAAAATTGTGCATTTATTGATTTTCTAGTATAGTCCCATCTTAAAAGAGAAATCAGACTATGTGAATGTGGTTCATATTGATACTATCTACTTTCTCTCTAAGTTTGTACATAGAGTTTTGAGGTGCCCTGTACGTTTTGTTTTGAGACGCCCTGTATAAAATATAGATATGAAATAAGGATACATATATATAGATAATGTAATATTATTTATTGTCAATATATATGGGTAATAATAACTTGATTGGGCGTTTTTTACGTATGTAAGCATGTCACCATTTTCTGTTTAAAATGTGTTAGTGATTCGATTTTCTAAAAGGGGATGAGTACAGGTCATTGTCCTAAGCCACCAAGTTTGCTTGCGCCGGCTTTGGGTGCCAAAGTATATATATATTTAAAATTCTTTATTTAAATATATGATATATATAATGCTACATAAAAGATGATATTCATTTTTGCTAATTTTTTTAAATGGTTGCCTAATTTTTATGAGAACCCGGACACAATAAGCAAAAATTTGGTTTGGCTTTTTTATGGCGCAAGAGCATCTGGGCTATACTGCACCAAATAAGCAAAAGTGCCTGTGCGTTCATGCTCATTATAAATGGGCTAGACTATAGTTATGTTCATCTTGGAGTTGCTGCTATTCTATATGAATTTTTTTATTCACAAAATTGTTATCACTTTTCAATTTTCGGAATGATATTCTCTTTTGCAGATGATTTTCTTACACCAGGATATTATAATCTTGCTTTCCTTCATTTTTCAGGAGATGCGAAAGCAGGCTCGTATGTTTTCTGACGACATTAAACAAATTGATCTTGATGTCAATCGAACCTTCAGAAACAACATCATGTTCCGTGAAAGATACGGAGTGAAGTGAGCAACCTATCAATTTATTTGCGTTTGTTTTTATAATTTGAAAAATTGTGTTGAAGAAATACTCAAAAGGTTTGTTAATTTGAAAAAAAAAAAAAATGACTGGCCTATCATGTCTTCTCTCTCTCCCCCATCACTATTTTCTTACATGTTATTGGTATGGACACTCGATTCTTCATGTCTTTAGTGCCTGATGACACTAAAATGACAAATCAAGGCTCTCCACATCTTCAAGAACCTCTGCTTACATTCTGAATCATAATCTTCCTCCTTCCAAGCTGTGGTAAATGATCTTAAAACTGAGTTAGCTATAGCAGTTCAGTGTCTATGACCATCGTTTTCAGGTTAATTGGATTAGATTCAGCTTTCAGTAAGTGTGATTGTAATTAACTTTGATTTGGAGATGTATATATACATATTAAGCCATCCGTCCCATGCCAAATGAACCACAATGTAGTCTTGTGACGTGAAATATACGAATACTTGTAGATAGTCTCAGTTCTCGAACAGGTGATTTCGTAAGGCAAGAGTAAATGGAGTTAATGGTCTCAAGACTGGAGTAAATGGAGTTGATAGTCTCAAGACTGGAGTTTATGGTTTCAAGACCTGAATAGATCTCAAGAGTAGAGTGTGTAGATGGTCTCAAGACTGAAGTTAATGGTGTTAGCTCTGAAACAGATACACTCAAACCATCAGTGGATGGAATAGGTTGTCTGAAGGCAAAAGTAAATGGTCCCAAGTCTCCTTTACCTGATTTTTCGCCATTACACTGTCGTGAATTTCAATCCTGTGTCCTCGTTAAGTTTTCTGCACAGGTGTAGTTCCGTTACAGGGAACATCTTATATATATATAAGATGTATGTGTGTATATATATATTGTGTTTAATAGATTATGCACTAGTAACGATTATTGCTCTTATAAACAAGAAACATTTACAGTTCCTATGGTCCTTGAAGTTCAAGTCAGGCCCTTGAAAATTGCCAAAAATATGTTTAGTCCTTGAAAAGTTCTTGAATTTTTCTCAAAAATCATTTTTCAAATTTTGGCAAAAGAAACAAAAAAAAAGGGAGTATTTCTCCTAATTTCCGGAACAAAGCTCGTAGCGCTTAGGACACGCCCCTTCCTCCCCGCCCACTGAACATGGCGAATACAAGGGATGTAGAAAGGGTAACTTTTGCTAGCAGTGTGCCAAGTTGAAAAGGAGCAACATAATTAAACACTCTAATTTCAGTGTTATGCTTATAATGTCTTGCATTTTTAATTTTTATGTATATTGCGATTGACAATGTGAGGTCCTTGAAAAGTCCTTGAATTTCATCAGGACAAAAGAGTGGAAACCATGATTTAATACTATATTCTTAATATATATTTATGTAATAGAAATATTTTGTATATAATTTTATTAATCGTATCCAGAGTAAACCTTTATCATGAAATAGTGACATAACAAACGTGATTATCAAGTTGAAGACAGGAAATTCATATGTGAATAAAAATTCTTGCTTTGCTTAGGATTGTATTAAATAATACATTGGTTATATGTATTATATATTTATGTTTTATTTAGGTATATTTTTTCACTAATAGCATTTATTTTTTGCTTTTTTTTTTAGACAGCAAGCATTGTTTCAAGTGTTGAGCGCCTATTCTGTTTATAATTCCGTAAGTTGGATGCCACATTGGATTTTACGCACACTCAAATCTCTTATACATAATTCTATCTGACATAATGCGGTTTTAATTTATGTTCACGGTTTTTAATTGAATATTAAAGCAGTGGGGGGGATCATTCTAATCAATTTTTATAAAACTTCCCAAGAGTTGTCGCCACTAGAGATGAGATGGGCTCAGCTCGAAACAGGCTCAAGCTCAATATTTTATATTGTTTTCAGACTCGGGCAGGCTCAGATTCATCAAACAGGTGCAACTGAAGCCGAAAACTGTTTTTTGTATATTGAAATTTTCCAAGGAATACAATTATGTGATGATTGTAGATACACGTGTATATAAAAATTCGAAGGAAATTAAATAGTGTAGTTTAGCAACAAATTTTCAAAAAATTTAAATATGTCATGTTTAAGTACGTTAAGGGGTTAAAGTTATATTTAAAGTTTCGGGCTTGGGCTCAAAATTCCCCAAAGTATTTCAGGCAAGCCCCGAAAAATAAGCCTGAACTTGTCTCTAGTCATTCACCACTGTAGTAAACAGTGCACAATATATAGTAAGCAGTCATCAGCCAATTACACCATATATAAATAGTCTCGTTATCCAATGAGAACACTTCAAATGATTTTTGTTGTTGTTACAGGGTTTGTCCCAAAAGTTCCCAGAATGATTTTAAAAAAAATCATTTATTCAATATCAGTTTACAATCTTTTCAGAACTTTTCAAAGTATTCTCCCCCTGCTTCGATGCACCGTTGCCAACGCTTCACCCAATCATTGAAGGCGCCCTGGAAGTCGTCAACGGGAATCTCCTTCAGTGAGGTCGTCGCGGCTGCTTTTACCGCCTCCAGCGTCCCATGCCGAGTTCCTTTCAGGGTTCTTTTGATCCTTGGGAACAAAAAGAAATCCGCTGGTGCCATATCGGGGCTGTACGACGGCTGGGGCAGCGTTGCCACACCCATTTTGGCCAGCAACTTGGAGACAATGAGCGCGGTGTGGGTTGACGCGTTGTCATGGTGCAAGATCCAATTGTCGCGAATTTTGTTTCGGACGCGTCGAACCCTGTTGCGCAACCGTTTGAGCACTTCACAGTAAAACTCCTTGTTGACTGTTTGTCCTTGTGGCACGAATTCACTGTGAACCACACCTTTTCTGTCAAAAAACACAATGAGCATTGCCTTGATTCGCGATTTGCTCATCCTTGCTTTTTTCGGGCGAGGAGACTCCTTGGTGTGCCACTCGCTGCTCTGGCGCTTTGATTCGGGATCGTACTGAAAAATCCACGTCTCGTCGCCTGTGATCACTCTGTCCAAAAATTCTGGGTCCGTTTCGTAGCGTTCATGCAATTCCTGGCACTTCAACAAACGCTGCTCCTTCATCTCACTCGTCAGGACTTTTGGCACCATTTTCGAGCAGACTTTCCTCATTTGAAGATCCTCCGTTAAATTGTGATGAACGATTGTTTTGGGTATTCCACACTCCTCTGCAATCACCCAAATACTTAATCGTCGGTCATTGTCCAAAACTTGACGCACTTTTTGCACCGAGTCGTCCGTTTGTGATGTCGACGGGCGTCCAGAGCGGTCGTCGTCGTTGACGGACTCCCGACCTTCCCGGAACCGCTTGTGCCACATGAAAGTTTGGCTTTTTTTCATCGCCCCGTCACCGTAGGCTTTTCCAGCGGTACGGAGCGTCTCCGCCTCCTGTTTTTCCCAGTTTCGGTTCACAAAATTGATTGTATCAATGCCGCCTCTCAAATCGTCCGCTTGATTGATGAGAGTGCAGGTGATTTCGGTATGCGTGACCCTGTTCTGTCAACCGTTCTACGACCGATACCGGTCTCTTGCTTCAAAGCCTGGTCCTCACCAACTTCTCCTGCCCCGTCAGCCAGCGTTGCCAACCACAAAATCTTGGGAACTTTGGACAAACCTGTATATGGAGTTGTACTTGGTAACTCCATTGTAAATGGTACTGCCCGTCGGTACATAAGCCTGTAACCCCCTTATGAACTTTTTGCGTACGGCTATGAAATAGAAGTTCAAAAATGAGATCGCAGTAACTGTATGAAATAACCATCACTTTTCGATGCGATCATAAGACATATTCAGTACAGAAAGAATTAAATTCGTACTAATATAAAGGATAATATTTGTGTTATTAATATAACAATGATAATAGTGCGTTTTAGCCTTTAGTTTTTCATTTGCCATAACATGGAAAAATACTGGGACATGATTATATCAATGAAAGTGATTATATGTAGCTTAATAATAATATATTATAAAAATATATTTGTATTATTAATATAACAATTATAATAGTGCTTTCTCGTCTTTAGTTTCTTATTTGCCACATATAGATATAAACCGGGACATGATTGCATATGAAAATGATTATATATGTTTAACCCTCTGCTTTCTGATGGCTTTTTGTAAACATGATCCCTACACCCGGGACCAGCCAACGTTTGAAATGGAATCATCTGAACTTTCATTGCCCATTCTCCCTATTCTTATCTGAGTTTTAAATCTGCTCTCCCCTCCAGGATCTGGAAGGGAACTGAAAAAGGCGGGAAACCTTCAAAACGTGGGAAGACGCTACCCATTTGTCAGTCGCCCACATCGTAAACCGTTGCGCTCTTTTGGCGACATCAGGGAACTAATAAATATACAACTATACATTAGTATATATTAAGTATTATTTTGAAAATAATATTATTAATTGTATAATGTAAATTTATTAGAAATGATTTTAGTGATCGGAATAACAAAATGTTTGAAATAGAATTTAGAAAAATATAATTATTATTATATATCAGAATGTAGTTTATTACTTATGCATCTATTATGAAAGTATTCCATTCAATTTAAGTATAGATTTAAAAGTTTTCAAGAACGTTTATTTGTATAATACATTCAGAGCCGGATCTATCGCCCATAAAATCCCACAGCGCTGGGGCTTCAAACAAAAATAAAGCGAAGAATTACGTAGAAATAATGCACAGCCGTTATTCGGAGGTTTCTGTTTTCCGAAGGTTTCGTTATTCGAATATTGCAAAAGTAACAGTTGCAGTTTCTACTTCTTTTTTCAGTTGCATGCAGTATTTGAATTAGCGAATAATTTGAAACGGGTAAATAGGTAAGGGGCTGTTTAAGTATTACGTAAGCACATTTCTGGCCATTTTATACTCCCCCTCCTCCTTGTAAGAAAAAATAAGCAAATGCCTGACTCACCCACTTCATGCTACACACGATTTTAATTATATATACAGTAGAGTCTCCATATAACGAACTTCCATTTAACAAAGTTTTCTATTTAATGAAATTTTCGGCGGAACCTTGACTTTGAATGGCACTAACATGTAAATTTGTCTCCATATTACGAAAAACAATTTCTATATAACGAAGTTCTTTTTATAAAGAATTTGATTTTTTTTTTAATTTACCTTTTACAATTTTTCAGCGGGATGGTTAGGTAGAAGGGGTAGTTGAGGATTTTAAGCAAAAAGACGGAGGTGAGGTAGCCTTCTGTATAGTAGACATAGGGTCAGTTGTGATAAATAATTCTATTGTTCTAAACTGGGAACTTCGAAGCAGCGGGGATGTATCACTCTGCAGGTGTGGCTAAGCCACGAAATTTGCTTCTCGCACATACGTGTTGCATTGTTGAAGAAAATGTTATAGATGACGTGTTCCGATATTTACAAAAGTGTGAGAATTTCTATGAACAAAACGTTTTTTATAAGAAACCTGTACAAAGCAAAATTAGTGATTATTTCTCTGTTTCAAATATGTTGTATGAGGATCATACAGATATAAAGTAATCCTCAGTCTTTACTTTTGTTATTAATTTGTGCGTACTTGTATACGAAAAATATATAAATTCGTTGAAAAAGAAGAGTCTACTGAATTTAGTCTTTACTGTCCAAATTTAACCTTTTTCATTTTATCGAAATTAAGT
>QLNU02015360.1:207358910-207377893 GCA_006491805.2 Dysdera silvatica
AGAAATACTTAGAGAGTCTCGATGAATTACAGTAGATTCTCTTTCTATGTGTGTGTGGAATCAGTTCCAAGATACAGAAATGTGCAAAAGACCTGGACAAAGCCATCGATGTGTCACATCAATAGAAGATTGCTGTCTTTCTTTAATATCTAGTCGGAGTCACCCACGGAACGTTACTGAATAACAAGATTTTTATTTTATAGCCGCCAGCAGGGTTTTATCAATTAAAATCATTTGATACCTACTTCATAAAATTAAAGAGCAAGTCCAAAAGCCTTTGATATGCTTGATGTTGCTGCTGTTTTACAAACAGCTCGCAGGAGCATAGGGAGTGCAATATTGAAGACTGACGACGTATACTCTTCTCAGATCAGTCAAGATATAATGTTCATGAGGATATTTAGTGGGGAATTACCTGGAATAAACAAGAGACCTGAAAGAATCGAACCTTCCTACAAAAACAGCCTTTTAACGATGACAAAACTTTGATTTGGCAAGGTCTCAGCACTGGTGAACGTTCAGATCTATAGATCATCTGAAATGGTCCTTAGACAACAGTAAAATACTACGAAGAAGTATTGTGATCTTTAGTAATACTTTATTCAGCAGCAATTGGTGATTTTATTTTTGTGGATAATAATTCACATCCTCAGAGCGCACCTCATAACGGACATGCTAGAGGAAGAAAGTGTGGACTGGCCTACATGCTCTCTCCCTCTCGTATTTACTAAATTCAAGTCCTATACAGCATGCTTGAGACATACTGGAAAGACATGTTGATGTTTGCAAAGCACTTTTACCAACTTTTACTGAAGAGGAGTATATTTCTCAACCTGTGCTGTTAAGAATGAACAAGAGAGCTTCAAAGGGCTCATTTTATCCATGACGCAAAGATATTGTGGTGTTAATCGTTCATGGAAACCATGCTTCCTACTAGACATACTATGTTTGTATTCCATAACTGATCTCCAAAATAAAGAAAATTTAGCTTGAAACTGAACAAACTTCCTCTTTACATAAACCGGCAAAATTAGCATTTTTAACTACTACTTACTCGCGTCTGTTTCTCCGTGTTATTTTATCCCCATTCTCATATGTTCGGCGTTTTTTTATAGATTATACGTCTGCATGTAGTAAATATTGCATTAACCCCTAATTACATTTTTCCTCACAAGCTATTTTTAAAAATGCAAGAAAAATATCTTCATTTAAAAATAAATATTTTAAAACAAATTAATGGAAATTTTGTATTCTAAACATAAAACGTAATGTATCGGGGAAAAATATTTTTCAAGGAAAATGTATTGAAAATGCATGTATTTTCGAGATACTGACCAGGCTTCATACCAAAATACAACACAAAGCGGCACGAACTGCTATCGCGTGATTCGAACACTCATGAATACTTGCCCATAGAATTATAGAAGTTTTACACAAAAGGATGAGCTCTCGAGTAAATGAAAAGCGAATTCGAGTTCACGACAGTTACTTAACCAGCTTAAATAAAAAATTCATTCATCATATACACAAAATACCTAACTTTACCTTTTCAATTTTAAGGGTGGGGACAGAATAAGTGGGAAAATGCAATGTCTTAAATATTTGGGTATATACTGTCTGAAGTCTAGTTTCAGCGATCTAGCTTTTCCTGTGGGATCAAGTAATAGATCAAGTTTGAAGCTGATGATCCGCTCTATATTAGATAACAGCATTTACAAAAAAGGCGTTTTACTCTGTTTGCTTTTTTAGAATGTTGTCACGAAGGTTATCTTAAAACTCAAGCGTAGTTAAGTTAAAAATAAAAAAAAGAACAATGTCGATGAGAACTTACCACGCAGTTTCAGACGTGATTACCAAAATATTAGATGTTTATTGATATTTGACGGCACAAGAGGGGGCAACTAAGGTCAAGCTGCACCTACAGCTGCTGTGACCTAGTTAGACGAGGAATACAAAACTTTATTACCTATGGAATCAAACCACGAAAGACAGTGAACAGAAAAAGACACTCGTGTTACGGAACCATTGAAATCGAACCCGGGTTAACGATACGATGGATGAATGTATTACGACTACATAATAAAAAAAAAAAAAAAAAATAGGGCTTCTCTCAAAAGTCACTCGTAAATAAAATAAAAATCAAATAATTTTCGAACGTAGAGATAGAAACAAAAACTGCCCATAAAAAATATAATAGATATTTTGTATTTTCTGTTCAATTTAGACAACTTTTCGAACTGACATTATTAATATTATGGCTTATTATATGCTGTCAACATCAAAAAAAGACATGGGTGCTTAGGCGTATTAGTTATTTCTACTTTTTTCTTACGTTTTTCTTGGCTGAACATGCTCCACAGATAACAGCAGGGCGGGGAAAAAATACGTCATTCTTGAAGAAGAAACTTGATAAGAAGACAGGAAATAAATATATGTATATATATATATATATATATATATATATATATATATATATATATATATATATATATGCGGTGTTTGAACTTTGACCACCTCATCGCGGAAATAACCCTGCGCTTGGATTTGTTTTAATTCAATAATGCTGATGGGGACAACTTTCTATCGTACAGTATTTTAACCAGCCTATCATCTGAATACACGGTCGACGGAACTAACAGAACACACATTATCTTCAATTTTTCTTATTGGTTTTTATAATTAAAATTCCGAACTGTTCTTTTTAACATCTAAGATGTCATCCACTTATTTGTATAAAATCCATGTTTCATGCGCTGTGCATCCATGAGCAAGATAATAAATTGTTTTGTCCCAAATGAAGCATAGGTTCTGCTAATAAAAAAGGGGGAGTAAAAAAATAGCGTAAAGTAAATAAGTCGATTAATTTCACAACAAATGTGTTGGTTACTTTTAGTATTTTTAATCTAAAGATTTCGTTATTCGTTTAACCAGGACCGTGCTTAGGGGGGATGCGGGCTGGGCGACCGCCCGGTGCCGCACAAAAAAGTGCAATGCAAATACCAAGAAATCAGTTTTTAGCGGCCCCATATACTTTCAACAGAGTATTTGGTCAATTGACCTTTTGCGTGTGACGTCATACTTCCCATAATGCAACTTCTAAATGGTGGTCAAAATAAATGCGTTATCATCAGTAGATTACGTAGGTTATCGTATTTATTGTGGTGGCCATATGACCACTGCAGAGACCCCTGGTTTCTGACACTTGGCTGCACAAAAGGCTAGAAAAATTACTTTGTAAGTTCTAATAGCATAATAGTATTGTTCATTGAGAAACTTTTCATTAATTCGTTATAATTATAATAATTAGAGTAATAATAAATTACAATGATTCGTATTTTATTTAATTTTTATCTATTATATTTGTTTGTTTGGCTTTTTTATGGCGCAAGAGCATCTGGGCTATACTGCGCCAAATTCTATTTTTAATTTAACTAAATTATCTTCCCTCTATCATTACCTTTAAAAAAAATACAGTGTTTAGGCCAGTGAAGGACTTTATTTTGTAATGCTAAACCCTGGTAAATCTTTTTATCGTTGTGTTATGCCAAATACAGTAGAACCTCCATATAACGTACTTCCGTATAGCGAAATTCTCCATATAGTGAAGTTTTGGCAAATCCCCATGGTCATTACATATGAAAGTGTTTCTATATAACGGAATAAATTTCTATATAACGAAATTTTTAACGACCAAAACAGAAAATCGAGTGGTCACGTCAGCGCCATCCGGGTCCCTAATGCTGTGGGAATATAATACGTTTTAAGGTAATTGGCAAACGAACAGAATGAGGCACATCTAAGGAACTCTAAACTTCCTAATAAAGAGTTTTCCTAAGCACACATATCTGTATCTGATTGCCCCATACAGTGCGAAACTGCTAGGCTAGAAACAGGCCCCAATTGTCCTTGAATACACCATGTTGTTTGAATAGTAGTACTTGTTGCCCTTTTTTGCTTGTTTGATTACCAGAAATCCAGACCTTGCAAATTTCCCACAGGGGTGCTAACACTTGTATGATGAATCAACACCGCCATTTGTTGTGCAGCAGGATGTTAGAAATTTTTCTACAAAAGCATGAATGTGTATGAAAGAAGCATTAAATACCTTTCCATTTTAAGGTAAGAATCGTTCAACTCTCTTTTATACGCATGTATATTTCACATTTAAAAACGTACATTTTTAAATGGTTGAATGTTATTTATGAGAAACAGTCGTTTACTGAAAAACGGGATTTTAATTGTGGTATCATATTGCACTGCCCTGGTTCATGAATACATCGTTTCCACATAGCAAATTTTCTATATAACGAATTTTTTTTTATGGAACCGTCCATTTCATTATATGGAGGTTCTACTGTATTTTTAAGGGCCGCTAAAATCTGCTTTAGCCAGTGCCGCTAACACCGTAAGCACGGCCCTGCGTTTAACATTGAATCGGCCGCTAAGCGTAATCTCCTACCGACGTACTTCCCTCTCTCCAGAATCGAATGCACAACCATGTAGTAAAAGAATAACAGTTATCGCGCTACACCACCACAATAGCAGCAATACAATAAAAATCAAAAACAAAAGCTAATTATTTTTCACAGCAGAGTTTCCACCTCCCGAAAATAGCATTAAACCCCTTATACAGTTGCACTATTAATATTTATACAGCACGCTTTCCCCAAAACACATGTATGAAATAAATTATCTTTACACTTCCTACTAAAAATCCAATGCAAAGCCGACAGAATCTAATTTTCTTTTCCTTTAAGAATCAACTGTGAGCGGTAAAGCCGTAAGTAAAAGTAGACGATAAGGTCTGCGACTGAAAATAGTATCAGAATACGGAACGTTTGGGCGAAAAAAAATATTGTTCAACAACGTTTACAATGTGCGAGAAATTAGTACTAAATCTTCGGCAAACTACTGATCTCGGTAGTCGAAAAATAATTTCTTTTTCGTTGAAGCAAACATCACGAAGTGGCGAAAACGTGACAGACATGCAAAGAAAGCTATCGGAATAGTCAAGTAAAATTTCAACTTCTCCTCTTACACCTAACACAACGCGACTGACCTTTCCTTCCTGAAGATTAAATAGGGCCTGGACTGGTAAGAGCACAGCCAGCCCTAGGGATGTCATAAGTCAAGTGCAAAGGTGTGCTGAAGCTTTTATAAAAACCTCCATTGGAATGAAATAGCAGTTTAGCTTTAAGATTTTTGTTTTTCTTCAAGAAATAAGTTTTCAGCGGCTTTTAACAAGATAATAAATATGATAAATATGCATGTGTGTTTAAGATATAATTATCTTTCCAAAAAAATATAAGAGACAGTAAGTAACTCAATAACACAGTTTTAACCGTAAGTTAAAAACAAGCACTTACTGTTCGAGGTGGAATTTGCGATAAAAAAAAAAAAAAAAAAAAAAAAAAAAAAAAGTGTCTTCTCTATTACTTCTAAAACTTTTTATAAAATAGTGTTTTGTTTTGTTATTTGTAGCTACATTTATAACTATTTAACAACACAGCGGACTTGCATTTTCTCTTAAGCTCCGTAAATTTGTTTTATAAATAGTAAAATCAAATGTGCAATTTAGACTAATTACAATAAACAAACTAGCATTTAAGTTCACCACCTACAGAAATTGGTTTTTCTCGTCAGTCTAACGCATTTGCGTGGCATTGGTGAAGAGGTGATGAATTTTACGCTCTGCATTCATGCATGCAAAATACAGGAAAATCGCAACTTGGCGATTAGATATTTTTGTATATATATGTATATTTTATATCTGGGATGAGACCGAAGAGCTAATGCGACCTACGCATCACGACACAATTACATACAACCAAGTATTCTTGTGTGTCGAACTCCGCTCATCGGGTCCGAAGGCGGTGGGTCACGACCACGTGAACCCTAACGCGCCAATTTGCTTTGTTTGTCTTATGGCTCGAGCACAGGAATGGCCAGGCTGCGCCGAGACCTATAGTTTTCTCAGGAACCAAAGCTCTTAAGGCCTAGCAACCCAACACCCAGACTATAGTTAGTCGGTTAACGTTCTTTACTGGCATCGTTGGGAGTTGAACCCGGGTAAACGGCATGGTAGGCGAACGTGTTACCACCGCAGAGCTACGCCAACTTAGCGATTAGAAAACCAGTTTGGCATCAATTTCATTTTCGTTACCAATGCATCTATGAAAGTACGTTTTTACACTTATTCTGGAAATGTGCACGTTTAAAATAGGAATATATAAGGCAAGTATTCTAAAATAAGAAACAGAAAAATTGAAAAATAATAGTAGCAAACAATGCAAATACAGGAGTAAAGTATCTCTATATATCCCTTAAATACATACATAGCTAAGTTATTGGCTATTTGATTTTCTGAAAATTCTAACGGGAACGTGATATAAGAAATCATTATGATGAACGTGATGTAAGAAATCATTATGATGAACGTGATGTAAGAAATCATTATGATGAACGTGATGTAAGAAATCATATCATTATCATGCTACGCCGGGACCTACAGTACAGGAATCCGAACTTCTTATGGCCTAGGGAACCAACACCCTGACTACGGTGAGCAGATAGTCGGCAAACTTTTTTTTTTTTCACCGTTGAGAGTCGAACCTGGTTTAACGGCGCACTAGGCGAACGCGTTACCACTGCCGGGCAGTTGCCAAACGAAGACGCTTAATAATTATTAAAAGCGTTTGAGTTACTAAAATTGCTCTTACGCCATAAAACAATCTAAGATCATGCGGCGAAAGTCAACCAAGGTCATGGTACTCCAAACTCCTACAATTTTCCGTGGAACCCGAACCTCTGTTATACCTAAGGGAGTAAACTCGGGAATACGGATTGGTAGAACAATGGCAAACAGTCGGTACCAACGGGATTCGAACCCGAACTTTCCACACGGTAGATAAATGCATTACTTCTATACCACCGTATGGTCCTCAACTACGAACGTAGTAACATCGATGGTAAATAAAGTGATCTGAAAATGGCTTTTAAATGTGTTGAATGTATACCCAGTAAGTGGTCGAGCGTGTTAAGATAATTAATACGTTTGGGAGTAAAGGGGATAACATTCACCTTTCGTGTTACAAATTTAACCCGCTAACTTAATTTTGACCTCACGACGTTTCCGTACGAGCTAAACAATCGATATCTAATTGACGAAACGTGATTCACAGAAGCTGCACGTTATATTAACCTCAAAAGATTTGTTTCTAAGTTTTGCATCCCAAGACTGCACGATGGGTCTCCTGTGACGAGACTCATGGCCTCCAAACCGGTGGCTGTAACCACTGAGCCACTGGGGCGCAACCTCAAAATCAACGAAAAACAATCATGCGAATAGAAAGTCGATCTCTGTACTAAATCTCACGATTTTCTTATATATTCTTTCACACACTCGCATTTTTTCGGATTTGCATTTCGCACAAATGTTTAGACTATGTAGGAACTGCTTATTTTGACACGTTACTATTTAGACCCCATTACCCAAAGGGGATGATAAGCCCCCCCCCCCACACACACTATTGGAACTGTCACAACACTGTCCAACGAAAATGCTTGAAGAGAATTGTGGAACGAAAGAAGTTAATTTTGTAATATGTTATTTTAACTCTAGAACATCACCGGATTTCCATAATAGGGTTTACATTGAGGAGTGCGCAACTTTCAGGCATCCATATCATTCTAGGGGTTAATAGATAATTTGTGTATTTTGTGAGTAAACAAGAGTACAAGACCGAGTTGGAAAGACTATTTAATTGGTTGGTTGGTTGTATTTTTATGGCGCAAGGACAGCAAGGGTCATTCTGCGCCGATCAGGAGCAAAGAGTATTTCATTAGAGAGACTGGAGTTTACATTATATAAGAATATTTTTAAATAATAGTTATGCCAGTCAGGTACCGTATACGTTGGCATCAGGTTATGTTTAGTCAGCATATATGGCTATAAATATCTTCCAAGTATAGCTGCTGTCTAATAAATGCGCATTTCCTTCCTAATATACAAAAGTATTTGCGCAATGTGAGTTTTGAAGTCATGGAACCAATAGATTGAAGAAGGGGGGGATCTTCCGTCCAAATAAAATACTTGCGGCAGCCTTATTGATGACATGCTAAAAAATATAATATGGTGACATGGTTGAAAAATATAATGCGAGAGAAAACGAAAGCATACTTCTGTCTGCGAATTTCCTTTCAGATCGATTATGAAATGTAGGTCATCTCCATTCTTTTTAAAACTGAGGGATGCCAAACAACCACACTTTTATGAACTTTTAAAAAAATTTTGCTACCATTCTATCAGGTCCGTAGGTAGACGCTTGTCACACGGGGCTCGGGGGCGCTTAAAATTCATTAATGCTTTGTGATAGTATTAATAAAATACAAGTATCTAAGCAGATATGAATAAATGTCTTAACATACATTTTACACTGAAAACTTAGAGGTGTATTAAAATTTATAATTTCCTTTATCCTTACTATAGATTGGATGAAGACCCAAATATCTGTTAAAAAAAAAACCATGATGTACAAAATCTACCGTAGGAATAGCTTTCAATATATTTTTTAAACTTCAGAGAATTTTATTGTGGTGTAAAATTTCATAAAAAAATTTAAATTAAATTTTTAAAATTATTTATTTTTAAAAAAAAAAAATTGCTGGGGGCGGGGGCTGACTGCATTTCCAGGGGGCTCAGCCTTTCTGGCTGGCTACGACCATTATGCTAAAAGTTGCAAAACAATTGAAGTACGCTGTGTATCGATAAAAAATGGGAAATATTAACTTATTTAAAGAAACGTAATCGACTTGGCAATTTAAACTTTTCATATTTTACACGCTTTTTATTTGCAGTAAAAACAAGACATGTTATAATTAAGAATCTGAAAATTACTCGCACAGAGAGCTAATTTTAAGGTCAGACTATGGATGCTTTCAGTGAAAAAAGAACAAGGAAATAGCATACTGGCCATACAATTTTACGGCGACCTCATATCCCATTGGGAAAAAATAGTAAAGCCTGTACAGCGAGAGGCCATAGATTTTACTTACTTTTTAAATTCTATGGAAAACTGAATGAATAATAAATGACTTTAACACTCAACGCGCAGCCCCGTGTCGGACACGCGTACTGTTCGTTCACGAAAAGAAGTTCGATAGAACATTTAGAAATAACGGGAGGTGACGTCACAAACGGGTTAGTTCACTACAACAAAGGAGGACTACAATTTCAGAACTTGTTTTTGGTGAACGTTTGTCGGCGCCAAAATCAAGTTCTGAAATTGGAGCCCTCCTCTGCTGTAATGGGATAGGCCGTTTATGACGTCACCTCCCGTTATTTCTAACTGTTCCATTGGACTTCTTTTCGTGAACGAACAGTATCTAGCATTGTCAAATTTTCATTCACTCGTTTCACACGGGTAATCTTTTATAATGTTTTAAGAAATTTTGTATAAGTTGAGAAAATATAGAAAACACACAATATTAAAAAATATCGAAAAAATGTTATACGTAAATTAGGTGTAGTACCACGTGTATACGTTTATCAATTCACTTTAATTACCTTCCATTTGTTTTATATGAAAATATGTATGCTAATGTCTAATAGATGCACCCAAACATTAGATTCCTATGTCAATGACGCGTGACAGTAGTCCGGTCGATATTTCAACAGAAACCATAAACATGTTGCATTAGAAAAACCCAACTTCGGGCGTAAACGCCTAATCCATGTACGCGCCGTTTCTTTGGAACACAAACAACGTTTACGAAACGTTTTGTGTTTAGCTAACAGCTCGCTAGGGGACAAAAGAACAATCCACTTTACTAAACAATCTGTATATTTAAGTATATCTTAAATGCGTCCTCGAGAAATGGACCTTGACATTTGGGAAAATTGTCTAAAATCGATTTCGTGGCCTAGGTTGCGACGCGGTGCAGGGGTGGCTTGTGGCGATCTAACCGCTTGCTAGGGCGGCAATGTCAAGACACGCGTATGAGATGCCGAGAATCAATGGGGTCTCTGGGAAAGTGCCAAGCTGAAGTCAAACTGAAAAGACTTTAAAAAAAAAAATACAAGGGAATGTTTTGTCGGGCGTTAGGTAGACTAGGAGACGCTATAATTTGGCAGAAGGCAGAAGCTATACAATCTGAAACCCATTGAAGAACGCCTTTGGATTAAGGCTTGGCAAAGTAACCAAAAAAAAAGTATAAAGCAATGAATATAGTATACGTCTGACTAGGCTACTGCAACGTTCGCCTATCATAAAGAGATGGGCTTAATTGAACGCAAATGTTCAAACTCCGGCTAGGATAATTGGCTTACAAGACGCCAAATCCAAATAGATCAACAGTTATAAGAAAATGACATGCACTTGTTATCTATATGTATTTTGTACGATGGTTTTGAAAGATAAATTACCGGTGTAAAAAAAAAAATACTGCTACAAAATTAGACAAAGCGATAAACATTTGCTCCCTACAACACTGATATACTAGGAGAATTGGATAAATTTGGTTGGTTGTATTTTTATGGTGCAAGGACAGCAAGGGTAATTCTGCACAAATTAAGGTGAAAGTTAATTGGATAAAATTTTACATTTTATTAAGAAGTAAAAATATAAATCCTTGTTGTCTGAAGACCATGAAAATGATTATTTGAACGTTTAAAAATTTACTACATCATTATTTAGAAACCGTGATCTATTAAATTAACATCCAATAATAAAGCCGCAATTGAACGGAAATTTAGTTTATGTGTTTACAAAAAAAAGACATCTCTACCATCACCATCGATATTAGAGCCGCACATATATTTTCACCTCGTATGTTTATTCCAGTAGGCTATTTCTATTACTAGGGATGAAAACATTTAAAACCTCACAGCACATTTCAACTAAACATACATATATAACTTAATATTTAAAAAAAAAAAACCATGTAAACTAGAAATTTAAAATACCAAAGCAAAATTAATAAATTTAATAAATAGTATGGAATACAATATAAAAAATGTCATACAGTACAAAAATATGCATTACTATATAAAAAATAAAAATACGTAAATAACACACTATAAAAACAGCAAACCAAAATATAAATTAAAAGTAACAAACTTACGAATCCTCAAGCACCTTCACCCATATGTACACGAATTGAGAAAGCTAAATGGATCCAGTAAAAGCAAATTAAATAAAACGATGAAAAATGAGGAAGACCAACATGTAAGGGCCTTTTCAAGGAAACACCCCACATGTAGACCAAAAAAAATGGGATGTTTCTGCATAGGGACAAGCAAGCTGCAAATAATAGACCCTACATTCCGCAAGGTTAAAAACAAAAGAAACAACGGCCAAGAGTTAAAAGCAATAAGCCCAGCTATACGAACGCATAACTATTCTGTTTTCAAAACCACATACTATAGATACCAATTAATGAACAGAAATTTCACAGTCTAAACTATAGTTCTTTTACGAGAAGTTGTCTGGTGGTTTCATTAGAATTCAAGGGAGTTGATGTCAGAAAAGGCCTAACCGATTTCAGCAGGGGAGGGGGGGACGTCATTTCAGAACTGATTCTTACCGAACGTTTGTCTGCGCCAAAAACCAGTTCGGAAATGACGTCCTCCCCTCTGCTGTAATAAACTAGGCCGTTTGTGACTTCAGCTCCCGTGAATTCTAACGGTACCATCGGACTACTTTTCGTGAACGAACTATAATGATGCTCGATTATAAAATGTTCTTACAACCAAAATAATCGCTGTCGCTTCAGATTTATAATCGCGGCAACAATTCATTTGTCCTGGAATTTAACAATCGATATATTCCATTGCAATCGCGAATCAGCTGTCCAACCACACTGCGGACGGCGCGTGCGTGGACATCGCTGAATTACTGCTGCACGCTTCCTTCATGCACATGACTTCGTTATCAATTTGGTGAGTAGATAGATTTAGCCGCATTTTCTGACGTCCAAGTAAAAGGGCTGTAGTATCTGTATATAGACGCCATATGCATAACGAAAGCGTGCAGCAGCGATTCAACCATGTTCATGGGCATGCGCAGTGTGGTTGGGCAGCTGATTCGCGACTGAAATTGAACATCTCGATTGTTAAGTTCAAGGACGAATGAATTGTTGACTCGATTGTAAATAAGATTCGATTGCGATTCTTTCGATTGAAAAAACATTTCGCAATCGTCCATCATTACACGTTTCCAGTACACCACCACAGCGTTAAAGACGAATAAATCGGAAAGTAGAGCTTGAAGATTTCTCATTTGACGATTCTATTTACAGCAGACACACACAAAAAAAACCAAAAAAAGCTATGTACTAACTGCAACTGTCACGTAATAGTCTATGAAAACACTAACAGATTGCACTAAATGTAAACGTCGGGTTTATCTCACAAGGGGAACCCACAGTGAGTGCCCCGCCGATTTTGATGAAATTTTTTGATGAAAGTAGAGCCAAAATAAGGAAATACGTGTCTCGGCATTCGTGCCAATGCGGCATATTTTCGGAGATATTTTAAAGAGAGGTTAAAGAGAGGTTTAAAGAGCGGGTTATTTTCGGAGAATTTTAAAGATTTTGCATCCTATATATGAGCTTAAAATGCGACATCCTCCGCAAGCCAATCGGTATCCGAGTTGGTAAGTTACCGGCCTAGCGCTTCGTGTTTTTGCGTTCGATGCCCGTGGAAATCGGTTGTTAATATATATCCTTTTTACATGTTCATTTATGTATTTTTATTAGTAAAAATACTTTGCTTACAATCGGATTTTGTTCATAAACTTACTTTAATAAAATTCATATTTATGTAGTTATATGTTAATTGTATGCTTATTGGCAGTGATAATTTCTACTCGAATTTTAATTGTTGATTATCAAAAAGTTGAAAAGTAGAAAAAGTTTTGGTGTAGCCATCCAGCCTGTTATGTAGTTAAGTAGATCCAGCACACTTTAATAATGTTTTTACAAATGACGACGGCACCTCTTCTTCTACTGTTGAAGTAATTCCACCTCATTGTACCCCATACTGTCAACCTCGTGATGTGTACTTCTTCCGTCAAGTAAAAAATTTCATTAAAAGGTTACAAAATTGTGTTGAAATCTTACAAGAAAATAGTCATTTAAACACGCGAGCAGATAGATGCTTTGAAGATCCATTCACTTATTTATAATCAACTTTCGGCGCCGAATTTTAAGAATACATTACAGTACTCTTGGTTTGTTGCAAAGTTAACAAACGAAAGAAGCGTTTTTGAAAATGTAGATGGTATTTGTTTTCCAGATGATATTAGACAAAGAAAATCAGTTGTTCGAACAATTCATTTATAAAATGCTCACGTTGTAGAAATATTTTATGTTTTTATTATTTTTATGATAATTATCATCCAAAACTGTGTACCAGTATACAATTCCGACACCTCCGATAGTGATACACAAAAAATATGTTCACGTCAGTCAGTTTTAAAATAAAATTGATTGCATTTTATAAAATAAAATGTTTCTATATAAATAAAATGCACATAAATGAGATACACATAAAATGTTTATATGTTATAAAATAAAATATTACATACTAAAAATACATTTTTCAATAGATAAATATATTTTAAAAAAATATTATGCATAATAGATACTAATAGAGGATGACTGCAAAGGCTAATAATGACAAAATAAGACGAATTAACGCAGTTTTCTTTTTTATTTAATGGAATTGTTAAAAGTTTTCAGAAAAAAATCTTTCAATCCTTAAATAAAACAAAACTGCGTTATTGGTGTAATTCTATCCCTTCACAGGTTGACAATGAGTACGCAAATTTTATAAAAGTTATATTCACATAAAAACTTACAGCTAACTCCTAAACTTTTTGTACCTTTACAACTCTTCAATTAAAAATTAAAATTCGTGTAAAAATTATAACTGCGAAAAATAGTATCACAGAATTAAATATGTAAATATGAATTTTATTAAAGTAAGTTTATGAAAAAAATCCGATTGTAAGCAAAGTATTTTTACTAATGAAAATACATAAATATATAAAACGGATACATAAAAAAAATGATCGATTTCCGCGGGCATTAAACGCAAACACACGAAGTACTAGGCCGGTAACTTACCAACTAAGCTACCTATTAGTTTGCAAAGGATGTCTTATTATAAGCTCATATATAGAATGAAAAATCTTTAAATCTTTAAAAATCAATATCTCCGAAAATAAGCTGCATTGGCATGAATGCCGAGACACGTATTTCCTTATTTTGGCTCTGTGCCCTGCGGTGGCGCAGTGTGGTAACGCGTTCTCCTATTGCGCGGCTAATCCGGGTTCGACTCCCAGCAGTGCAAAAAGAACGCTTACTCAGAGATCTCATAAAGATCGCACTGCTCACTGTAGTCCGGGGTTTGGTTCCCTAGGCCTTAAGAGGTTCGGATTCCTCGGAAAACAGTAGGTCCCGGCGCAGCATGACCACTGTAGTCTTTGAGCCGTAAAACCAAAAAGAAAGCGAAACAAAGCTTATTTTGGCTCAACTTTCATAAAAAAGAATTTTATCAAAATCGGTGGGGCACTCACTGTGGATTCCCCTAGTCAGCTGATTCTGCAACACGAGAAACTGATTAGTGATTTTAGAAAACAAGGGGCACATCCCAGTTGAATTTATTCTTTTGAACAAAATGCTGGACAAAGCCATAATACTTTTTGTTCCATATGCTTATATAGCTGTAGATTTAAAATTAAAAGAGCGAATGCAAACTAATAAAATATCTACATAAACTTTTTTTTCTATATATGTAAGGAAATGGCGAGTCAAAAGTAATTTTGAACCTTCTTCGTAACAAGCCAAATAATGGGGAATACGTATTCACGGATAGCTACAAACTGATCCTCTGGCCAAACAGAAGGTACTTATTTTCAATTGCGGCTATCCATGTTGTGTATTATTAGGCAAACCGCAGCAGCCAAAAGTATTAAAGAAACAATGAAAAAAATATATATTTCACAATACTTTTAAGTGGCGTGAAATATAATAAGTAATATTTTGCTTCAAGTACACGGTTTTGCTTTAAGTATCAAACTAAAATCGTGTCGTGCACTCTCTAATCTCCAGAGATGACATTATCACACTCTCGAGATAACGCAACAACACTAAATAAAGATAAGGACTTTAAAATGAAATTACACCCAGTCAGTCATAGAATTTCGAGATATGTTTCAACCTCTGAACACTCAATCAACTACGACGATATTTTATGCTTATTTTTCCCACACCCCTATTCACATTTTGAAAAAGCATCAGATATTCGCAAGAGAAATAGCCTAAAAATAATATATTATATATATTTAAATAACAGTGATAAGATATAATTACAGATCATTCATTGCCTTTAAACAAAAACTTCCCGGCTCCTCTCTCAATTATCTGACCCCTACCAATCAGGTTGAATAATCAGATGTGAACTATTTATTTTAACACTATCTTCGCGTTTACCTTCCATGCGTTTACGGTACAAGAAATCGTAATTGTTGAAAGTGGTACAAATAAAACAAGTTATTAGAATTCACTTAACTTTCTAAATTAACGAGCACGTGTGTTTGTGTGCAAAATGCTATTAAACCAAACTGAAAACTAAACTAAGCTAAGACTATGACGAGTACAAAAGTCTTAGTTATTAAAGAAAAATATTTGTCATAAGACAAACCTTAGCAACAGATTATTAGTGTGTGAGATGAACGAAGACAAAGGTTTGCGTGAGGACACCAGGAAGCTGTTAGGAGTTCGAACAGGCAGTAGCTTGCGAAGACAAGAAGCTATAACGGTGTGATGCCGAGGACTTATTATCTTGGTCTTAGCTGACCACTTTCAAGCAATAACGTGTGACCTTCCTACAGTTATTCACAATGAAATTTAAAAAAATAGGACAATAGATTTAATAACTGTCGAGTTATTTCAGATCCAGATGACCCCACCGGAGGGGTGACCTACTTCAGAGGTTTTCAAACTGCCGGGCGAGACCGGAGAGGGGAGGAGGGCGAGATACTTTTCGTACATGAAATTATTTTTAGTTATTATTTTTCGAGCTGAATGACGACTGACGTGTTTAAGAGCCACAGAATTATGACGTGTTTAAGCGTTACCACCGGGATAATAAGGACAGATAGGTCTAATGTTTCAATCACGTGACTCGCTAATTAGTAGTCATGACAAACATCGCGGCATGGTCGGCTACTAGTGGATTACCTTTAGCGTAACGTACATAATTAAGTTTTTTTTTTATCCTATTTTACCGGAAAGTAAGTGTAGTTGCAGTTAGCTATTATTATATAACATTTGTAGAACATTACAGCGTTCAGGTGTTAAAAGCTTTCGTCAAACAACACGCTTAACGTGTGTCCAGAACGATTCGTTTAGAACCACGAGGTAATCCAAAATGCCGTTTAGATGCTGTGTACCTTCTTGCTCTGGAAATTATGGATATGGTGATGCACCAAAAGTGGCGGTTTTCTCCTTTCTAAAGGATGAAAATACAAGAAAAATATGGCTCAGAGCGATTCCACGAGCGGACTTTACACCGTCAAAACACGGCAAAGTTTGCGAACTTCCTTTTCAAAACGACGACATCATCCGGAATCTGTCGAAATTCAACAAAGAAAACTGTCAAGTGTTCTACCTTTTCTACGAAACGTCTCCACTTAAAAGTTTTACCCGTTTAGCCAGCGTGGTGAAATTATGGCTAATTCCTCCATTATGTTGACACACCAGAAACCATGGCCCCTAGTCTCCAGGTGCTGGAGTGCTCCTGATCAAGGCAGCGGTCAGTGTGGCATGAAAGCAGGGGGTGCTAAGAATCACTGGAATGGCCCAGGCTGCCGTTTGTTATTGACCTTGGCTACGTTTAATGGACGATCCCTTGCTTCTGAAGCAAAACTTCAGGAATTGGAAGAAGAACTTGACAAGATCAAATGGGACATTGTAGGACTCAGTGAAGTTAGAAGAAAAGGTGAAGAGTTGGTGGAACTTAAAAGTGGACATTTGTTTTATTATAGAGGAACGGAAACTGGAAGAACAAGTGGTGTTGGCTTCTTAATCAACAAAAGAATTAAAGACTACCTTCTTGAAGTCGAAAGCACGTCAGATCGAGCAGCGAGGCTCGTTGTTCAACTAACCCAGCGATACCAACTTCAAATAGTACAGGTATATGCACCAACATCAAGCCATACCGACGAAGAGGTTGAAGAATTTTATGAAGAAATCAAAGAGTTACACACCAAAGGGAAACAACATATCAAGCTCATCATGGGGGATTTCAATGCAAGAATTGGACAACAGGAACAAGGAGAGACATCGGTTGGTAAATACGGATATGGGGAAAGGAATGAACGTGGCGATCAACTCATCGAATTTGCAGAAGCTGAAAATCTTAGCATCATGAATTCATTTTTTAAGAAGAAACCGCAAAGAAAATGGACATGGAAACACCCAAATGGGGGAACTAGTGAAATTGACTATATCCTGGCAAACAAGAAATCAATTATTGAAGATTGCAGTGTACTGAACAGATTTAATACTGGAAGTGATCATCGAATGGTGAGATGTAAAGTGCACTTAAATACTAAATTAGAACGACAGAAGCTCATTAGGAAACAAGTAAGTAAGAGGGTGGATTTAAAGAAATTAAAAGAAAATACCGAGGCATTCAAGTTGGAATTAAAAAATCGCTTTTCTGCACTGGAAGGACTTATTGATGAAAGTGATATCTCAGAAGCAAATGAAAACATTGTTAAGACAATAGTTGAAACTGCTGGGGAAATTGGTGGTGTAACCTGTAAAAAGCACAATAGCAAATTATCTGAGAAGACGAAACAGCTCATGAAAAGGCGAAGAGATATGAAGGTGGACAATCAAAATACCAGTTCCAGGATTGAGTACATAGAACTTTGTAAAACTCTGCGCAAAAGCATGAAAGAAGACATAAGAAAATTCAACTGTGAGCTAGTAAGGAAAGCCATTGAAAATAACAAGAGCCTTAGGGTTGTTAAAGGAAGTTTATCTGTTGGGAAGAAACACATCATTGCATTAAAAGGAGAGGATGGCACCGTAACAAGAAATAGGGAAGAAATACTTAGAAGAGTTGAAGAATTCTACAAAAATCTATACGAAAGTAACAGTGGATTAAACGAAGACATTGAAATAGTCGAAGGAACAGCTCCTAAAATCTTAAAAGAAGAAGTTTCATTTGCAATAAAAAGTATGAAGAAAGGAAGAGCCCCTGGTGATGATGGTATTACATTAGATATCCTAAAAGAAGCTGGAGAATATGTAGAAGACATACTTGCAAAATTCTTTACCAAATGTCTTAACAGCGGTAACATACCAAACCAATGGGATTCTGCAACAGTAATTCTTTTGCATAAAAAAGGTGATAAAGAGGATTTGAAAAATTACCGACCAATTAGCTTGTTACCTGCTATTTATAAAATCTTCACAAAAGTGCTAACACATCGCCTGCAGAAAAAATTAGATGCAGCTCAACCAAGAGAACAAGCTGGATTTCGAAGTGGATTCAGTACAGTGGACCATATTCAAGTATTAAGAGAATTAATTGAAAGAACACATGAATATGAACTTCCATTGTGTGTGGCATTTATTGACTATGAGAAGGCCTTTGACTCTATTAAAACATCAGCAGTCATCAACTCTTTAAGATCAACAGACATTGAGGATGTGTACATTGACATGGTGAAACGTGTGTATAAAAATGCAAGTGCAAAATTTCGGTTACATAAAGATACCAAAACTATCAAAATTGGTAAAGGTGTGAGGCAGGGAGATACCATTTCTCCAAAACTTTTTACTTCAGCTTTACAGATGATTTTTCAGCAGATAAATTGGAATAACAAGGGAATAAAAATAAATGGTGAATATTTAAATCATTTGCGGTTTGCTGATGACATTGTTATTTTTTCAACGGACCCATT
>QLNU02015360.1:207377993-207389787 GCA_006491805.2 Dysdera silvatica
CAGTAATTGATTTCTTTAGACCTTTTGCAAGGACTTTTGTTTGATCAAGTTATTTTATTATACTAATATATCTGTATTTACACACACATATATATATTATTTTATTTTATTGATTGGGCGGAAGTTTTTCACTGATTTTTTTTATTGAACTTACGATATAGTTTTGGCTAGGTTTTTTTTAATAAGTTCGTGTTTTTACTATTTAGGCACGCTCTCTGTTATCTTTAATAAATAAGGAAGAAAGACGCGAGGGTGGGGAAGTTACATTCTGAGATTATCATAGTTTTGACTAGGGAAAAAACCATATTTACAAACTGATATATGAATTTGCAATAACATATAACTGTTTTCCTGTGGTCTCGGCGAGTATAGAATATATGTTCAACCTCGTCTATAGAGATAATAAATAATATAATCTCGAATATTTTTTCCCGGTCCCTAAGTACAGTTGTAGACAGATTTCACTGTATTAGGCTTTGAATATTCCAATGCGGCGCTAGTCGTTCGTATCGCACGTATGACTACTAGCGAAACGCCATGAAGGCAACTGTCAGGCCTTGTTATTCCGGTGGTAACGGTTTAACAGCTACAGTATTATTATGTCGTGTTGAATTACGTATTGAATTTGTTTACACAAGATTATTCTAATTTAAACAATATATTTTTCATTTTTTTATGAAAAAATTGTTAAAATATGCATATACGTACATATATGTACAAAGGTGCGTACAATGAGCGAACACAATATATTTATTCATATATTTCGTCGAGCGGGAGAAGGTGGGGCGCGATTTCCGCAGGTGGTGTAAAGTGGGAGGCGCAGGGGTAGAACTTCGAGAACCACTAGCCTACTTGTAGTTTGCTAATAATAAAATGTCCCTACGGTCATATCTAGCTCATGCATTACTAGTGCGATCCGAGTACAAGAAACTACCTATATCTAATTAATCCCTAAACTGCTAAAAATTCGCCGAAAACTAAGCATTGGGCATTAAAAGTTATAGCCTAATCAATAAATTCCTATCAGTTTAGCTAATATGGAAAAAAATTTTGATGCCCTTGCTTTTTGCAAAAACAAATAATATTACTGCATCTGAAAGTATAGCGAAGATGAAAAGGAGTACAACATTTTAGGCGTAGTTAAGTTTTAATAACAAACGATAGCAAAGATAAACAGTTTAAACATGTTTGCAAGATGTTTGCTTTTCTCTGTTACGCATATACAGTACCTGGACCTAAAAGCTATCTTTCTATTTGTTCCTGATAAAAGGTTTCTTTTTCATTTTTTAACTTGTTGGCGGATGCATGAAAGTTGTATTCTTGCACAACGCAGGTCTCCTATATTCTTTGGAGATTACACATTGGTGTTGCAGTTACCAATATGGTGGAAATAGAGAAGAGGAACATAGGTTTTTTAATTTGAACGTTTGCTGAAGTTTTAAAAATTTTAAAGCTGTAATAATTAATCCATTTTCTTAATTCAGCAGCTCGAAGGAAAAGTAAAAAAATTCAAGCGCCACAGCAAGAAACATTGACATGTTAGGGAATGTGTGGAAAGATCTTGTATTTTTATCCAGGATGGGGACGGCGTCTATTTTTCTCCTTTTTAAAAAAAATAAAGAAAAAAAAAAATCCACCAGCTGGAACTATTTACACGTGGCTGCCGAAAATTATTGTACAATCTTGTATATTTAGTTAAAAAATTGGTCATTTTAATGAAATCATTTTCTCATATATAATTTTAAAAAATCATTTGTCAATTTTATTTTAAAAAATGAAACTAATTAATAAACAAAAAGTTGATAATATTTTAAGAATTCTCATGACTAATTGCCCACCGTATATATGTGTACATAATGCCTAAAATATTCCACAGATCCGTTACAAAATTTCAACCCAACCTTAACCACTGAATTATAAATGTAAACACTTATCAAAATGTGTGTATCAAACAATAGTTTTTAAAGTTACAGGAGGCGCGAAAGAAATCTTTTATCACACAGGTCAATCAACCCAAGTCATTTACTTAAAAAAGAATGCTGCAGAAGAAATATACATGACGAGAGTTTGCATTCCATTAGTACGTTGGTTTACAATACTAAAAAGAAAAAACATTTTTATAACTTTCTTCAGAGGCAAATTACTGGTTGTCAGAGTAGCTGTATAGCATAGAATTGATTCAAAAGAAGATGACCATTGTTTCAAGAAAAATGCTTCAGAGCGGGGAGATACACTTGACAGAATTTTGCCAAATAACAACATAATACGAACAAAGACATTCTACCTCTACTACTGTAGAGTCCTAAAAGATGCTTGTCGAAAGTTTTGTCCAATCTTTCGTCAACAAAGAAAGTCGCATTATTATAAACAGGGAAAAGTCTCCTTTTCGTTAAAAGCAATTCCTGTGAACGATTTTCCATGCAACAGCCAACTGTCTTTAAAACAAATACGTGAATTAAAAAGTCCACTTAATATTTCCGTTTCCGGGACCAGAAAAAAACGCACAAATAATGTTAACTGAAGTTGTTGCTTCAGTCGTGCAGTTTCTCAAAACTCTCACATTGTGAAAAATACGGGTAGAGTTATGTGCTTTACAGCAAGTACACATCCGTTTCAATTATATAAGTTTAGTTTTACGAACGTGAGCTCTGAAATAGCGTAAGTTTCTAGGAAATTATTGAACCTAGACATACGGTAGGACAAAATTCAAAGATGAGGATGAGTGTTAGGTTTTCTGTGGCCCAGAATTTTCGAAATGGAAAGGGGATAATTAGAGAACCTAACGAAATTTATTTACAGAATTGTAGGTTTGCTTACAAATACACGACATTAAACAGTTTTGAAATCAAATACACAAAATCGCAGTTAAAATTTTAATTATAAAACGTTGATAGCTATTTCGAAAACATAGAGCTTCCTTCTTTAGAACGTCCGTGTCGTACATTCATGATTAAATATTCTGTTACTATTTTCGATATCGTTAACTCTAGAATACTAACGACGAATAAAAACACATTCATCTGCACCCCCAGGTTTCGGTGTAAGAAAAGCTGACATTAGTATTCTACAATTTAATGCTGCAACACTTCAACATTATAAAGTTACACAAGGTATAATACTTACTCCAACTTACCTTTACTAGAGACGTTAAACTATTAAATTTAAATAAAAAAAATAGAAGATATGCATCATTGTTATTCATCAAATGTGTGCTCATAATAAATAGGCGCAATTTGTGATCTCAAATAGGAAAGCTGATACCCCTAATTAAAACTATTCATCAATTATTTACAACTTATGAACGCCCCATATAAGTAACTTGTGAGTACTTCTGGATGACGATAGCGCTGACTAACAAAGAACAAATATAATATTTACGTTAAAACGATGAGTCGGGAAAAAATTATTCTAGCATCCAGATACGATAGTCAACGCCCTAAAATTATCTCTAGTTTTACGACAGTAAAAGAAGTAATACTGCAATTCGTATGAATTCCCCGACTGAAAAGAAAACTTTTGAAGTCACTGGTAAATTTGTGAATATCGTTTTTAGTCTTCGCGTTTACAAATGAAAAATTTATCCTTGTGAGCCAGCCATCCAAATGATGTTACCTTGTGTGCATGAAGAGATTCACAAGATTTGTGCTGTTGAACGACCTAAACCCCGTTATTATAGATGCTGCTATTGTGTATTATATGTATAGTAGGACCCGTATATTATGAGGAACTTGGGACCAACGAAAAAGTTCGCTATGTATGGTAGCTCACTAGATCCGTTTTGGCCAAAATCTAAGGATAAAATTTGCTTAAATAACATATGTGCGTACAAATGCTTATAGTAATAATATTCAGCTTTGAATTTAAAATTTAATGAACAACGTATTATATTACCACTAGAATTTCAGTACAATAAGCCCAAGAAAATGATATAAAGGAACTTGCATTAGTAATTTATCCCCCCAAAATAAACTTTATTTGAAGATGCTCGAAAATGGTCCACAATCAAGGGCCTCCTTAAAGCAAATTACAGGGGGGGGGTATTTTTTTTTTTCTAATGTTAACCCGAAGCCTTTAACCTTTTAATGTATTAAAAATATTGCATATATTTCAATTCTAGAGAGGGGGGGGCAACTGACCCCCTGCCCTCCCCAAACGACGCCCATGTCCACAATTGTTTGCTTCGTTTTGCAATATCTTATGAAGTTAAGTCTTAATAAGTTCATTACATTATCGTCGTAAAATACATAGTCTTCAGTTTTTTGTAAGATATTATTACCCTTCTCAGGGTTAACACAATTGCCAAATAGTCAATATACAAAGCCACCGGGACATGTTTTTTGTAATTTTTCGTGGGGAATTTTTATGGATGGTAATGCTGTGTGTAATATAGTAAGTATAGTAATGGGTGCCAGAAATTACTATCTAATAGTCATCAGCGTAGCCCATTGCCTCAAAAAAGCATTTATTGTAAACACCTTACTATGCATTCTGAAAGGCATACCTGCCAACATGTCAATTTTAAAAACCTTACAATTTTTGAAAACACGCGTGCGTCATCAGCGTGTGCATTATCAGCCAGCACGCGAAATACACGTAGTGTAACATATCCAGAATTGAAAGCGGTACTATATTTTTTCCTTATTATGCCCAGATTGCTGATAAATGTAGACTATATGAAACTGAAAATAAAATCCAAGGTAATCTTCCAAAATTAAAATACATTATTTAATTAAATGGTTAAAACAGCAACTTATACTTCACGCTACGAAAAACTACAGCAACACCAAGATGGACATAAACCAAAAGCACTGATTTATTATGATTATTCTACTTTATTATAAATCAAGTGTTTATAAATGGCTGATTTAAATATTGCCAAAATTTTGATATCGAATTTTAATTTATAGCAATGTCCTTTTTGCATATTTTTAATTATCAAAATGTCTTCTATGCTTTTGTTGGATAAAAAGCTCAGAAATTCACTTCTGGTTTTTCGCACATTGCTAAATATCCTCTCACATTCTGCATTGCTGTGAGGTATTGTTAAAATACACAGCATACCACTAGAAATTGTACTATATATATTTTAATGTGCTATCAGCTGATATCAATTGGCGAAGAATAGCCCACTTTCGATTCACCCTCTCTTCTTTTATTATTTCATCATGCAAAGTACGAAGTGTCCATTTTTTCGTTTTTACACTTACTGTCATTTCAGATATTTGAAGTTCACAAAATTCTGACTGCAGCTGATTAGTTTCTACCTTAAAATCATTTCCTTTCAAGAATACAAAAAATTGCTGAAGTATGCAACTTAATTGCATAAACGGGAGACGCCACCCAGATCGCGCTACGTAAGTGGGTAAGAATGCTTTAATCACGCTAATTACACGTGGTTGCGCACCCTGTTTAGTTTTATTTATAATTTACTACATTTTATTTAAAAAAATCACGTCATTTTTTGGTCGTTACATTCGGGGCCTGCAAAAGTTTCGTTTGCTAAAAACGATTAAATATCGTGTGTGTGTGCGCGCGCACATGTTTGTGTGCGTGCATGTGTGTGTGAGAGAGGTAAGTATTGGAATACACAAGAATATGTACTAAAGAAATATGGAAAAAGCCTATGATATTATTACTTATAATACATTACATGCAAAAGGGAGGGGGCGTATAAAAAATCATATGTACATAAACATACAAAATAATAACAAAATTATCAATGAAGAGCGCGCATGAAGCAGCAATTAGTATGATAAATAATATATATGGAAAAAAAGTTAAATATAAATGAAAATGTAGAAAATTCAGTAAGTAAATTGGTGAAAAGTGAAAGTAAATAAATGAAAATTATTAATAAGTAAGTGAAGATATATGGAATGCCAATAACCACACAACCACACCTATATATTATATAAAATAATATAGGCCTATACACTAGAATATGTATATACAGGATTTTAAGAACTAATACCATTATATATAAGCGCATATACAATATAGGTGTAAATGTATGCACATCATATTATATTATAAAATATACATGCATATGTAATAAAAATATATACATGCATAAACAAGTTTATGACAAGTAGCTTTATTGTATAGCACACTGTATTTTTACGATTTAAAATAATGCGCTAGTGACGAAAGTGAAAAATTGAAATTATATGACAATATATTGAACCTAGGCATGCATGTACAATCTTTTTCAAGGGAACAGTTATACACGCATGCCAGACACAATATATAAGATCTGCAAGACAGTGTTTCTGAAACGCCAATAAACCGTTCGACGAAAACCCCGAAAAACACTGTCAAACGGCTCAAAGGCATTCTGCTCCCGACATCACCCTACAGATCATTGCTGTTAACAAGAAATATTCAAATATATAAAGATGTAATAAAATGTGAATGTACTTACAAGGATATGTTGGGCCTGACCCTTCGAGTTCACCACCTTAAGCGTTGGCATTTTCAAAAAGAGAGAGGGGGGGTGATATTGGCGGAATTATTTAGGATTGGTAACAGTTCGACGCTAAACAACAGGGAGGCTAAAGAATTAGCTGTAGCAGAAGTTAAAAGGGGTGAGGAAAGTAGCTGTAAGGAATTTTTTTTGGAATGAAAAGGAAACTGAAAATAAAAGAGGAAGAAGTTATGAAAATGTATGGGAAAATTATTAACAAAGTACATGGCCGCCTTTATGTTAAAATTTTTACTGCTTTTAAGGTTAGCAACGATAACTTTAAGGTGAAGTAAGCAGAAATTTATGGGGAAATTGTTGTTTTTTAGTAAATTAAAAAAATCTACAAGACCGTTGGTAGTATCGTTAATATTGTTACATATTTTGGAAATGCGAACACAATGTGTAATCAAAATATTTCGTTGAACACCTATAGAGATATTGCTGTTCCATTTAGTGAGGAAGTTCACCTTGAAATTAAAACAACTACGTTTATCAAATATGGTGTATTTCACGTGGTCTTTGACAATAGTAATTTGCAAATCGAGGAAGTTGGCTTTGGAACCGTTGTCGGAAGTCTTTCCCAGTGTAAGCTCTTCGGGGTATATATATCAAGGTGTTTAACGATGAAACTGTGGTTATGGAAAGTTATATGTCATCTTTGTATCTAAATACATTACACAAAACAACACTATTATTTTTTTCATAGTGGTGTAGAAATAAATCCGCTAAAATAGAAGAATAATTACATCCTTGTGGAATTCCGCATATTTGTTTGTAGATGTGCTTGCCTTCAGAAATGTAGTTATTAAAGATGCAGAAGTTTACAATGTTGTTCCAATGATTTTCATCAATGTTCAGGTAGTGAGAGAAATAATTGCAATATTCGTTAAGAACGTGTTTTAACTTTTCCAAGGGAAGACTAGTGAAAAGGTTCTGAAAGTCGTAAGTATTAATTACAGAAATATTTTTTTGTTGTTAATATAGTTGATGACAGGTATATTGTTCTTGATAAAGATGGTGTTTTCTTTATCCTTGTGAATTTCTTGTAAAATCTTTCTTAGTAGTTGAAAGAAGGTGCTATTGGCGTTATGGTTATAACAACACATGAAGTGAAGAAACGGAATTTAGTAGGATTTTTGTGGAATTTGACGGTGGAAAACACATATGGAAAAGCTATATTTTAATGCGGTGCCTTTAGTAGTTTGTATTTAACAAACTAAGGTGAACTTTCTGACAAAATAGCATAGCAATATCTCAACATATGTTCAACGTAATATTTTAATTACACATTGTGTTCGTATATCCAAAATATGTAACAATGTTAACGATACCACCAACAGTCTTGTACATTTTGTTTACTTTACTAAAAAACAACAATTTCCCCATAAATTTCTGCTTACGTTACCTTAAAGCTATCCTTGCTAACCTTAAACGCAGTAAAAATCTTAACATAAAGGCGCGCTATATATTTTGCTAATAATTTGCCCTTACATTTTCATAACTTCTTCCTCTTTTATTTTCAGTTTCCTTTTCATTCCAGAAAATACCTTTTTTTAGTTACTTTCCTCACCCCTTTTAACTTCCGCTATAGCTAATTCTTTAACCTCCCTTTTGTTTGGCGCCAATAAGAAGGACCCGAAAGCGGTGAAGAAATTCACCACTTTCGATGTTCAGGGAATTCTCCGGACGTAAATCCCATTGACAATTTGTTAGCTACATGCAAAAGTCGCCTCCGTACTGTAGACTGTACGACTATGGAGAAGCTCATTCAGGCGCTCATTCGAGTGTGGTACAGGGATCGGAAAATCAACAGTGACTGTTCGAAACCAGTAGGCTCCATGCCAAATTGTGTTTAAATGTTGCTTAAAAAGTAAGAGGTCATATCGGTTACTAATGTATGTATAGATGAATTTTTTACATGTATATGCGAGTTTGATACATTAAACTACTAAATTCACTGTTTGTTTCAATTAATTTGCACAAGAGTGTACATGTATAGTTTATTACATTTTTATATATTTGAATATTTCTTGTTAACCTTAATGATCTGTAGAGTGATGTCGGGAATAGAACGCTCTTGGGCCGTTTGACATTGGTTTTTAGGGGTTTCGTTGAACGGTTCCCTGGCATTTCAGAAACATTATCTTGCAGATCTTATATTTTGTGTCTGGCATGCGTGTATAACTGTTCCCTTGAAAATGATTGTATATGCATGCCTAGATTCAATACGTTGTCGTATAATTTCAATTTTTCACTTTCGTTACTAACGCATTATTACAAATCGTAAAAATTCAGTGTGCTATATAATAAAGCTATTTGTCATAAACTTGGTTATGCATTTATATTTTTATTACATATGTATGTGATGTGTTGGTAATATGGTATGGTGTACATACATTTACACCTGTATTGTATATGCGCTTATATATAATGGTATTAATTCTCAAAACCCTGTATATACATATTCTAGTGAATAGGCCTATATTATTTTATATAATATACAGGTGTGGTTGTGTGGTTATTAACATTCCATATATCTGCACTTACTTATTAATAATTTTCTTATCTACTCTGCTTTTCACCACACTTACGCATTTAATTATCTAGATTTTCATTTATATTTTTAACTCTTTTTCATATATATATATATATATATATATATATATATATATATTCAGAGTCAGTAGTGATTTTCGGTGTGTGCATGAAGGCTAATTCATCAAAACACATGAATTTACTGCCTATACTCGTCAAGAAACTGGTTTTTACCTCATTCAGTAAATAAGAAAGAAATTTAAGGTAACTTTAGGTTTTGGTGAATTGGCTTCATGCGCACACCTCGAAATCTCGCCACACGGGCCATATATTATATATATGCATTGTATTTTATCATTATGAAAACAAAATCCATATTTTCCCTCGTTATTTCCGCAGTGTCAAACATGGGCTCGTTATAAATGTGTCCAACTACATTTCTATATAAAATTTCACATGCTAAAACCATTCATAAATCACCAGTAAAATATAAGTAAACGAGGTCCGACCACGAATT
The DNA here is from genome assembly GCA_006491805.2 of Dysdera silvatica. Taxonomy (NCBI): domain Eukaryota; kingdom Metazoa; phylum Arthropoda; class Arachnida; order Araneae; family Dysderidae; genus Dysdera; species Dysdera silvatica. The sequence goes on from QLNU02015360.1 coordinate 207,387,509, forward strand.
AGGAAATGCCTATGAGACCGTTTATTGCAATATTGTGTAGGTTTGAGGATCCCTCTTGATCTTCGCCCACACATCGTAGGGTTTTTAGGGGGGTTAGTACGTTACTCACAAAGCTACTACTATATATATATATATAACAAATAAAGGCTTTTTGGGGAAAAGGGGAATCTGTTTTTTACATTTTAACTTTCTAAGACGGTCATCTGATGGAATGAAATCGACAGTTTAACGTGCTCTACGAACCACGACGGATCTACACACAACCAAGTTTACTAGGATTTGAGCTCAACCTAAAGAACTCGAAAGCACTATTGTAATCATGAAGCGAGCAACTGTAACGCTGAAGAGGGGGGAGGGGAACGGAAAAGGGAAGACTCTTGTGCTATTAATTTCCTAATTAGTTTACTATAACGTATTTATTAATCTTCATACATAATACAGAGCAGTCTCGATTTTACGAATACGTACGGACCCTAAAAAAAAAGTTCGTAAAATCGAAATCCGTAAATGGAAATTAACATTATTTTCATGGGACATCTTTCGGGAACAATAAATACAATAATTCGTAAAAATACAAGTCTACTGTAAAACAAAAAATTGATGGTTAACGTTAAAAAAATTAGGATTGGGGTTCGCTCATAAAACAGCCTCCAATCCTCATAAATATTGAAAATAGGAAATTTAAACAGAGAAACTCAGTTTCTAAAATTTTCTAATAAAAATACAATAAATCCAAATTTTACCTCCAAAATGAAAGTCTGTATCCGCCATTGATGTCAAAAACTAGTTTTTGATGTCAAATTGCTAACCCTGCTCTTTACTCAAGAACTGTGATGAATTTAGCATTTTACTTTCAATTGAAAATCATTTTCTTATTCAGTAGATAAGGAAGACTCCCTCTCATTCAATAAGTCACATATCCTTAACGATTTGCATAGAATCTGATTTGTGTCTACTTTTGCAACAGTCCAACTCATGGTTTTTGTTTTGTAATTTTCGGTTTTGTGAAAATTTGATGGTAACTGTTTTTCTAATTTTTTATGTATCAAGTAAGATTCAATGTATTTCATTGGTTACTTTTGATTTTATTTAAAAATTTTCTTTGTGCCCAAATTTTTGCATCTTACTCTGTGTATTCCTATTCATAAATCACAAGAATTTATTAGTTTATTTTGTAATAGTGGAAATTACAGGTTTTAGGAATTTTTTTTGTTAAAACGTTATATATAAACTTTTTTTAAATTAGTATAACCAATTTATATGAAACCTGCTTAACCTTTAGCTTACGGGGCTAGAAAACAGAAATTTGTTGTTTCGTACGGGGAAATATCGCTTCTTCCCTCCTCCTCCGCATACAAATCAACCTGACACCTAAAAGCATCACTACACGAGGTCAGGAAGGAGGTGTAACTGGGCTTAAGTACAAATGAACAATGCCAAATAACTTTATTGTGCATGTGTTGTATGTTAGTGAAAGATTAGAAACTTACTCATAATCGAAAAGCAGATCCTTAACTTTCGTACAAAGCAGTGAAGAAAAGGTAGGGAGGGAAAAGGTCCTATCTGTTTATGCAATAGGCCTTTATCTCGTCCCCCTTTTACGTTACCACCCGTGATCGAGCCATTTGTCCTACTAAACTGACCACTGACTTCCGAAGAACAGGAAAAGAGGGAGGGGGGGGATCTCTGGGATAGGGCTTATCCCAGCCCCGTTCTTTTGGGAGATAAATCTGCTGGGATGTAAGTTGTCCCACCCATAAGCTAAAGGTTAATGAAATATAATATACAGTTTAATTTCATTTTTCAGCTGCATGTGGAGTAGTTGAATTCATTCAGCTGTTTTCATCTGAATTGAGTAACATAAAAATATGTTTAATGTGCTTTGTTTTTATTGTTTCTCTTGATTGAATCTTATTTGCAACTTTAAATAAAAAGCACAACTGAATTTACTGGAGATGAAATATTTTTATGTTTGAAATAATTAAAAACCTTACCTTTCGCCAATGTTTCGGAGATTTGCATAAGCACTTATCTTTCATTCTCATGGCAGAAGTAATCAGTTCTCAACAATCAACTAGACATTTTGAACAAAGCTAGAAGGTGTATAATGTATGTTTATTATATATGGGATTTACAGGTTTATATGTTTATTATATATGTGATTTTTTTTATAAGTAGAATTAATATGTTAGACACTTTACCAAAAATGTTTATACATATGTTTTTGAACAATGTTCACCATTGTAAAGTGACTAAATCTTGAAATATGTACTTTAAAA
>QLNU02015360.1:207389887-207418179 GCA_006491805.2 Dysdera silvatica
TGGAAGTTAGATGCAAGTAAAACGAATTCTGCATCGCTATTCAATTGTTTGAGAATAGAATTCGTCTCGCTGCCCTCTGTTTCATGCTTACTCTTTATAAGTATCTACCTTTATATAACATGGCGTGAATAATTAATTACACTACGCTACATTTCTTTTAACAACTACGCTACATTTCTTTTAAAAAGAAAACATGTGACGTCCAGGAAAAAGTATGCAGAATTACGTAAAATAATCAATCGAGGTTAAGGCTACAGAACAAAAAGATGATGGGAAAAATATTTTTGTAATAAGCTTGATTAATCTGCATGGATTTCAAGACTTATATGGATATAGAAACCCTGTCGGTCAAAATATTAGGGAATATGTGGAAAGATCACAAGACACAGATCGGTCGATAAGACAGGATAGCGGTTTTCGCTGGCGTCAGTAATCTAGCAATTAGCTAGAAGGAAAAGACGTCATTGAAAAACTCATTCCCCCATTACTACTTGTTTACGAAAAGTGGACTATAATTTAAATAAAGCGTTTTAAATTACTGAATATGCTGAATTGTCATAATGATACGTTTTAGGGGATAGAAGAGATAAATTTTAAACGCTCCTAATTAGACGAAATAAGCCTAAGATTATGAGTGGAGATTTGTAGCCTTTTTTGAACTATGCGCATCCGAGAATTATCCAAAACAAACTACAATCAAATTCCACATTATACGGTAATATTAAAGGGATAGCCATATTAAAAATGCACGCTCACAAGAAATATGAACGAGTTCAATCAGTGTCTGCAATATCGGAAGAAATTCTTAATAACAACAAACACAGGAATAAAAGAAAAATGTCCATTAAAAATATTTGATTTTTTTTTTTTTAAAGAAAAGAAACGGATTTTTTTAAAGGAAAAAAGGGAACCTTTTTTGAAAGGAAAATGAGGAAATTTTTTTTAAAGAAAAAGAAAGGGAGAGTGTAATCTGAAATCGTGAGCAGTTTTATTTCAAAGAAACAGAAATATACTAGTTTCCTCTCCGAGATTTGAATAGCTGTTCGAACTATATACTCAACATGTTTGTTTTGTGTGTGTGTGTGTGTGTGTGTAAACTTTAAAGGTTAAGGAAGCAATAGAAAAATCCGTGTGTCACACAACAAGCAGAAATGACGGAAGATTCTTAAAATATATTTCAACTAATTAGCAATTACGCAATATTGAAAACATCCGGTTACTAGGAATCTAATGATATGCAGAAATAATTGGAGCCGAAGTATACTGTAAAAGCCATTATGATTAAAATTTTTAAGTTTAAATGATGGCATTTGCAATGCGCGTAATTACAGACCTCGAATGCGAAAAAAATAAAATAAAAATAAACGTGGAAATGAATATCACTACTCAATAATTTAAAAAAAAAAAAAGAGTACACATGGATGAATTGGGATGCTTGAATTGAATTAGAAATGCCAAATTACACAGAAGTGTATGGAGCCGCTGTTTTCTACGTCTAACCATGTGAACGCCTTTTTATGAATAAAAAAATACACTCCTCTAAAGAATTAAGGCCAAGCTCTCTCTCGGAATATACTATAATGAACAACCTTCATCCAAGATGAAAGTCGGTTAATCTAAGGGACATCTCTCAACAGAAAGTTCCGTTTCGTAAGAGCATACTTAATAACTTGTTTAGAGCTACACGTGACATGGTCTAAAACAATCGTTAACCCGTTAATAAGCACCTTAACCTTGATTCTCAATTTTCCCTTTTCACGAGGGAGTGGCATGCACAGGAAAAGCGGTACATAAAAATGTAATTATTTCGTCAGACGGCAGGATGGGCGAATTTATAGGATGATGATGATGAACGAAATCTTTCATCTAGTTAGCTTATAAAAAAAATGAAAACAGATATTTATCCTAGATAATGAAATTATATCTGAAGTTTTCTTATCGAAAAATAAACTTTCGTGCGCGGATGAACTTTCAATTTGAAAATAGATCTTAAATTTAGAATTCAAAAGCACACACAACAATACCTATTGTAGAGTGGCGGCTCATCCATAAGAGCTGCAATACCCCCTGTAATTTATTTCAAAAACTGTAGTTTTATTTGCCTATCGCCTTTGTACGACTTCCGCACATAAAATGTACACTGAATGCATCAGAATTCAGGCCCAAAACACAAAATATGAAATTAGATTGCCATCCTCTAAGCATGTGGAAAATTATTTTTGCAGGCTGCTACGTTTCCAGCGCCTCGCTGCGAGAGGGAAGCCTCGATGCGCATGCGGAGAGTCGGTGCGGGAGAGCGAGGGAACGGTGGCAATTATTTCAACGGTATGCTGCGGAGAAAACAGATCTTGTAAATTAGAAAGCGTTACTGGTTATCGGACGTATTATCATTCCGCTTTTGTTAATTTTCAGATTTTGAGTAAGAAATCGTTCGTCTATATTGCTTGTTTGATTTTCCGAAATAAACTACTGTTTGTCTGTTTATTTGGTAAGGAATTAAGTAGTGAGTGTGTTGTATTTGCAGGAGATTTTTTTTTTTTTTTAACTACACTTATTTTTGACCGCAAGAAATGACATCAAAAATAGTACTCTGTCGCAAGATTTCGCAACTTGGGGTGCGACAAAGAGTGGCTTTTATTCTTGAGTGACGAGTCATCACATAGTTTACTCTTTGCAATTATTTTGAATAAATTAGACTCTAATTGTTCAATTTTATATTGGCATTTTATGCACCGAGTTCAAAGGCTTTTTTTTTTTAAATTGTTTACTCTAAATACTGTATGCGACGCAATAACTAGAAATTAGCTTTCTCCACCTTCAAATGTGATATTACTTTTTTAGATTAAGCAAACACCAATCGAACATTTCCTATGCGTACGGAGCATAGACAAAATTAAGAACCCCTGCCTTATCCTTGTCAGAAACATCCCAATAGTTTCCTGTAGTGAAAGAGCAAAAACAGAATTATTAGGTAAGCCACACATAAAGCGTTTCAAACGTGATATGGAAGTGTTCGAGTATTACGTAAGCATCTTTGTGGGTGGGTTTGACGTTACGATTATTTTCCTATGTTGGCCACTGTTAATTTTTACTTACCGGGTGGTGGGTGGGGGTCGAAATGGACAAAATATTGCTTATGCAATACTTGAACTCTCCTCTCCCTATTGCACAAGTTTAGGTTAAACTATTCCTGAACAATTTAAGTCAAAGCAGACACTAAGCTTATACTCATTCTATGTTGTCATCCTATATTTGTACTACAGAACATGCTTTTCAACGGTCTCCAATTTGTAAAAAATTATTTTTGAGCTCCCTTCTGCCGCCCCATATGCCTTGTGTGTCTAGTTGGAAATCCGGCCCTGCAGTTCTTTAAAATATTACAGCCAAAAAACAGAGCAAAAGTAAAAACTTAATAGCTTTATGTGCATAGTTGTCTTATTGTAAATGAGAAGAGGGCTAATTAATCTCCCAGGCGAAATACTATAAAAGTCATCCTTTTCTACGATTTTCCACACAGTAGGTTATTTTAAAATTTAAGATTTTGAATAAGAGTTTGTATTTTATTTCTCTTCGTAACTGTACGTGGATCATTTGGGACAGGATTAACGAAACCTACGAACCACAAAACGTTTACTCGTACATAGAACGAAGAATGTACAGTATAAGGAGTAAAAAATATATACCAAAAATGAAATATACTTTTCATATGTCTCTTTAGAAATAATTTCTCTATATAATTTTCTTACAATTGCCGGAAACACGTAATCCGATGTTTCATCATGGGGAAACAAAGACACCGGAAACATTCATCAGTATCAAGCCGTTGGATATTTGGGTGACGTTGCTTTGCGTCCAGTCAAGTAAGTCAAACAAGTACCCAGTAGCACCACTAGTGATTGTTTCCCGCGGTTTTCGTACCGGTTATTACCCGTACGTAAAATATTTACGTTTTACGACATATAGGAGAGTTCGAGTATTACGTAAGCAATATTTTGGCCATTTCACCCCCACCTCAGTAAGCAAAAATTAACATTGGCTAACATAGGAAAATAAGACCAACGGCAACCCCTCCCCACAAGGTTCTTACGTAATACTTGAAAACTCCCTAAGGACAGCTAGTGTCATGTTGCACCGGGAGCTATAATTTTCTAAAGAATCCGAACTTCTGTTGCTTAGAGTACTAAATCGCAGAAAAACAATAAACGTTCTAGATACCACTGAAATCCAACCTAAGTTAACGGCACGAGAGACGAAAGTGTTACCACTACGCTATCGTAGAACTCACATGCGTAAAACTAAATTTGGATACTTCATCCTATTTCGCATCCAATTCGTCGCGAAGCTACAATGATGGTTTAACTTGTTGTTCCAGTCCGATTACTCGTGTTACCAATTATTGAGAACAAAAATTGGGTTCTGAAGTTTTACAAAAATTGGTTGAGAGAATCGTAAGTATATTCACACCAAATTCACATATTTGCTTCATAAATTTTATCTGCAGCATGTAAGTAAAACTCTTATTTTGTTTGCTTTATTGCGTTAGTTGTTCAAGCTCTTCGTAATCTGTTACCCTTATTTACTTCTGCGTGTTGATTAGTAGTCTGCACACGCATACATGTTCTGTAAAGAAATATGACGCATCCTGAAACAATCGTTTGTCTTACGGAGCAAAGACAACCAAGATCATGATGCGCCTAGGCCTAGAGTTTTGCAAGGAAACCGAACTTCGTCACCTAGGATATCAAACCTCAAACTGCGGATCAGTAGAAAAAAAAGGAGGGGCAAGCTCTTAGTACAATCGGGAGTCAAATCCGGATTTCCCAAGTGGTGTATAAGCATGTTACTACTTCGCACGCCCTAGAAACAACCATCCGATTTCATATATCAATTTTTCGAGGTGCGCCGGTTCATTTCATCACAGAATTTATTAGTAAAGCATTCCAAAACAAACAATGTATACACGAAGGAAATTGTAATTTATTTACAAAAACTACGGATGATGGAAACGTGTGCTTGAATTCAATGCCCTTTTAAGGCGTTTTGCCGCCCTAGGCGAGAACTGAAAAATGCCCCCCCCCCACTCTTTTGCCTATATCCCCCTCCTTACCACCAGCAACATCCAGCGGTACAACAATGTAAATGTTCTATTATACTTTTAATCATTAAACCCGTTAATTATATTTATATTTTAGACTTATATTAGTTATTTTGTAATATTAGAATATTGTGAATAGTAAAACAATTGCTACATGTTATAATTGTTTAATTTCAACATTTTATATTTTTGAAAATTGTAATATTGACGGAGTAATATTTCAAAACACAACGTTGTATTATCAGAGCTAGAAGGCTTAAATGTATTAGATATAAAAGAACTTGTGTGCAAAATTAAACAATGAAACACATCAAACATTTTTACATTCGTCAAAGTAAAGACTTATTAAGTAATTGTTTCGTATGCTTTTGAAAACAATTATATGTTTTAATTTTTTCCATTTTTTTTTTCTCCTCATTTGCTCAATTTTTTCTTTGTTTGATTTAAAATTAAAATTTTTACGCTATTTTGCCGCCCTAGGCAGTCGCCTACTCTGGCCTAATGGTAGAAACGGCCCGACTTGAATTGGAACGTAATGCATGAAAAAGGTCTAATTTTATTTTAAAAAACAAATAAAATACGCATATGCAAATTGAATTCCACAGTATCAGTCTACATTTAACTGCCTTTACATGTGTGATCGTAAGATACATAAAAGGTTTATAATTTTCCAAAAACGTGAAAGCACTACTGAATCTCAACATGTGTTTAATTATGGGTTATTTGTATTGCCAGGTATTCAAGTTCAGTAGTAACAAGGAAAGCAAATCTTTAATGTTTTGGGTACCTTTGTCCGTACCTGTTTTTAATTCCCTTTGACAAGATTGTAAATAGAATTGGTCCCTCGGCAATCCATGTAGGGCTAGGTTCGCTTTGAAATTTTCGAAAACTTTCGGCGCCCAGATACTTCACATTGGAAGAAAAGAGTGGTAAGAAAGACGTCATCAGCCCATCCAGAAAAAGCTCTTATCTCGACACTTTTCAACAGAGGTGAGGTTTCTGTCTCAGCCGATGACGGCTCGTGCATGCGTGTGTATGTGTACGTGCCCTTCATGTTCGATGCCAACAATTTAAGAGCACAACGTCCCCCCCCGCTCCAACACCGCAGAGATGCGTCGATGCCTAAAAACAAACTTGAGTGACTCAAGAACCTTGGCATGTTGAACATTTGGTAACTCTTCTTAGTCAGAAACTTACCCCCATGATTTTGCTCCCAAACACTGGGACATTAATGAGGATTCACGGTCTCAAAGGTTTTGGCTCCAAACCCACAATGAAAACAGGGGTTACTTTCCGGTTTTTTTTCAGCATCCTTACATTAGAAGACCAAAAACATGAAAAAAAAAAAAAAAAATCATGAAGTTTAAACGTGTGACCTAGACTATTATTATAAACACGATTAGGTAATGCATTACAGCGAAACTTTTTTTTTTTTTCAATGTGCGTATCAGAAAAAACCCTCTAAAAAAGTTCGAAGCTGGCAATTAGCAAAATGCAACTATTCGTAGGGTTTTAACATCTCTTAGCAATTTGCAGAAGAAAAAGCAATGATGTTCCAACAATCAACTGCACGATACTTTTGGACCTACTGATATAGGAATTTGTGGGTTGTTTTGCATGTAACAGTATAGGAACCATTTTCGCGTCTCTTGATTACGTGTGTGATAGCATTGTGTAGAACTAAATATATGTTTTGATAAAATTCACGAATGTCATTTGGATAAATTCTAAGAGTATACGAATTTTTTCTTTTGCTTTGACGTGACCCAATATAATAATCAAAGCACAATTTTGGGCGAAGTGTGCAATTTTTTTTTTTAATTAAACATACAAGTTCAAGATTAATTCGCCTGGGCAACAGAGAGTAAATGCTTGTAGATCTGACTAAACTCATACTGTCAAGGTGTAATTACAGTAATTTTTTTGCAAGGCGTTGTATGTACGCAAAAAGAAAAGAATTTAAAATCTGCGCCTCTGTTTGCTTAAATTTCATCATCAACACTTGTCATAAAAAAAAAGTCATCTCTCTCGATACTTTACATCAATTTTCTTTGTATTTCGTAATGAATTCTACCTTTTAATATGTTTACTTATTAAATCTGTGTTAAAAAGCCTTTCAATGCTCTGATTTTGTAGCCGCTTATATACTTGCGCAACTACAATCTGACAATAAAAGCGAAGTATGTGAGCAGTCAACGTGTCAGTACAATTGTTGTCGAAGCAATGGTTGATTGGTTGTATATTTATGGTGCAAGGACAACAAAGGTCATTTTGCGCTACACTGAAATAATGCAATGGCTATATGTAAATAATAATCCCATTTATATAGAGGCAGTCATTGCCAAAAGCATGTATAACTATGCAAGCAAGTGGAATATAAAAAATGGTGACTGAAAAAAAGAAAAAAAAGAAAGAAAGCGGAAGAAGGAAAAATTCAAAACGAGGAAACTCGTCGAAGCGAGAACTAACATGTTGCGTTTCATATTAAGGGAGGTCAAAAAATGGGGTGGGTCGAGTCAGAAAATGAGGAATAAGCGGTAACCTGTCTGACCAACCAACCAACCACTAAATATGCTCACCTGCGTACGGGCCATTTTTTTTCACTGAGCCTTCACGCCCGAAGATTAAAACAAATTTCCAGAATTTATGCGGGAGGCAACTCGAGAACTGATTTATTCGTTGGCATTTCCTCTGTTTCAGTTTTCTAACCTTGAATAGAATGGGATGCGTTATAGGGCATTTTCGTGATCGCCACACCCAGTTTCTGAAGAAGCTCCAATGGCAGAAAAAGAACTGAATTGCTTAAAAGTGGTTTCTGAGAATCAGCCAATCAGAAATATAAAATAGTACAGCCCTTATACGTTTCCACAGAGCCTGATCTTTAAATAAAAATCCGCGTCTTCTTTCTTCTTACCACGAATATCAAATGAAAATAAATGCGGTTTCAAAATTATCAACTAATCATAGCTAATGAAGGTGGAAATCAAAATTAAAGCAACAAACAAAAGGGCTTTATGTTCTAATTTTATTTTTATTTTTTTCTGAACATTTGAAGAGGCCATATTTGCATATATATTACTTCTTTTGTGTTCTTAAGCGCAATGTACCACGCAACCAATATACATAAAGTTCATTAATTTCCCTGTTAATTGAGATCCTGTGTTTGTTGCTTTAATTTTGCGCACTAAACTATGCCTTGCATAACATAATGCTAATACATATGGTAGTTGCTTGTATCACGTTCAAAATGAAACACTCTGCATGAGTTTACACTTGCCCATCAACCTCGTGTTTGCTGTAGTCGTTAAAAAAAAACAAAAAAAACACGTTCTTTTCAACTATGATTCTAAAGTATTTGTCTTCTCACGCAAACAAACAAAATAAAGGCTAATATGTATAAAAAAAAAGTTATAAAAGAGCCAGTAACCAGGATAGTAATAGAACCAAGAATTGGTATACATTTAGCCATTACTTTATTATTAGTATATATTTAGCCATTGCCTTTATCAGCGTATTTCCCATATGATGAGATACAGCAGCAAATGCGTCGCACAAGGCGCAAGATACAATTATGTGTCCCCTGATTAGAAAAATGTCATTTTTTGTCAATATCACACATTGTATACTTGTTTTTATTCCTTACACAGTACAACATTGATAAATAAAAGAACGTTGGTTGAGACAAACCAATAAAATAAAACTCACGAGCCTCGTGAACACTGAATAGATTCGGAGTAAGACAATATTTTACTAATACAGTAGCTTTAACACGGATTTTTCATAAATCAAAAAAATACACTCTATAACAAAAAAAATTGACGCACCAAGAAGAGTTACCCGATTGCGATAAAAATTGGTAGATGTGAAGAACATACATAGAAAAAGAAACGATTAAATTTCAGAACAATTGAACGATTTATTGCAGAGTTTGACCGTTACAAAGGGAAGTTAATCCAAGGCGTTGGTGCACCTCTGGCCTGGATGCAAGCTGTCACCCGGCATGGCATAGACTGATAAAGATCCCGGATGGTGTCCTGCAGAATTTCTTGCCAAATTGTCTCCAACTGTCAGGCTAAATCGTCAACATTCCATATGGTTGCAATCGCCTTCCCATAGCATCCCAAATGTGCTCTATGGGAGAGAGATCAGGAGATCTAGCTTGCCAAGAAAGTGTTGGGCAAGCTTGAAGACACGTGACGTGTACGGCCAAGCATTTTCTTGGTGAAACGTAAGTCCAGGGTGTCGCAAAAGGAACGGTAACACAACCGGTCTTAGAATGTCGTCTACGTACTGCTGTTCTGTAAGTGTGCCAGAAATTACCACCAAAGGGGTCCGGCTATCAAAGGAGATGGCATCCCAGATCATAACGCCCTGTTGTGGGCATGTGTGGCGTGCGATAGTAAGGGCAGGATCCCCACGCTGTGACAGCTGCTCTGATAATCGCTCTGTCTTCCCTGTTCTGTTGTGGCCCTAGAGTGACAACTGAAATCCCGACGCTGACATCTGCCGTTGTTGATCCACTCTTGCCAGCACCGTCCAATCGCCGCATCGCTTCGACCCACATGTCCAGCGATTCTTCGATTCGTCCAACCAGCCTCTTTCAATCCGATAGCACGACCTTTTTCAAACTATGACATATGACCCTAATGAGCACGAGTCTTTCGGCGAGGCATTTTTACAATCGACATAAGATATCCCCAGTCAAAATGCAACAGAAATTTTGACCACATGTTGAGAATCGCCCCGTATATACACCGGCGGAATGCGCAGTTCCGATGATGATCTGGAGTTCCCACTATTCATTCATTGGACACCAAATAATGTCCGTGAGTTGGCGCCCTCTGTCGGTCAAACCATATGAACGTGGACTGTAGGAGGAAAGTTAGCTGCGTGAAGGATTGTGTTAAATGATAAAAAAATTGTAATGTACATGATAAAAAATTATTGGTGAAATTTTAAGAGGAGAAAACGTGACCACGCTGGATGGATGTTGGCCGTAATAGATAAATCGTTCACCAGGTGCTCGGTGTTTTGATGGATTGAAAAGGTTCCAAAAAAATTACGATCAGCAGGAGATGAAGGTTTGTAGATTAACTTCGCTTCATCGAAGTTAAATTTGTGGTCCAAAGACCAGCAATGAACGGCTATGGATGATTTATTCAATTCTTGTTTTTGTACATATGCCCGATGTTCTTTAATCCTAAAATGAAGTTCACGACGAGTTTGGACGATGTATGATTTTGAGCACGAGCACAGGATTTCATAAATACCCCATGAGTTGTGATCCGGAACCGAGTCTTATAGCTTTGAAATACCAAGTTTATTGATGGGCGTGAAAGTGACTTTACAATTAAACTTGCTAAGAATAGTAGCAATTTTAGTGCTGATATTGGGAACGAAGGTAAGTACATGGTCTATAAAATAGGAATGCTGTTGGGAGAAAGATGTGTGTCCGGTTTTTTGGAGGAGAATTTTTTACGGCCCGATCAACAATAGACGGTTTGCAGTTTCGGAATATGGCAATGTTTTTGATGAACTCGAGTTCCTTATTCCGGTCTTCTTCAGTAGAGCAAATTTTGATACACTGAATACAATCCAGTAAAAACTGCTCATTTTCTGAGACATTGGGTGTGCTGATGAACAGTTTGGTGGCAACGAAATGGAAGAAGGTTTATGGTAAACGCTTAAACGAAATTCGAAGTCTGTTTTCATGACCAGAATGTGCAGAAAGGCAAGTTTGTTGTCAACTTCGCATTCAAATGAGGATTGAATATGATCATTGAACAAGTTGATATTATGGGTCAGAACCTTGAGATCAGTATTATTACCATCTAGAATTGCAAAGATGTCGTCTACATACCGGACCCATAATTTGAAATGAAGATGTTCGTGAATTTTTTCTTCGACATAATGCAAATAGATATCTGATAAAATAGGAGATAATGGGTTCCCATAGCGAGACCGTCTGTTTGTTGGAAGAACTTATTTTGGAAACTGAAGCAAGTTTGTGAAATATAAATTTCGGTCAGGTTGGTAAGTTCACAAACTTCAAAATCAGTGTAGTGGAATTCCTTCATGCGCTGTTCTAGAGACTGAAGGGATCCTTGGATCAGAACATTCGTGAAATGGCTTTTTACGTTAAATGAGACTATTGTGTTTGGAGTGAAGGGAATGTCACGAAGTCTGTTAGCGAATTTTTGATTGTAAAGGAGTTATTGTATAGTAATGGAGAAAATCTTTGCGCTAAATGCTTTGAAAGAGCGTGACATGCGGTGCCAATATTTGAGACTATAGGACGAAACGGCATGCCCGCCTTATGGACTTTGTGTAGTGCATATAGGCGAGCAATGTTAGCAATAGACGGAATAACTTGCTTTTTGTTTTTTTATCTAAAAATTGGCATAAGTGGATGGCACGTTTTATTTTATTGAGATGAATATTGGATGGATCTTTCTTGATATGGCTATAGCAGTCGTCTTGAAGCAATGTTTCCACTCTATCCAAATATTGTTGTTTGTCAAGGACGACAATTTGGCCTCCCTTGTCCGCTTTTGTATTGATGGTGTTCTTATCCGACTGGAGGTCTTTCAACACGTTGTGATCATGGCGCGACAAGTTTCGTTTAATGATGTTATTGGATGCAATGGTCTCGGCAATAAGATGACGGAACGCATCTTTTTGACCAGAGTTTAATTTACTAAAAGGAAGAGCCTTTTCAATTGGTGCGATTAATTTAGTAGGGTGTACTGGTCGGGCGACAGCAAAATTAGAATTCAGTGAAAGAAGTCTAGTCAGATGGTTAGAAAGAGGCCTGTTAGAAAAGTTAACAACTGCGTCAGGAAATGGTACAGAAGCGTTGCGTTTCAAAAAATTCTCCTCCAAAAAACCGGATACCCATCTTTCTCCTAAGAGCATTCCTATTCTACAAACCATCTGCTTACCGTTCTTTTCCAATATCAGCATTAAAATTGCTACTATTCTTAACAACTTTAATTTTAAAGTCTCTTTCACGCCCATCAATAAGCTTTGTATTTCAAAACTAAAAGACTCGGTTGCGGATCACAACTCATGGGGGGTATTTATGAAATCCCATGCTCGTGCTCAAAATCGTGCATCGGCCAAACTCGTCGTGCACTCCGGTTCAGGATTAAAGAACGCCGGGCATACGTACAGAAACAAGAATTGACTAAATCACCCATAGCCGTTTATTGCTGGTCTTTGGACCACAAAATTAACTTTGATGAAGCAAAACTAATCTTCAAACCTCCATCTCCAGCTGATCTTAATTTTTTTTAAAACTTTTTAATCCATCAAAACATCGAGCACCTGGTGAACGATTTATCTATTACGCCAATATCCATCCGGCGTGGTCACGTTTTCTCCTCTTAAAATTTCACCAATAATTTTTTATCACATACATTACAATTTTTTTTATCATTTAATACAATCCTTCACGCAGCCAACTTTCCTCCTACAGTCCACATTCATCTGGCTCGACCGATAGAAGGCGCCAATCCACCAACAACCTTACCCTTTATACAATAAACAATCGTACACTCGCCCTTACGAGCGATGTACGCTTAGATTTTTTACTTCTTTGATGAAAGCTCAAGGCTTTCGAAAAACGTTTAAAGCCGAATAAATTTTCGTTCCAAAAACTGTGCCTATTGTGTATTATATTAATCATCGAGATAAGCGAATATTACTCTCCTAGTAATTTGGCTCATTTAAACCCAGTAAACACTTATCAAAACTTGAACTGGAGGGGAAGAAAGTGAATATTCAGCAACATAAAAATAAAAACGAAAGAAATCCACAAAATAAGCCTCCTCTCCAAGGCTTTACCAGAATCTATTATATAAGACAAACAACAAAATTCCACGTATAAGCAAAATTGTTATACGCGTGATAACTAGAATTTAGTCCTTACATTCACTAAAACTATTTGTGAAACCCTAGCACGCATACACATCTACAAGGCTGATCATACAGACTTTCTCAGATATGCCTGGGCAACCGATGGGGAAAAAGACAACAAATTATGCAGTGAATACTAAAATGACGACCAAAATATTTCTGACATAATGCCTATCGTTTCGGACACTCGTGATATTAAGACAAGTGCTGGAATTGGGGTTTTCAAGGAAATGGTGATATTTCTCAAGTGGCTCGTGGGTGGATTTCTTAGATCATCCGTCTAAAACTCCCACGCATCTCATTTTTCTGAACTTAAAAATCTTAACTGCGGAAGCAAGGCGTCTTTCTAAGCGACTGAAGCAGGATGTATAAAGTGGTTCTTGACCAAATTGATGAATTCCAATTCATTGTACGACATCCTTCGGGGAAAAGAGTTACTGGGAATGCATAGCCTTGAAACGTGAAGGTTGAAAAAGGACATACAAAACTGTCATTTAGATTAACGCGTTTGAAAACAAAACGTTTCAGGCACCGAATGTAGTAATTTCCCGTATGCCATCAGGAAGATGCAACACACCGAAGGCTAAAATAAAAACTAAGAGATATGGGACGGGTAACCTGTCGTTATTTATAGAGGGCGTGTTGTTCAGCGTCATTTTTCAAACAAAATAAGTTATCGTTGACTTTTTTAATAGCTTTATGCATTTGCAGCACAGGTTAAAGTGTGAAATAAATAGCTTAATTTTCCGAGTTGGCCACAGTATGCGTATATGTGTAAAAGGGTAGTAGCAATTAGTAGTACAACATGAATTTGCGCACGAGGGGCGCCAAAACCTCCATCATCTTTAATTCAAAAGAAAAGTACCATTTGTGGAAGAAGAAAAAACACGTTAATAATAATTATTTTCAATGAACTGATAACGATTGAAAAATATATAAAAATGGATTTTGCTGCTCATGACTGTATTTTTCATATATAGTCACTGAAATGTCTAAAACAATATATCCTAGTTGTGTGTATTGATGATACAAAAGCTTTTCAAGTACACAGTTATCGTTTCTGTTATAAACAAATACGTTATCCATTAGGTATCAAAATAAATAAAATTTCAATTTATATAATAAATGTCTCGCTTACATTATTACACGCGTCCAAACAATATGAAAATATGGTTAAAGTGATAGGTAATTATATAGCAGAATAATGTTTGTCCTACGGCTGCGCACCATGATATAGCTAGGATGGCTACGATAACTCAACGTAACCTCAGAATCACGATGCATTTATACACAACCAAGCTTACCGGGAGTCAAACCCAACCCAGTGGGCCCGAAGAAGGGTGGTGCTAACCACCAGGACGCCGGACAGCTAAATAACTAAGCTGTTCAATATATCCAGTTCATTTAACAACAAGCAACACATACGTTGATAATGTCCATAGAGATTCAAACTGAAATTGCTTGGTCTATGACAGTGAAGCAACGGTAACTTGGACGCGAATTTACGCGATGTTTACCACGAATTTTAAGGGGTTTCCAACGATATCCCGAATCTTAGAATTTTTCAACGATTTCGCGAATTTCATATTTAAATAATTTTAATACTACCATCATAAGAAAATTTGACAGAAAAATGTATTTAAACTACGTGTACGCAAGATATTTTGCATCGCCCCCCCCCCCTCTTAACCTACTGTATTAAGCTAAAACATTTGAATCCCTTTTATTCGAGAGTAAAAACATTAGTATAATAATGTAGGGACAAAGGCACAGTAAATGATTCACCTAGGAATGCTTTCCTGTCTGAAAATTGCAAAAAACTAATTTTCTCAAACTTCTGTACAATTTTACTCCCCTTTGGGTGTCAATGGATGGCGACATAATTTCATATTACTTCCTTTTTGTGCCAACAGTACGTAATTTATCAATTAAACTTTATCATAAGCATATATGTAACCAAAACACAAGTAATATGGAGTTTACTGCCATGTGGAGTTGGTCTTTTTTGAAACTTTTTTTATGAATTTTTTTACATGTTTTGAATTACATGACACATATTTCTTTTATTTTATCCGTTAAATACGATGATCCTTCATAATCTTACCGACTTCAAAAGCGATTTTGCTCACATACAGTGCGATTAAAAAATATCAAACCTGGAGTAAAAGTGTCATTTTTGGATTTCAAATATTCATAAAAAAAATTCCATACGATTTTAGCATAAAAATGATTACATGTTCTTCATAAGAGACTCAAACGCTATCGATTCCCGTAGGTTTCATCTCAAAGTGCGTTTATCGGCAAAAAGGGTTCCATTGTAAGTTTTAGTTAAAATCCATTCAAAGACACTTCAATTATCATCATTTTTTGCCAAATTTTTCTCACACCGCATATATAGTCGCCCGCTTATAAGGTCAGAGTTTTCAGGAACACAGGGGTGGCCTTATATTTAGCACTGACTACATATATATATATAAAACCACGTAGTTTGTTGTTTTAGAATTTTATATCCCAAAACAGATCAATGTCTCACCTGAGATGGAACAAACAATTTCATGAAACCTTTGAATCAAGATACGTTTACAAACACCCATACCGTATCTAGGATTATATTACAAAGTCAGGACAATTCAAACATGTTTAATTCGAATTCGTGGATGATCCGAACTATTTCCGCGGCCCGATGTCCGAAGTGCCCGTGTTAAAGCTTTTCAAATTTGAATTCTTGGATACTTCGAACTAACTTTATGCTCCCTTCAGCTTCGAACTAACCAAGTTCGACTGCACGAACTTGAATTCAGTGGTGTGGTTTTAGGTTAATCAAACCTGAAACTAGAGACCAGACAAGGGGTGGAAAATCTGTAGCCTTTACATGGGTGTCTGCGGATTTTTGGCAGATTTTGGCATAATTATATATAGTTTCATCTTTACAAATTGCACATTCGCAAACAGCGAGTAAATTTCAATTATTTAAGGTTAAAAATCTCTATTTTTAATGTACAGATCTGAAATGAATCGCTTGTATGGGACCATTAAAAGGGATAACACTGCATTTAATTTGCTTTGGGAGCAAAACACGAAAAAAAAGTAGACTAAAAAACCTTTCAAGAGTTTTTGAGTTCCTAAAGAACATTATTTTATATTTAGGAAGGTACCTCTTTGAATCTTCGTCAATTTTTTTATTTGTTTGTGTCTTTTCAACGCAAGAGTAGCTGCGCCGAAACTACCAGTTTTCTAAAGAATCCCAACCTCTTAAAGCCTAGAAAAGCAATTGCTGGTCTTTTATTAAAATTCGCTATAGATTTAGTGTGTAACCTTATGAGAAATCCATAGAACGACGTGCGTGCGGCCTTCCAGTGTCTGGAAGTTCCTCAATTCTAGACTAAACACATAACGGCGATCGATGTACGTAACAATTGGACACGTCTCCCGAAAGCACGTGAACTTTTCCAGAACAGGGCGAGTTCATTAGCCTTTAACACTTAACGGTAGATTGACAAAATGAAATATCTGCAATTAAGTAATTATAAATATTGGAAGGAAAAAATACTTTAGGAATTATTCAACATAAATTAACAGCGTTGTTCTCTTTTTTCTTACAACCGTTTGAGTTCAATAATGCAAAGACGACAAAGGTTATGCTGCATCAGAAATAAGATTCCATTCTTCTTAAAACTGATCGCGTATATCGAGATAAAGCGCATCTTTCATACGAGCATGCTGTCTTTTAGCAAAGCTAACATCACAGTCCGCCAATGGTTCGTAGCAAAAACTAGGAGGTGGTAAATTTGGACTCTGAGGAAAAAAAGGGTGTAGGTTTTGTCGACGAACGACTCTTAAGCAGCACATTTAAGACCTAGATATTCAGGTGAAGGAATATGAAGGAGGTGGGAAGGCTTTTAAGCACGGTACAGCACAGTGCCGCTATTAATGATGAAGTTTAGGTCAAAGTTCCTCAGCTACCTCAAAAAAGGACGAGAATAGCTGGCCGCGTTCCCAGTCAGAAACATATACGGAATGAGTGCGTCAATGCGAAACGCTATGGGATAGGATCTATTTATTCTAGTGAACAATAACATCCCAGATGCCTGAATTTTTTCTGTAAAGTAACGTGTTAAAAGAATGGACCACTTATACAACGGAAAAAATGCGCTCGTGGAAAAACGCCGTTCAAATGTGTCTTGTTGAAAGAAAGCACGCCAACACAAGATTTTTGTTCGCAGTGGGCCAAATATAAAATTCGGTACGTGTCTTCCCTTTTCTATTATTCTCCATCGCAAGTTTTATTAACATTAAGCAAACCAAAAGCACATTTTCTAAATATTGCTGTAAATACAGAAACGTAAATACGTAAACGTAAAAACGTAAATGTAAATACGAAAACGTTTCGTTGAAATTTTATAAGAGAAAGTATCCATTACATAGGGATGGTACAGCTTCACTTCCCAATGGTATCAGCTTCGTATCAGTCGAAATCGGATTTTGTATCAGCTTCTTATCAGCCAAAATCGGATTTTGTATCAGCTTCTTATCAGCCAAAATCCAATTTTGTATCAGCTTCTTATCAGCCAAAATCCAATTTTGTATCAGCTTCTTATCAGCCAAAATCCAATTTTGTATCAGCTTCGTATCAGCCGAAATCTAATTTTGTATCAGCTTCGTATCAGTTGAAATCGTATTTTTATCAACTTCGTGACATGAAAAATTACATTTTGTTTCTGCCTTATATAAGTTAAAATCAAATTTTGAATCGATTAAAATAGATTTTTATAATAACTGTGCACTAGTTTAAATCAAGATTTGTATTATGTTAAGAACGATCGTTTTGTGTTGTTTGGAAGGATATTACATATATTGTAATTATTTACAACTGCACAACTAATATATGGATCTTGTTTAAAAGAATATTTAATTCCCTACATTATGTTACAGTAATGTACATGTCAATTACTGCTACTCAAACAGTAAACAGATGAAAGGACAATGGCCATGAAAAATTAATAAATATATGAATAAAATAAAAAATTAACATTACGCATTTGTAAACATAAATATTACGTACACATCCATGGCGAAGTCATTTCAAAAGTCACTAGTTACAAATACTTTCTTTCAGACAAAACTATCACTTACAAGTAAAAAGTACTTCAGTGCAAAAGTAAAAAGTATTGTACTTTTAACGTTGTTACACAAATACCGACGTTGCATGCCGATGCCATCTATGTCGATACATGGACATACGTGCATGCATATATATATATATGTGTATTTCCAAATTTCGCTTCATCCAGCGGTACAACCTATTTCAGCTTTAAGCAAAAATTATTTTAATGACAAAAAAATGTGTGCGTGTGTGCACTAGTACGTTGAAACTGTCTAAAAGTAGTGTTTATTTGTATATTTTACTTCCTAGATACTAAACAGTGAGTCGTCTAGCACGAGACCGACGACTTAGTGTGATCGAGTTGCTATGTATTTGCGAACATTTCAACTAACATTTACAGTTAATCCATTAGAGCAGCGGTCCTTAAACTGTGGTCCGCGAGATACTCTCAGTGTTCCACAAAGATTAGGAAAAACACTAAGAAAAGAGCATTTGCTCTTTAATGCTAAGAATAAATTATGAGGGGACGAAAAATTCTTTCCTTAAATGGTGAAAATTAGTGATGAAACACTAGAAATAAATATGTGTGATGCAAATTCTGGGCTTTAAACTTTGAGTTAATTCTTGGGGGTCCGCGAGGGCGAGTGATCTCTGAAGGGGGTCCGCGGTCTAGGAAAGTTAAAGAACCGCTGCATTAGAGCAAAAGTGTGAATTAAATTGTTAAACAATTGGCTAAATTTATCCAGAAAGCGGCCTAATGTATGAATATTTACATGTCAAACGTGTTTGTTCTAAATAACTACATGGACTAAGGACCATTCTTTTTCAGAGGTTAATATCTATAGGTATTGTGAAAAGCCTTCACAGAAATCTGAATCTAAACAGTTCTCAAAATTATTCTGAATTAAACCGTTACAAAGTATTTTGTTACACTGAAAAACTCACATTTACTCGTCTTTTCATAAGTGCTTTATCTTTCGTATTAAAAACATAGACAACTAAACTGCGCAGTGTAATCTTTATTACTAGAAGGTAAAGTCGGGCCACAAAATAGAAATTAAAAAAAGTACATATATATAATATTTACGGAAAAGGTTCACTACACGATTCCTTGTGAAAAAAGGAATAAAAAATGTCCAATACAATTTTTGCTTAAAATCAATATTTAATAAGTTATTTCAAATCATAGTTGAACCAATAATAAGGCAAAGCCAACCCATTTAGCATCGATTTAATGGAATGATATATGCGTGACATATACGTCCTTTGCCACGAAGAGAGATAAGAAGCGAAGATTTCACTGGTTTTTAAAAACTTGCTAATGGTCACGTGTTACTTGAATTTCAGAATATTGAAACTCACACCCACGTTACGTCATAATCAACAGTAAACACCACATTTGGCGATTTCTCGTGCCAAATCAATCATACCACTGACGGGAAGTATACGGATCGGAATGTGCTGTTTGCCACTAGATTCAACCTTTTTTCTTCTTCCTTGTGGGGAAAATATTAAAATTAATAGTATTTTTCTCTTATTTTATAAGTAGCCGCGTCCCAGCGACATTCCGTCGCGTGCCCGTCTGGCAGGCTTGCGACGTATTTGCTATCCACGGTATAGTAAAGTGAACTCCAGACCCGGGCCTCGGCCCCCTGAAATGCAAAATCCGCCACTGCCAGCGACATGCACATATTCCAATATTTTAAATAGAACTAAAATGGGAAGTCATTTGGTTTACCAAGTTCATTGGCGGTACCGAGTTGTTAATTAGCTCCCTATGGAAACACCCCAATGGAGGAACTAGCGAAATTGACTATATCCTGGCAAACAAGAAATCAATTATTGAAGATTGCAGCGTACTGAACAGATTTAATACTGGAAGTGATCATCGAATGGTGAGATGTAAAATGCACTTAAATACTAAATTAGAAAGGCAGAAGCTCATTAGGAAACAAGTAAGTAAGAGGGTGGATTTAAAGAAATTAAAAGAAAATACCGAGGCATTCAAGTTGGAATTAAAAAATCGCTTTTCTGCACTGGAAGGACTTATTGAAGAAAGTGATATCTCAGAAGCAAATGAAAACATTGTTAAGACAATAGTTGAAACTGCTGGGGAAATTGGTGGTGTAACCTGTAAAAAGCACAATAGCAAATTATCTGAGAAGACGAAACAGCTCATGAAAAGGCGAAGAGATATGAAGGTGGACAATCAAAATACCAGTTCCAGGATTGAGTACATAGAACTTTGTAAAACTCTGCGCAAAAGCATGAAAGAAGACATAAGAAAATTCAACTGTGAGCTAGTAAGGAAAGCCATTGAAAATAACAAGAGCCTTAGGGTTGTTAAAGGAAGTTTATCTGTTGGGAAGAAACACATCATTGCATTAAAAGGAGAGGATGGCACCGTAACAAGAAATAGGGAAGAAATACTTAGAAGAGTTGAAGAATTCTACAAAAATCTATACGAAAGTAACAGTGGATTAAACGAAGACATTGAAATAGTCGAAGGAACAGCTCCTAAAATCTTAAAAGAAGAAGTTTCATTTGCAATAAAAAGCATGAAGAAAGGAAGAGCCCCTGGTGATGATGGTATTACATTAGATATCCTAAAAGAAGCAGAGAAGAGGAGCATGGAGAGGTGCATGCTTGGAATAACTAGGAGAGATCGAAAAAGAAACATTTGGTGAGAGAGCAAACAGGAGTAGAGCAGGGATCGAAATTAACTTTTTAAATCAGGTGCACAAGTGCACCCAAGTCTTACGACTTAGGTGCACTAAATACTAGTTAAGTGTACAAGTAACGAACGGAATAGAAAGTAAACCTCAACATTAAAAACGGGTAAAATGTAAGTGTAGCAACTATATTTAAGCATGTAAACTACAACAAAATGCAACTTTTCAAAATAATTGAACATTCATTTGTAATAAAAAAAAATTCAAAGCAAATGCAGATACATTGAGAAAATTATATAAAATTAGTCCATAGGTCACTGTTCTTGAAAAAAAAAAGTAAGTAGCCATAGATCTGAATAATTAGGTGCACTGCATGCACCCAAATTAAAAATTTACGTGCAGGAATAAAATTTTATGTGCACCCTCTAATTTCGAATTCTGGAGTAGAGGACATCATTGTTAAAGTAAAAGGGCTGAAATGGCGATGGGCTGGGCATATTGCAAGAAGAACTGATCAACGATGGACAACGCAAATTCTCAACTGGATTCCAAGAGACCACCGAAGACCTAGAAAACGTCCTCAAACTAGATGGGTGGATGAAATAAGAAAACAGGTTGGGGTGACGTGGAAGCGAATTGCTCAGGATAGACTTGTGTGGAAAGCATTTGGAGAGACCTTCATCCAGCAGTGGATAGATGATGGTGATATATATAAGCCATAGTGGCCTGTAGGTAAAAACACATTGGAGCCAAACCCCACGTTTAGTGATCGAAATGGATAAAAATGTTTAACTACAAAAACTTGAATCTCTTTCACTCTCCTTTTTCTAGTGACTATAAATTTAGAGTTAAATTATATGTATATAAATCTTTACAATAAATTGTTGAGCTTATTTACTTGCATCACAGTGCATGTATTGAAAATTTAGGTGTCAATACCTATAACTCAGAAAAACTTATCTATTAGTACTTCTAGAAGCAAATATGGCCGGCTTTAGAAAAATTATGTTTTGTATTTCCAATCGGAATAAGAATTTCCAATTAAGATTAGTTAAAGCAATTAACAAATTATTTTAACTGATGTTTGGCTGCTACAAGTATGGGGTGCTGTGAAACTAATTAACTGCTACTTTCGTCTGAAATTTGGTGACCATGGGGAAAAATAAGTGTCTTTTGTCACCCAACGGTAAAAATCCACTCAAAACATTACCTTTTTTTTTTTTAAATTACCAAACACATTGAAAAGTACTTGCACGTTTCCTTTCAAGTGAACATTAAAAAAGCCCAGGGTGACTTTAACTGGCATTAGTATTTCAATGCAGACGCAGCTGCCAAAAGAAGGTATTTATCAATTGGTAAATAGGCCTGCAGGCAGTCCCCTGGCCTGCAGTTCAAAGCAGGATTGATGACATTTTTGCTGCTTAAAATGTTGTCGCAGCTGGAACGGGCGATCGATTTCGGTTTGTATTGCGTAATTTATATAAGACGTCTTTCAAAAATCTTTTTGCGTATTTAAAAGTAAAAGTACCTAGGAGTAATATAATGCCGCCCTTGGAAAGGTGACGTTCATAATAAACTTGTATCAAACTCCTAATCTTAAGAAGTCGTTTGCTTGTGTTTTACAGCACCAGAGATGTCAAAGGTCACGTATCTTGTGCTAATCAAAATCTTTATTAAAAACCTGTTTTTAGAAAGCAGCATAAAATTGTACATACATATTTCCATTAATATGGCCAAGTCAAATGCTTTGATAAAATTCAAAGTGAAATAAAAAAAAAAATCAAAGATGATGATAATAGTTATCATCAAGAAAGATACACGTGGGTACATGTCACTGATATTAAAAGAAATTTGTTCACAAAATGGAAAAGTTGTTTAAAATTCGTAGAAATAGATAAAACACATTACTGCTACCGGCTCTTCGATAAGTAAAACATGTAATGTTCTTTCAATTCAAAGGATACTAATGAAAGAAGGATGACTTCTATGCAGGGACTCTAGCAAGAATCACTTCCTCTCTCAATTTTTTTAATGCTATATTCAATTTATGATTTTATGGGGCGAGACTTATTGAAAACTTGCTTTTCCCAATGTAAGCAAGGAAAATACACCGTAATCTGTTTTACACCACATCGTACAAAACTCTTAATGACAAGCGCTGTAGTTGTTTAAAAAATAAAGGCACACGCAAAATAAATGACAAAGAAATTTAACATCAGTTTTGAAGCAATGTACTGGAATAATTTATTTTTAATTCCGGAGGTGAAAAAAAAATCTCTTCCTGGATAACCTTCACCATGAAAAAGCTCCATTCATACAAATGCAATCAAAAGAAAACTACTCCTATTTAGAAGAACTGGACATGAGCAAAGCCAAATAACTAACGTCAGAGCGTGACACTGAACATTGTTGTTCGGATTATGATGATTCAAGGGATCCTTCTTACAGACAAGTAAATGGCGTAGCAGCCCTCAGAACAAACGAGACTCGCGCTACAGTTACCGTCGTTTAGGACACGGACCGGTAATAAAGCAGAAAAATACTTCACAACGGAAACCGTCGCCAAGGTCCATCAGGAAAAAAAAACAACTTCAGATGATTATGATCTACAATTGAGCCTAACAAGGTCGCTAGCATAACCTTCGACGCTCGGAAGAATACGCAACGAATGCGTAACAAAAAACAGAATCGGCAAAATGCGCATCGCAGGGGGTCTATTGTAAGGTGGTCATTCAAACGAAAAACCAACACAACTCTTTTCCAACTAAATGGATAGTATCTGTGTAGCTTGGTCCTTGAAAACTTTAGACATTCAGCCAAGCAGTAAATGAAACAGATGTCTCAATAGGTAGTAGGTATATGTGTGTAACAAATTACCGTTTCAAAACATATACGATAACCACAAATCAGAGTTGGCGCAGTATAGCCCAGATGCTCTTGCGCCATAAAAAAGCCAAACAAACAAATCAGAGTATAAGGAGCTTGAAGTCTTGTCGAAGTCGTGTTTTTTCCCAAAAAATAAATAATCCACAGTAAGAATTTTGTCTATCACATAACCAAACTGATTGCAAAACACTTGTAAATAAATACGTGGTTTTGCAAAATATTTATAGACTACGCCCGTCTTTCCAAATAGTATACATAACGAATGCGCCCGAGATTTTATGAAGGAATATAGTATTATTTTTTTTATTTTTTAAATAATCAAAGTGGAAGGAAGAAATTTAAATTCCATCACTCTCCATTCGAAATGCACTGTCAAGATCAATCAAACAGAAGACAAGTTAAATGAGTGGGCGTCTAATTTGGCACAAGGCGCTGCCAAAATAATTTAAGGCCGAAACATTTAATACTAACCAAACAACAATTTTATTTTTTATTTTTTTTGCTCCTTTATTATCCCATGTGCCTGCATCCCCCATTTCCAACTGTAACATTAAGAGTATAACAACAATGAAACAAAATAACATCTTGGACAAGTATATGCAAAAAAAAAAAAAATCTTGTTACAGTCCACGGAATGGTAAATTGCTGTAGTCAAATGTATTAAGGGAGGAACCCGTGTGACCTTTCAAAATCATGTATGAAACTTAATGCTTTGATTCATATTCATAAATCATATAGTACTGACAACAAATAGCTAAGAAACAACTAACATTTGACCTTTTCTGGGTTTTTTTTTTTACTTGCTCATGCAAAACAGCGGGTAGGTATGATCCAGACGATATTCGTGTGTGCCGCTGATATAATCTGATTTATTTTACTATGGCCATACATGCAAATTTCCAATTCTTACACGGTACATCATTAGCAAGAAATTATAACAGCAGAATCTTGTCTTCTGAAAATTAGCCTAACATCTATAAAGAATTCGCGATCGCGAGTGGTTTATTGAGTACTGATTTTTCGGATTACTAATCAGTCTTGATCTCCCTTTGATACCATGGGACGTGACCGGACCACCCTTCTAGTTTGTTGTTGCACTAACAAGGCATTCACCTCTTCCAAAATCCAGATCTTACGCTGCGGAAGACTCATACACCAAACTAGCCTTGCTGCTTCACGTATAGCTTGCACACACTTCTGGAATATCTTTCAAAAAGATCACTCCAGATCGCAACTACGCAAGTGTGTGAAAAAGGTGCATGGTTAGAATTCCAAATTTAGTACCTTTAATCCCTTCCTTCTCGCTCCCGTCAAAATGGCAGGGTGGAGTTTTGCTCTCTTTTTCTCGTGCCCGTGATATTTCCGGGCTGGAGTGTTCAAAAGTAATTAATTAATACAATACAATACAATAACCCTGATCGTTGGTTTTTCTAAAAAATTAAATTTTCTTGATTTCAAGCTAAAAAAAAAATCCAAAAATTAAAACTTTACTGTTTTCTTGAAAACTATGCGATCGTTAAGGGGATAAACTTTAACCTGTTAATATTTAAGATATAGAAACTACAATGTTACAAACTTGATCGTATTGTTGACATCTTGAAAATGACATCATATTAGGTTGTCATTTGAAAAAGTAATATCGCTGACAGAAAAAAAATGCATTTCTATTACAGAATATAATAATTAAAAATAAGTTTAGGATAATGTATATATATATATATATAACAATAAGATCACGCCTACATGTGCTCCACCCCATTAACATATGCAAATTTCATAACCATCCAGCAATTCCTTCTTGGTGTTCTTTTTTTTTCATTTACCGGCAGTGTATAACACTTTCCGAAGGCATATAACGGCAAATATTATATATCGTTGGAAAGGTCTCCCAAGGTAGACTCCACGTATAAAATATTTCACTTGAATGGCTCCTCTATATAAAGGGGGAGGCGGCAGAAGCCAAAATTTGTATTACGCTCTACGCACATGTCTATTAAACAAAACATTGACTTATATATCAAATTTTAGCATTTTTGATGTTCTATCTAACCAAATTATTCTTACTTTAAAGAGGGGAGTTCAATATATTTATTATAAATTTATTTAAACTGGGCAGAGTTTAAATATAACCTAATTACCATAATAAACGTTTCGCATTCCTATAAAAGTAATCAATAAGGATATATTATTTAGCATATTTCCCATTTTGGAAATATGTGAAATTTCTAAACAAGAAAGCAATATAACTGTTAAAATACATTTTTACGTTCCCGTACATATGTACAGTGTTACCACGCCGGGAAAATGGAGAAAATTTTCCGCTTTCAATCCATTTGCGTACTCAACTCAGACGCACAAAATCTCAGATGTGACCTTCACGTTTACGACGTAAAAGTGAAAAATTGAAAAGGAACTCTTGAGGTAATCTATACGAGGTAATAACAACGGAAAAACAGAACTATAAATTTAAAATTAGATTTCTAAATCATGAGCCAGAAAAAGAAAATAAAGACTTTTGGGGGGAGGGGAGGACTTACAATCTCTCTTCTCTCGTTTAGTTTTAGACCTCGAAACTGCACACCGAGTTTTCTGAGACCAAACCGCAAATTAACATAACCTTCAAACCTCAATGTGTACGTATAGTCAAACCCATTCCACCGAATTCAAAGGCAATAATCTAACCATTAAGTTTCTGAATAACCTCTTGCTCGCTGTAACTCTTTTTATCACACTTTTTTTTTAATTCGGTAGTATAATACCGTTAGGGAACAAAGAATAATGAGAAACTATCGCCATTCTATTTACTTGCGTTTTTAGGGCGCCAGGACATACTGCGCCGGGACCTACAGTTTTCCGAGGAATCCGAACCTCTGTTACAAAGGGACAAACCTCATACCACGATAGGTAGGAAAACGGCACGCATTCTACTATACCATTGAGAGTCGAACTAGGGTAAATGGCACAATAGACGAATGCGTTACCACTACGCCACC
This sequence comes from Dysdera silvatica, assembly GCA_006491805.2. Classification (NCBI taxonomy): domain Eukaryota; kingdom Metazoa; phylum Arthropoda; class Arachnida; order Araneae; family Dysderidae; genus Dysdera; species Dysdera silvatica. Next base: position 207,416,555 of record QLNU02015360.1, read on the forward strand.
ATAAAGCAGTGGACTTACATTTTCCCGAGGAATCAGAATCTCTTATAGCCTAGGGAGCCAACCCCTAGGTTACAGTGAGCAGTTAATATCGATGACAAGAGAGCTTTTTTTTGTTTTCTTTTTGTTAGGAATCGAACCAGGATTAATGGCACGTTAAGTAAACGCGTAACCACAACAGGGTCCTAATTTGTTTTGGTGTTTTCATGGTGCAAGGACAATAAAGGTCATGCTGCGCCGGGACCTACTATTTTCCGAGGAATCCGAACCTTTTAAGGCCTAGGGAACCAACCCCCGAACAATAGTGAGCGGTTAGTCGGTAAGTATTCTCTTTTATCGCAGTTGCGAGTCGAACCAGGGTTAACCGCACGATAGGCGAACGCGTTACCACCGCAAGACAGGCATTATCGTTATTTAGTGTGTGTGGGTCCATATTTCAGTTACTTCTGACATAACACACGAACAAATAAGCTGCAAAAGAGGAACCTGGATTTTAATATTTAGTTTTATATTTGCATTGGTACTTGAAACGGAAGAATGCAGATAAACGGTTACACAAAAGAAAAAAAAATTATAGCTTCCTGAAAATTGAATTGGACGTAGCTAACTATTTTATACTATGACAAAGATTGGTTTTTTATTTCACTTATTATTTAAGTTTAAGTTTAGCAATGGCAATTTTCTTTGGATTTATGCGACAAAAATATCAAAAGTATTAAAGTAGTGAATGTTCTTACAGAAGGGTTCGTTCATTTAATGTTGCCTTCTGATTCGCCATATGCTTCCTAACTTTAGTACTTTGATCTGTTTACGATATTCTATAACCATTGGTCTCGGAATGGGTGTCTTAAAAACGTTAAAAATGGGATAAATATAAGAAAATTGTAATAGTTAATTTAAAGTTCCCAATAAAAAATTAGCACATATTTATTGTAGTAAATTTGTAATCACGTAAAGTTGAATTACATTTTGCTTGTAGGTAATATTAAGAAGATTGTTAAATTACTAAACTTGCTTTATAACAAAAAAAAAATATATGTAGAGAGAGTTCAGACTATTACAATAAAACCTGCGAATTAGTCGAGTTTCTCGTGTTTAATTTCGGAAGTACTTTAAAATTTGTATTAAAAAAAAAAAAAAAAAAAGTTATGAAGATCTTTTTTTTAATCATAGCAAACACTTAGATGATGCTGACATGAAAATAAAAACTTTCTTCGATACAACGGAACTTTGAAAACTTCGTTACAGTAAGAAAAAAAAAAAAAATCCATTTTCACTGAATTGATATTTTTCAACAACAAATACATGTGTCATTTCGTTAAATTAGTTAGTTTACGAGTTTTATGGCAGCGAAGACAGCAAGTGTCATGCTGCGCCGGGACCTCTAGTTTTCTGATAATTCCGAACATCTTAGGGCCTAGAAACCCCCACCACCCAAGACTACGATGAGCAGTCTGTCGGTAAACGTGCTTTCTTGTCACTGTTGGTAGCCGCATCTGGGATAACGGCGCTAGGCAAACGTATTACCGCTGCACCACCGTAAGGCCTCGTTTCGTTCAAATTATTCTTGCCGCTACATTACCTCTTTCGTAAGTATCATCTACCTTTTCATACGGATTTATTCAGGG
>QLNU02015360.1:207418279-207430588 GCA_006491805.2 Dysdera silvatica
AAAATACGTAATTTTCATGCCAGGAGTATGTCTATGTGAAATATTTCTAAAATTATACAGAAGGAAAAAGGTACCGCTGACAACGTAATAAAAAAGAAATACGCAGTTTCGTAAAGAAAAGAACAGGTGCCAAAATGGAGCTGACGGAAAAAGATCAGAGACATACAGTGCACATAATAGTTTTGGGGAAAAAAAAGTTAGCAAGAAAAATTTCTATTAATTTGAACATAGGTGCTTCTCTTTCTATATTTAACGTTTTCTAAATAAATTTTATATCTCAAAATACCGACGGCTTTAATGTGACCACGGTATGTTAACACAAGGTTTGAAAAATACCGGGCGCCAGGTTGACGTGGCGACTGAAAAGTTGGATCTGGCGACCCCAATAATTCTTTACATTATTTTTTTTTCTCTCTTAATAATGTTTTCTTTCCCCTTCTGTAAAATGAGAAAAGGAAGAACCAACGAATCCGTTTCTTCCTACGACTCACTACAAATGTTTTATTTGCCTTGTTTTTGGCGCAGGTTGACTCAGTTTTCTAAAAACAGAGGCGGCTGCTCAAGTTCATTCACTATACAAGCGTCTGGAGACAGGAGGAGAGTCACCGATCTCCGCCTTCTGCGCGGACTATCAGGGCCTGCGTAGTCGTAATTGGTGGGCAAAGGGGCTTTGAAATAGGGGCAGATATGCCCTTTTAAGAAGGGATTGTTTAATCAAGCATGAAAAATGAAAAAAATAGATGGCGGTATTTATGGACCGTGAATAGTAAAATTAAATTGCGAAAAAATGAACATAGTGATATAATTAGAATTAAAACGTATAGTGATCTTGACAGCTTATATCGATATTATGTATAGAAGTCCTTGCTAGAATTTACCGCTATTACTATGTTTTCGCTTGACTACTGTTACGTGCATGCAGGGAAAAGCGACAGGAAAAATCTCCTCCTCTCACAAGACGATAGCAGATCTAGCTAATTTACAGTGTTTCGGCATTACTGTTAATTTAGCGGCAATGTTCTTGCATTTACAAAGTCCATGCATATGTGCAAAACGCGGAGCCCGACAGCTCCCACTCTGTCTCTAGATGCTTGTATTCCTTATTGACAATTTAGCTCATTTCAAGCTAGATCTATTTTTTTAAAGACCACTTGACTTGAAATATGGGCAAGCAATCCACCTTAATTAAAATTAATAGTTTATATAAAATTATTAATTAAAATTAATAGCTTAATAATTAGTTGTATTTAACACAACTTTAGATGGGAAATTCAAAGTGATACTTCTTACAAAAATTGATATAAATGCTCTTGAAAATGACAAGCAAAATATTCTAGAAGATGGCATCCAATTGTTTAATGAGAAAGTCTTAGAAATTTCAACGATTACTGTTGCCATATTTGACACCTTTCAATGGCCGGATGGTACAGATTTATTTAATTCTGGAGAAAGTAAAATAAAAACGTTAGGCTTAGATTATAGAAAATTTCTAAGTAGTAAAGATGAGACTGAAGAAGAATTTCTTGGTGATCTTCTAACAGAGTAGTTTGATTTAAAAACACTTGGAAAGTTTTTTTATATTGAACAATTGTTGGGAAAAACTGAAGCCATGAAAGATTTCCAAATTTAAGTTCTTTAATTTCAAGATAGTAACTGTTACACCAGTTTCCACAGCATCATGTGAGAAAGGATTTTCTCACATGAACCTGATAAAAAGTAAATTAAGAAACAAATTGGAAGTAAGCAGTTTGCAAAATTTATTGATAAATTTGAATGGACTTTATTTAAAGAACTTTAATCCTAATAAAGCTGTTGACCATAGGTATTTTAAAACAAAAGCTGCGAAGCATGTCGAAGGACATAAACGCAATGCGTAAAGTGTGTATAAATTGAATATTTATCTACTTAGTAGGATCTTATTTGTGCTAATTTATTTTTTCAAAAAATTAGATTGCACTGTTTTTTCTGTCTCCTAAGTTTTCTAGCCTGGCTCTTAACATTTCATAGGATTTTTCAATCTCTGTATTAACACACGAACAAGCTTACTGGAATTCGAACCCATTCTAGCGGGCCATACATATGGCACCAGTTTATAAGCGCGAATTTTGCTATAATAAATTAATCATGATTTGTATAAAAAATACTAATTTCACAGTTTTCATTACTTTTTGTGTTCAAGTTCTTCAGGAAATAGTGCTATGTAGGTTTTTTTCGCGATCGTTCCAGTAAATATCCAGTGTGTGTGTATATATATGTGACATATACACAGAGTTTAAATTACAATAATAAACAAATTCATTTTTAGCTCAAGAATAGAAAGGCAACAACATACTTAACTCGCTTATAAAATTCGTGTAATACTCTAGTGTTATACAAATTCATACTCTTTTCCTATATATATATATTCCGCTATTTGAAATTTTTTAAAATGATGCTTGCACGTTAACCGCAATAACCTGAACCTTACAGCTGAACATTTCCAAACTGAATTAACAGTTTTATATTAAAATTGTTAGATTAAAAATTATATACAGCACATTGGAACAGGGCCTATATTAGAATAGTAAAATTTCAAACCTGAACATTCGGCTAGGAAAAATGTGTGCAGATAAATTTACATTTAAACTAACACTTTGATTGCGTTACCTGTTCTAAAATAAATGTAGACTCCCAGATTTTGTTATACAGCATCTACAACACAGTATTAAAATGAAATGACAACGTGCTTTATTTATTTTGTTGTTTTATTTATTTACTTTTTTTTTTTTTTCAAATTGTTCATATTCCTCAGTTCAAGCATTTTCATGGGCTGATATTTTCATATTTTATAACTGCTTGTGCATTATCTTATACAATCACAGTCCCGTACAGGATTGATTATTGTTATTAGCACTCAGGCGTCATTTTCGAAAAGGGGGTAAAAGCCACTGATTGGATTATACATGTACAATACGTCCAATTGTAATATGTAAATACAATAATGATGGTAAAAGTGGGGATATTAACCATTTTGATATAACAGCATGGACTGTCCCACAACTTGCATTAAGACATATATTCAATTAATTTCCAAAACTATTCTTGAATTTCTTATTATCACTGACGTCAATAGGATAAAATTTTTCATTTAATATTTGATTAGGTCAGTTACGTTAATTAAGACATGGGAAGATCGTAACTTTAATACTGTTGGTGGAAGTCATTTTCATTAAACACGATTCATAGTGTTATTCTGAGTTCTTGAAAACAATTAACAAGAAGAAAAAAATAACAAAAAGTAAATGCCCGAAAATAGTGACAGGGGCAAGAAAAAAAAAGGGGCTTACCTTTTTCAGATGCTTGTTCACCCACTTCGTGAAAGTCTTCTTTTGTATGGCATCTCTCTCATCTGTAAATTTAAAAAGATTTTTCCACATTGTAGTTCTTACTTCAAACAAATACAATAAAAACGTGCATAGTTATCAGTTATAGATCGTCGGTTAAAATGCGCGCAAAATCTGGCTAGCCAGGAACGGGAAATGCGCGGAAAAACACAACCGCGCGGCAATGCCTAACTAATAGGCCCCAGTGCGTTGGGGAACTTGTTATTCAAGTACTAGCCTCAAACGACAAAATAAAAAAAAGTAAAAATTGCATTTTGTCTGCCCTTGTTAGTGAAACTCGGTTAGTTGTAGGTTCTCAATGCGCGATGAAAACCTCAAAAACAAATTGCTACATTTTCTACAATCCATTGTGCGAGGTATTTTTACTCCGGAGGCCGCAGAGATGATGGAAACACGGAATTGCCACACATCCTGTAATTAAACCCAACCTCCTAGCTGCGTTGTACAAGTGAGAGTGAAACTCCAATTACCGAAATGCAATTATAACTTGGATATCTAGAGATTAAATACAGGTATTATCTTCGATCGTTTTCTTGTTATCTCTAAGGAATCTACATTATTTTCCAATGTATATTCCATCCGCATTAATTTAATTACATTGGCCTCATATTAAAATAAGTTACTTGCCGCCAAACAGACAGGTGTCTTTATTGCATTTAGGTCTGATTCTCAAGAATTTAGCCATTACTTGATCTGCCGGTTTTCAAATATTTATGAACAACAATTTTATAGATTAAATTGGTTTTTTAAGGACCCAAAGGGGCCCAGAGCACACAGGTCGTAAGCAAAAAATAAAAATTCTAGCATACTATTTAGATGTACGGACTTGCAGTTTGCCCCGTAAACACCGAAATCAAATGTTCATTGTCCCCCCCCGAATGAAAAAGTCACAATTTATATATATATACCACCATCATGATGGTGATAATAATAATATATGCAGAAACTGGCGATTTTTCACTCGACGGGAGGGAGATGTTGAACAATTAGACATGACACACTTTTGAAGTCAGGCTAAACCACTGTTAAATAATAAATACAAATCATAAAATCCTCAACGGCATTTTTTTAGGATAGAAAACAAAAAAGCATATCTAAACTTCAAAACAAAGTAAATCTGAGCTTAATACATTTTATGAAAAATAAATATATTTTATGAAAACTAAATATATCTTATATATATATATTATTATATATATTATTATCGTATATATTACATGAAAATTATACATGGATTCGGTATAAACTCTTTTAGAAATTAAGAACAATTTGCGACTTACTTACGATTTTTCAAGTGAATCAATTTATTAATATAGAAATTTTCTCTACTAGGACTTTAATTTTGATCTTGTTTCTTATAACGGTTCATTCACTGGTTGAAACCTTGGCAGTTGTTACTTCGCATTTTTACATCTCAATACTGTGCAATGATTCATCTGGGATGGGACCGAAGGCTTAATGTGACACCTGCACCACGACGCGTTTACACATAATCAAATTTAATGGGAATCGAACCCAGCCCAATGATCTAAAAGGCCATGTGGTAACCATGTGGAAAAGGCATCCAGAGTTATAAAAAAAATTTTTTTTAGTCCTAACATTACTTACACTTCTATTGAAGGATCAAAATGCTCTTCGATTCAATGGGGAAAGATTTTTAAAAAGCAAAATAACATTACGGTCATTGATAAAACTAGCGCCGTGCGTAATAAAAAAAGACCATACAAGGGTTCCGCCCCTATTTTTCCCTCACCGGCGACACTAATAACTAATGAAAACGGCAGGTTTCTCAAATAAAATTTTTAAATGTATATTAGTATTTAAAGAAAGCCGTAACGCTTTAATATTACACTTATGACAATACATTAAGAACAAAACCTATCCCTTTTCACGTAGAAATTACTTCTTTGGACAAATTTAGTAATTTCAATAACAGCTTGAAAAGTAGGACGACAACGAGAGACAGGTCTATTATAATAATTCCATGAGGGGTAGCACTGACCACAGGATTAGCTTTGCCAAAGGAAGGCCATGACAAGAATCAACACAAATACTTGATCAAACAAAGAATGATGAGTCGCACCTTTGATCTTGTGCAAAATACATTCATATTGCTGAAGGACGAAGTCGCCAGTATTAGAGGTCATCGGACGCAGCTTCACTTGCTGCTCAGCCATACTACTACTGAAATCTTAGCAATCCAGCGAACTTGATAATGGTAGACCGATTGAAATGGTTTTCTTGGTCAGACTGGCCATGGAAAGACGTTGCTCAAGTTCTCAAGTCTAAATCGACAACGAAGGTCGAGACCACAGTTAGTCACGGCACACGATTGAAAAGGGATGGGCGGAAAACCATCCTTGTTTGAGAAGCCACTAACCAATCTGTCAGAAGACGATATCTGAATGACCTTTGTGCGGGAGTTTGTGGGCAACAATGTTTATACAAGGTTGCTCTCTCTTTCTAGCCTTCAATTTCGACAGACTAGCTAATACCGAAGTGATTACCAAATCACTGGCACATAATATACCAAGCCGTCTAATTAGGGTAAGAAAAAGTTGAACATTCCTGATTTATCATTCGAGAAACTGAGAAAACAATATTTGAGGCATGACCCAAGCACTGCAGATTCTCAAAAGAACCATAAATGGATGACGTATAGTTGCTTTTAACCACAACTTCGGGAAACTCGAAGTTTCGGGGAAAGCACACACAAAGCTCGATATATAAACTAAACTACGACTCCTCCACTTTGAAAGCGAAAGTTAAAGAGCTTTTTACTGATAAGATAGAACCTGAAACGATTTTAAGATATGGAAAAGCAGTGTCAGGAAGTTTTGGAAAGCGAATGCAAGGCCCCATTCCTGGGAAAGAGGAGGAAAACGTTTATGGTAATTTCTATTTTCCTCCAACAATTTTGCATTTACACAAATAAGCGTTAAGTGTAAAATTTATTGTTCTACTAATGTTCTAGTGACATTAGGCTGTAGCGAGCGACAGAAAAGGTTAAGATAATGTACTTCTACCAATGGAATAATGATTATTGCGCATCGTTTTATGTAAAACTAGTTTATAAGACACAATGCATCTATTACCCCAAGAACAGGCAAGGAAGTATTGGACGAAAGTAGGAACAGAAGGCCATTTCAGCCGTCTTTAAAGTAGTGACTCATCTAGCTGTCACAATAAGACAAAGTGCTTTAGGTAATGACCATGCCTTGACATCCTCTTCTTAAAAGGCTTCTAAATTTGGAAAGAGGTGATTTTAACCCAATAGTTCTCAAACGACGTCGCTTTTTAAAAGCTGTCCATTTAAGAGTATTTTTCAATGCAACTCTAAAGCATACACAAACACATCTGTTGCCATTCCTACACTTTAAATTTAGGATGTAAAAAAAAAAAAAAAAAAAGTAAATTATCGTTGTCTACATAGTTTATTGCCAAAAAAGTATATGGTAAATAAAAAGTACAACGCGTATTATGGGGAAAAGTATGGTATAAAATCAGCTTACACAGGGTCTATACAAAATGGCGGAAAAAGTTCACTACACGATTCCTTGTGAAAAAGAGGAATAAAAAATGGAGAGTACAATTTTTTGCTTTCTTAAACCAATATTTCATGTTATTTCAAATCATATGCTGAACTGATAACAAGTAAAGCTAACCCATTTTAATGCATCGCTTAATGCACGACATGTTCGCGCATGTACGTCCCTTCCCACGAAGAAGGATAATAAGCGAAGATTTCACTGGTTTTTAAAAACTAGTTTAGGTCACGTGTTACTTGAAATTCAAGGGGTTGGAACTCCACCCAAAAGTTAGTTCATTTACGTCATAATTAATAGCAGACACTAGATTTGGCGATTTCTCGTGCAAAACCACTCATACCACGCATGGGAAGTATACGGATCGAATTGTGCAGTTTGCCAGCAGATTCAAACCTTTTTCTTCTTTGTTGTGGGAAAATATTATAATTAATAGTATTTTTCTCTTATTTTGTAAGTAGTTGCGAGCCAATCTGGCAGGCTTGCAATATATTTGCTAACAACGGTATAGTAAAGTGAACTCTAGACCCGCGCCTCGGCCCCCTGAAATGCATAATCCGGAACTGATATATATATGATATAATAATGTGGAAACTGATGATTTTTATTTCATTTTTAAAGAAAATTTCATACGATTAATTTTTTGCCTTATTAATTGCAAAATAATATACTTTCTTCCCCAAAGCACTTACTATAAGTTTTGTGGAAAATGAACAATGACGATCTGCAACTTTTCCCTAGTGGGCTTTCCCTACTGTGGAGGTTATCAGCACGCTACTGCTGTCTCATGATATATGAATACAAAAACAACAGGATTAAATGCCGGGAAAAGGGGCAGATGGCTTCAAAATGGCTATTCCCCTTCCTTATTGCCGTACTTCTGCTCACTTTTCGTAAAGAAACTACTCTCTCCCCCCCCCCCTCCATCCTACCCCATGATAGCGGCTATGGGAATCTTCAAGTATTACGTAAGCAATATTTTGGCCATTTTCAACACCACCCCCATTGGTAAGCAAGAATTAAAATTGGCTAACAGAAATAAGTACAAAAGACACCCCCCTCCTCCTAGAGGTGCTTACATAATACTTGAATGCTCCCTATGCCAAAAGATACATTTTTTATAAAGTTACCAGATTTAGAAAAAGATTGGTATTCAATTGGCTTTCTTTGGTGATGAAAAAACCTTCACTAGGTTGCCATACTTCGGAATTCCAATGACGTATTTGGACACGCAACTAAATTTTCAGGTTTGAACTTAACGAATTAGAAAGCTTGTGCTTAGCCGTGCCTCTCCAAGAATTTCTTTGGTTTGCTTTTCTAATGATGGGCGTGTCTGGAGCGTGATTCGTTCATCTTTGGCCTTAATTATCTTATTAAATATTGATTTTAAGCAAAAATTACACTGGACATTTTTTATTCCTCTTTTTCACAAGGAATCGTGTAGTGAACTTTTTCCGCCATTTTGTATACATATTGTATAAATACATTTGTGTGTGTGTGTGCGTGTGTATAAAATGTTTAAAACAACTTCGCAAAAACTTAATACTACTAAAACAGTTATACAGGCCAACAGCCGTACCATGCTGGAAATGCAGATTACCGTTAAAACATCGAAGTTTAAAAAACACTTAAGCATGGTGAAGACCTTTTGAAAATTTCTAATATACTGTAAGGCACTACAGCCTTGTAGCCCTTGGTCTGATTTGATGCAATAGACTGTTCAAGGATCGAATCACTCGTTGAATTGTAGGCCCTCTGTGTACGACGCTAACAGTCCTCGCGTATGCCGGTTGGTTGTATTTTCATGACGCAAGGATAGCAAGAGTCAATCTGTGCCAAAGCGAATGTCGGCCGTCACTCCCCAGATGGCGAATAAAATTTTTTTACTGGCTGGTAAAATTTTAGGGTCACTCGAAACAATGGCGATTGACATCTTGGCGTAAGTGCAGATATCCAAATTCGTCTAATTTCCGATTTTTCTTCTGCTTTAAATGGACATAAAGAAAGTGAGAATTACTCTTTCCTGTTTCATCATTCCCTATCATAGGAATAACGTCAAAATATAAATAAGATAAATAATGATAAAACGTAATATAAATATTGATTATTGTCCGGGCAAAAAAATACAAACTAAGAGATATCAAGTAAGAAATTTGATGGAAAGGATCTTAAATGCGCAAAAAAAATCGGTAACTTCCGCAAGAAGTAGTGTGGAGGGAATACGCCAAAATTCACAAATTTTCGCAAGACGGGTGAGGCGGGAGATATGAATATTTTAGATTGAAACGTATTTACTTTTCGGAAAATTCATAAGAATGTGAAATTTGCAATATAATAAATCATTTGATAGGGGGAACGAACTCAGTTTCTTAAAGGTAACAATTGATGATCGGTAAATTTATAGCATTGACTATTATATCTGGAAAGAGCAAGCAAAACTAATTTAAATTTGAAAGTGTATATACATATAAAACCAGTGGCGCAGCATAACTTTAAAATCGAGCATCTCCAATTGTTCACCATCCCTCCCCCTTGAATAAAAAAAATCAATTCATGCATATATCATCATGATGATTATGTACATATGAATTGTTACTTTCCTATTTGAGAAGAGGATCGTGGATAGTTGGAGATGGGTCACTTTTGAAGTTACGTTATGGCACTGATGCACGCGTTCGTCGTAAAGAGATTTTCGTAGAAATTGTAATTAATTTATTAATATTACATAAAATATTCATATAACTGTAAAATGTAGAGCATTTCCCACCCTTACCAGATATGGACGAATAACCAAATTCAACTAGAATAATTTTGTGAAGTATGTAAAATTCGAAATTTAAAGACAAACCTAAATTAAAGGAGAGGGTGAACACACACACACACACGCAAAGAAATCGAGAACGGTGATGTTCGAATTCATCCTTTCCCATCTTATCCTCTATGCACAACAGCGCCACCTTATCCCTTTTGTCAATTATTCTTATCTTATCGGGGAGTACCGGTAATTTTATCGATAGTGTAAGTCAGGGTTTAAGCTGGCTCAAAAAATGCTGTCGCAAAAATGCTAAAATGGGAAAAAAAGTTGTAGCAAAATGCTAAAAAAGATTAGTTGCTTTCGTTGCTCAAAAAATCGTATCAATAAAATTATTTACATCAACAATGCTTTGAATTACTGTAAGGGTTATTGTAAGAAACAAACTTTAAGGTTTAAAAAAATAACGATGAAGCATAAATCAAAGTGATTAAAAAAAAGGCAAAGTTTGTTGCCTGGATATTAAACAACTGTTTTGGTTTTTTTTGTTTTTTTTTCGAAGGACACAATTTTCTTTCTCGCATTTTAGATTAATTCGTCGCATTTTGCAAAAAATGCGACCGTAGTTTAAGCCTTGATGTAAGTTAATAATAAATGTTCATTCCTCCAAGCTCTGTTCTGTTGGTGGTGGATTTCTATTTATAGTGGAAATTTTCCTAACAAGCTATTAAAAAATTTAATGATTACAGTGGATGGATAACTCTGTTAGCGGCCAAACATGGAATTGTTGTAAGGAACAGCATAGAACCAGAAATTCTGTCGAAGCATGGCACAGCCGATTAAACAAACGTATTCCAAAAAGTCATTCAAATGTTTTAGAACTTTTGGTAAAACTGAAACAGGAAGCTTAGTATTATAACATCAAAAGAAAACAACACGATCCTATTTATGCAGGCTGAAAAATGACAAAGAATATACATCAATTTGGATAAAAGCATTGAAAAACGGTAGATAATTTTGGATCTGGGAGGAGGACACTGTATCAGTGCTTACATGTTTTGGCATATTCTGTTAAACCGCAATAAACAAATGTATAACGGCATTTTAAATTTGACAATGTGCTACTACCCATACAGAACTCTTTTGTGTTATATTGACAATATTATATTAATTTATCACATTACTGCTATTTTAAACGAAGTGGCCTCATAACCACTGATCATTTTTTCAACAGATCCAGAATTTTTTTTCAGGGGGGACGCAAATGGGAATTCAGGGTAGGGGTGGAGGGAAGGATACAGAACTTCTGTTTCTAGTCAGAGAATGAGATGGTAGTATTTTGGGCAGCGAATGAGATGGGAAAGAATGAATTGGTATCCAGTCATCTGGAACGAACTAAACGGTAGGAAAAGAATGTAAAAGGGTGCAAAAAGTCTGTTTAAACGGCACCTGCCCTTACTGTGTTATTCTTAAAACAAAAATGCTGCACTTACTTTATTTTATATTTGAAGTTCCCTGAATTGGATTGATTTATTTTTTTTTTTTTTTTTTAAGCAGCAACAGCTGTAAGGTATTTTTGTTATTAAGGAATTTCCAAAAAAATTACTCCGTTAAGTCGGAAATTGCAATACATTGTTTTAAGGACATTTGAAAAGGGGGTTGTGGTCTCAATTTCGTAATATTGAATTTTTCGTTGTATCGGTATTTGTTGTAATATATATAGCTTAGTTGATTGTATTTTTGTGGCGCAAGGACAGCAAGAGTTATTCTGCGCCAAACAAGGAAATAATACAGCTCTAGTAACTTTAATTAGCTTAATCTGTGATCCAAAGCACATGTGAAATTACTGTTAAAATGAATTTAATTTGTATTTTTATCCTTTATTATGGGGATCACTGGCACAACTAGCCCCAATTTCTAGAGAGGGGTTGGGGAGGCAATAGCTCCAACCTCGGCAAATAGTATTCAATTGTAATTTTCGATTTTCTAGGGAGGGATGTACTTTTTCTAAGGGGGGGGGGGCTAATATCTTCCCCTTAATTACGCCAATGGTAGAAGTGACTTGTAGGTTCTTCTGTGTAACGTATGAAATACGACCTACCAGCCAGCGTGGCTGGTAGAAATTTTTCGCTTTGACAAGGGTTGCAACCCCACCTAAGAAAACATCGATGCCCACTATCACGAAAACCTAGAAGGGTAACTATTCTATTTTAAGTACCTTGTTTAATATCTGTGAGAACTTACTTATTTTTTTAATACGAAAATTTCCAACAAAACCAATATTCAAAAGCGACTATACTACTCAAAGATTATGTCCTCTTGTATGCGGTATGCAAAAATCAAAAATTCATTAATGAACCAGTTTCATAGTGGTTTTATAGCAGATACTGACAATAGGGTGTCTACTCAAATTTTGTTTCAAACTTCCCTGACTTTTCCAGGTTTTCCAGACCAGTAACAAAAAATTTCCAGGAGTAGTGTTTTCGCAAATTACAGATACGCAAATATATTTTGAATCAATAAAGTTACTGAACTATAATAGGTACGAATCAAATTAATTTAAACTATCATTGTTTTTTAGACTTTTTAAACTTTGAGTCCTAATTGCAATGGTTTCTCTTTACCCTGC
>QLNU02015360.1:207430688-207452447 GCA_006491805.2 Dysdera silvatica
GGAATCGAGTCTTTGAACTTGAAAATGCCGATTTTGTTGATGGGAGAAAAAGTGGCCTTGAAATTAAACTTGGATTGGTTAAAGGCGACCTTGGAGCTGATATTAGGAATAAAAGGCAAGCAGATGGTCTGCAATGTAAGTTCGTTGTCAGGGGAAAGACAGGCGTCAGATTTTTTGGAACAAAATTTTTTTAGGGTATGATCGATAATAGATGAATTGTGGACCACGGAATATAGCAATGTTTTTATTGTAATCAAGTTCCTTGATACCGTCTTCCCCAGTGAAGCAAATTCTAATAGTACGGAACACATACCAATAGAAACTACTCGTTTTCTGACAAAACGGATACAATAACAAAGAGTATGATGGCAACGGGATAGATGGTTTGTGGAACACGCTTAATAGATAAGGGTTTGTTTTTGGTTTTTTTTAACAGGAACGTTGACAAATGCGAGTTTATTAAAAACATCGAAAGAATTTTATAGCTTTTGTTTTAATCCAGTGCCCTCTTAATTTATACCCAGTACGTAATTATAAAGATTGGTAATTTTTTATCCGCTTTTTATATTAATTATAATGCAAAAAAGGGCTCAATATATTTCAGCGAGCCGGACATCATACGTCGAAGAGCCGCAAGTGACTCCCCGAAGAGCGGTTTGGCCAACACAAACATAATGTCGAGGTCAACGTCTTAAACACTAATTTATAAGTAGGTGTGAAAATCTCTATGTACTTAAGAACATTCAGAGATAAAGGAAGTGGGGAAGACTGACGCAAAACTTAAGGTCTCTCAATAATATGAATATTAGAAATACACTCTATAACAAAACAATCGACGCACCAAGAAGGAGTTGTCTAGTTGTAATAAAATTTTGCAAAGACATTTTGACCGAACATGCAAGTAATTAAAATTTAGTGTCCAATGAATGAATAGCGGGAATTCCAGCGCATCGGAACTCCGCATAAGGAGCGATTCTCAATATGTGGTCAAAATTTTTGTTGCATTTTGACTGCGGATATCTTACGTCGACTGTAACAATGCCTCGCCGAAAGATTCGTGCTCATTACGAGCATATGTCAGAGTTTGAAAGAGGTCGTGCTATCGGATTGAAAGAGGCTGGTTGGACGAATCGAAGAATCGCTGGACATGTGGGTCGAAGCGATGCGGCGATTGGACGGTGCTGGCAAGAGTGGGTCAACAACGGCAGATGTCAGCGTCGGGACGGCAGCGGTCGACCTAGGGCCACAACAGAACGGGAAGACAGAGCGATTGTCAGAGCAGCTGTCACAGCACCGGATTCGTCGTTATCAACTATCCAACGTGTGGTCCGCACACATGTGTCCAACATGACCCTCTGCAGACGACTGAGAGAGCGGAATTTACGCTCGCGCCGACCGTTACGCCGCTTACCTCTCACGCCTTTACACCGTCAAGTCCGATTACAGTGGTGCCGGGCTCGATCAACTTGGAACTGCGCTGACTGGGGACGTATAGTCTTTAGTGACGAGTCCCGTTTCCAACTGTGTCCTGACGACAACCGCAGACGTGTCTGGAGACGTCCAGGGCAGCGTGGGGATCCTGCCCTTACTATCGCATGCCACACATGCCCACAACAGGGCGTTATGGTCTGGGGTGCCATCTCCTTTGATAGCCGGACCCCTTTGGTGGTCATTTCTGGCACACTTACAGCACAGCGGTACGTAGACGACATTCTACGACCGGTTGTGTTACCGTTCCTTTTGCGACACCCTGGACTTACGTTTCAACAAGACAATGTCCGGCCGCACACGGCACGTGTTGCTATGAATTGTCTTCAAGCTTGCCCAACACTTCCTTGGCAAGCTAGGTCTCCTGATCTCTCTCCCATAGAGCACATTTGGGACGCTATGGGAAGGCGATTGCAACCATCCCGGAATGTTGACGATTTAGCCCGACAGTTGGAGACAATTTGGCAAGAAATTCCGCAGGACACCATCCGGGATCTTTATCAGTCTATGCCACGCCGGGTGACAGCTTGCATCCAGGCCAGAGGTGGACCAACGCCTTATTGACTTCCTCCCTTTGTAACGGTCAAACTCTGCAATAAATCATTCAATTGTTCTGAAATTTTAATCCTTTCTTTTTCTATGTATGTTCTTCACATCCACCAATTTTTATCGCAATCGGACAACTCCTCCTTGGTGCGTCGATTTTTTTTTGTTATAGAGTGTGACAATTTTGTTATAATCGATTTGGATACTACAGACAAGATTCCGAGTTAACTTTCGACACAGGTGGACTTCCCAGGAAGGCAATAAGGATCCCCCCACCTCCTTGAGCAGGGACTTTTATGATAGAAAGTGAAATTAAATGTACTGGACACTTGGCTAAAAATAGGAATCGGAAACAAATAGCCACCCACTTGAAAGATTTCTGGATCCGCCCTTGGCTTTCGACAACACTGAGCATATCTGATAATAATAATCATTTATTTTCCACGAGTTGGACATGCGACACCCACAGAGGGAGACAGCAGAAAAAGGCCAAGAGAAGGCCTGACAACCCCGCTGCCATCCAATCCGACAACCGCCGCTGGTGAACGCATCAAATTACAGGTTAAGTCATAATACAAAAGTGAAGTACAATAAAAGGTAACGATAACTAAAGTACACTACATAAATGCTTAGAGAGATTTACAATCATAATTGTCAACCAAATCATTGTACAAATCTATGCAAAGCACAAATGCACCTGGCAATAAATAGAAATCCAGAAGAACAAAAGACTAAATAAAAATTTAATCCAAATTATTACAAAACTTAGCCATGAAGTAGCCACGATTTAGGAGTTTACCTAGAAGTGAGCTTGCGCGATGGTGACTTAAATTCTGAGGGAAAACGGTTCCATAATTTCGGGCCAGTTAAATTTATATTATTGTTATACGTAAGATGTGTTCGGGAACGACAAGGCAAAAAATAGTTTTTATGTCTAGTGTTATGATTATGGAAGCCAGGGCAACACAATATCTGTACAATTATTATCCTAGATTCTGTCATGCATTAATTGGCCTTATTTAAAGTAGTATAGCTCAAAAACATTTAAGACATTATAAGGTATGGATACACACACACGAGCAGTGGAAATATATTATTCTGAGAAAGTGATTTAAACCTAAAAGACCGTTTTTGGAGAACTGTTAACCTGTTTAGATTATATGTAGATGTATGGCCCCAAATCAAATGGCAATAGTTAATGAGAGAGTAAATGTTTGAGTAGTATATAAGCAGAAGAACTTTATGAGGGCGTAAGTGTGAAATACAGTTCAGTGCTCCAATAAATTTACCAATTTTAATAGAAATCATTCCAACATGCTCGTCCCATTTTATGGAAGATTGAAAAATGACACCTAATAGTTTTAAATCATTAACGAATGGAATGGGTGCATTATTAATCTTAATTGAAGGTAAGGAAGGGGAATTATTGTGACCTAAACTAAAGAGCATAGCCTTGGTCTTACTAAGATTAAGTATTGGGCTACGAATGTCATGGTGAAAATTTTGTGCTGTTGGCGAATCTCATTATTGGATCAAAAAAAAAAAAAATTACGAACGCCTATCAATAAAAACTTCGCATACTCCACAGGTTTGATTTTTAATTTCTGCATAATCTGAACAAAATGTTACAAAAACCACTCGTGGAGAGGAGGTTCTTGTCAGGGATGTAAATTTATGGGGATGGTGAAGACTCAAATAGCCCTAAAAAGCCATGTGATGCAGCGTTAAAGAGAAAAATGTGTCGATACCTGATGGGAGGGGCTTGTGAGATTCCCCCCCCATTTCCTACGCCATTAGTTCTTATATCTGTAAACCGGCATCTAACCTCTCGACGATGGTGTAAAAAAAAAAGGACCTTTTCGGAACAAGAGTCTTCACCTAAATCAGAGTTATCTCGGTAACCGTCAACGCCATGGTTATAGTATACGTCTCTTAAGATATACTTTCGCCTATACTTTAGGACACTTGAAACTCCACTATACAAAACATGTGTTGCTTTTACACACCTCTTGCGATTACTTTAAAAAAAAATGCGTTTCCAAATTGAAAAACAATAAAACTTTCCTGGTGAACCATATTTTTAAGAGTTTCGTTTACTGTAAAGTTAACCATTTTGATGCCATTTAAAAATCTTTCCCCTATAATGCAAACTATTTTTTGAGATTGTGGTTGGAGTATACCACAGCATATGTTTAGCCTTTCGTTCCCGATTTTCACACGGCTTGATAGTTATTACGGATGTTCGTACTAAATCTCGGCTCAGTGCGATTTTTTGCAACTAATAAAATAATAAACTCCTTCAAGATATGTACGAAACAGCGGTAATATTTCATTTTTAAAAGAAAAAAAGAAACTTTAGTTATGTATGCATACATCTTTTTTCCTTCGATTTTATTTGATATGTTTTGTGAGTGGGGTTTGCGCAGCCTGACATTTGCTGTCCTTGTGCCATAAAAATTTAACATTTGTAGACGGAAGATGGAGGGGGGGGAATAAATTTTTTTTTATTGCAAATTATCTTCTGGCCAAAGAAAAAATCTGCGATAAGCTTGACTACACTATCTCAAAATGTGTTTCAATATAGTTTTTCACAAAGAGCCTTGAATTTTCAACTTAATTTCCCGATATCCGTTTGCTATATTCTTTTCGTTGTTAGTCGCTGATTATTTCTTTTTCCGAAATATATTTATGCGTTGTTCACTCCAGCGAATTCAACGTTCAATATTACTATTCATTTTTAATATCGAATGGGAATGTACATGACAGTACTTTTCTATTATGGAATGAAAAAATACGTGTTCTCGTATTACATGCCACCTTTATGTAACTTGTTTCAACCTTATTCACGCGTTGGACGTTAGCTACGTCACTTGTACTCGTATTATATTTGTATTTGTGACTGTTTAGCTGGGAAGGAAACTCCTATATACAGGGTGTTTCAAAAACAAATGGAACCAACTTTCAGGGGTAATAGAACACACGGAAACAAACGATTTTCATCGTAGAATGCATGGTCGCAAGTGGAGAGGTTAGGCGGTAGAGGGCACTTTGCTTTTCTCAACACACACGCAGTCTTTCGCAATGCAAATACAGGATGAGCACGAAACGTCAGAACGAAGCTTTTTTTAAAGCAAAATATCAACACGTGCTTGACATACCAAATTAAATCAAAATTGTAGACATTAAATAAATGTAGAAATTAAATTGCATGAAGAAACATTAATCGGCTCACGTAGAATTTCTTCTGACGTGGATGGTGTTCGTACACTTCTGCCACGACCTGTATCGTGCATGGCAGCACTGAATGGTCCCTTCTAGGATAGTTGGCAATGCAAGCGAGAAAACATTCTGTGATCGGGAACACGCCTATTGACAAAGTGCTCTATGTAAAGCCTTTACGTTTCCCTGCCGTTACCATTGGCGAAACCATAGACAAAATGCATTTCTGCCTTCTGCACTTGCTATACCGATCCATTCCGAGTCGCTAACAGGGTGTCTACTAAAAATAAGAAACCCAATTCCTTGACCTTTTCTTGACTATTTTTGTACATTTCTTGACCTTAAACAATTTTCTCGACATATTTTTACGATTGATAAAATAGCTATATAAAAATAGCTGAGAATTACTAAAAATTGCCTAGTTATGACAAAATTAGCTAAAAATAACTAAACCAGTAAAAACTCATTAAAATATCGTACAAAAATTACAATTCAATGATTGCATAAAATTTAAAAAATGGGCATAACCGTGACCTACGTTATCGATTTAATGACCTTTTCTTGACTTCCGTGACCTTTTTCTCATTTCTTGACCTTTCCTTGACTTCCGTGACTTTCATGACCTGATAGACACCCTGAATCTGACTTTACATACGAAAACCATAGCTTTTATATGCGTGCCTGAAAAAGCCCTCCAACACCTGAAAGCGTCCTCTAACGCGAAACCCCTTGTGACCATGCATTCTATGATGAAAAGTGCGTGTTTCGGTGTGTTCTATCACCCCTGAAAGTTTGTTCTATTGGTTTTGAAACAAAAAAAGTCAGTAAAACGTCAAGTTTTATTTTATTCGAAATATTATATTGCTCACAAATTTCAGAAAAATGAGGAGCTTACTACATAAGCATAAACGAAAAACAGTAACAAAACACAAACTAAGGCAAAATATTCGGGACTAAATTCAAAGCGAATAATTTAAATCCACAATGTGTTGCCCATATAAATATGATATCTAAAACCCTTTTTGTAGTTACAAAACTAAAAATCTCACTTGGTAAACAAAAAAGAATGAAGAAGCTCAAGAAATTCAGCAAAATTTTGTAATTTTTGAACATTGGAGCATTTGGAAAAGTGTCGCGGAGCACAGGTTGAGAGAGACCCGCTGCTATAAAGCGTACCCTCAACTATCAATGACAAATTACATATAGGTACGGACATATATTCACAAGACGTTAGTAAGGCCAATAATAACCCCGAGTTATATTTAATTGCTTTCAAAAGCTACAATGTTAAATATACAAGCCCCCAAAGCATTTCATTACTATTATTTGTATGTATGTTTCACATTTTTTCCCCTAAGGTATAGATCTTTAATGACAAATTTCGCAAACATAGTAGTGGTTGCTTAGAATTTACGTAATAAATACAGAAGTTTATAAAAAGCATTAAGTTTTTAAAGGCTGACAATTTACGTGACTTCCGAATCGCAATTAGCCTCGCCCTATAAAAGTCAAACCCATGATCATGCGGCAGGACTAATTATGCCAGCATAACGGCTATTCGCGAAAGTTAGATTAAAAACGGCAACATACGAAACTGGAAACAACGATTTCTATTTCCGTGACCCATTACTTACAGAATCGATCACAAAATTGCCATTACGAGAAATAAAAATCCGTGGCAGCATGCGCAATTCACATTACTTGACTAGTGACATCGCTGGAGGGTAGAATTGCCAATAAAGACTTCTATCCTAAATGTGATATTCAAACACTCGTGAAAGAAATTAAATCTGTCCATAACTAGATCCAATAGAACTTATGCAATTGATTATTCAAACGGCGTTCGAATTTTTTTTTTTTTTATAAAATTTACTACCGCAAAGTGTATAGGGGTAACCCTGGTGCAACACGTTTAATTTATCACAATTCTTAAGGTTACAGGTTATGCTTCAGAAGTTACATGGGTAACGATCTATCATAGCCAATAACACAAAGCTTTTCCCACCTTTATAGGTTAGTCTAAAACTCTAACATTCGAGTGAAATAAATAAAAGAGTCGAATGTATGATAAAAGCCTTTCACCACGTTTTAGAGGAGAGTTGAGAATAGAGAAATGTCACAGTAGACAAAGATTCGATTGAAGGTTGCAATCGGTTATACGACCGCTACAGGTTACGCTTCGGATGCCTTTCCATTAACTGAATCCGGTGAAAAGAAAATTCTTAGTACGGCTAAATGAGAAAAGGAACAATGCTGTGAAAAAAGGAAAGAATTCACAGAATTTTTCGCACGTAAAACTTGATAGTCCAATAACACCTTCACTCAGTGACCCGAATGTCAGTATTACCTTTCAATGCAGTTTCGGATGAAAAAAAATATTTTCCCCTAACAAAAACAGGTAATTCTATAAATCGGTATAAATACTATAAACCTGCATAAAACAAGCACTTTTTTCTTTGTCAGAAATTCGCAAATGTTCGAAGTCCACATGCAAAGCGAAGGTGGCGCAAGCAGACAAAAGCTAAGGAACAAGAAATGTAGCTGTGCAAATAAACGTCGTAATTCCCTCGAGTGTGCTTGATAAAAGATAACGCGCTTTCTTAGGAAATAATTTTACACTTGCTGCCATATGCTAAATATAGTAAGCAGCTACGAAATATTCATTGCACTGTGGCATAATTCATAAATAATGAAAGTTGGGGGAAAAATTAAAATGCTACAAATTCATAAAACAATTAGCTGCTTTGTATTACAATAGTGAATTTATGTCGACATATCTTTTTGAGATACAATACAAATAATATAGCCTTTGTGAGCAACAGCACGTAAACATCTAAAATCATAGAATTGTTTCAGAAAACGACACTAATTCAAAATTGTAGAGTTTAAATATGTAAAAGGCATTTCCACTCAATGTGGAGAATTTCATAAATAGACCACTTTTGGACCAAGTCAGCTCAATTGCGAACGTTTAGGGCACTCGCGAAGTATATAAACTTAAAAGCCGCTCTTAGTTGCTACTGCATAAGAAACATTTGCCCAATGTTAAGAGGCACCTAACGTGGGGGTTCTTAGAGTGGTACTAAAGACGATGAGTCGTCGCGAACAAAAATTAGAAATTAAGAAATGATGAAAATACCAAAAATCATCTAGGAAATGTTTAGGAAGTACCTATTTAGCACACATCGTCATACAGGACTTTTCCTAACTTGTTATTTTGCAAATGAAAAAAATTATAATATCTATATTAATATGGACTACCTATTTTATATTCAGACACAAATTATAAACGGAGTGATAATCCTGACAATATTTGTCTATTACCCGTGATGTAAATATTTGGGTGTACAATTGTTTTCCCACACCAGTATCTTTTAAAACAATCTTTCAAAGTTGCACACTTTTTTTACTTCGCTGTTTTATTTACGCGTGCGGAGGGCGTTTACACATTTTTAGAAAAATTTCGATGAAGGATTTTTTTTTAAAAACTTTGTAGACCCTGCATGAAAACCATTTAGCAGAAGATAAATGGAAACACATTGTGATCCTTTATGAAGCATATATTTGCCTAAATGTCTGAAAAAAAAAAAGTCTATTTGCTATCGAAAACGGGGGGAAAAAGACGTACAAACCTAGTTCCGAGAATGCAAAGGAAGCTTTAATAAGGGGTTGGGGTTTATAATTGTCTCAGGTTTCTCCTACAATGGAAAATTAAAATTAAGAATAGTAAAAAAAAAATTTTAAATCAACTCATCATACTATCAGACAAATGTCTTATGTCCGAAATTCACAGAAGAAATTCTAATTCTTTATCTCAACGACTTTCAAAGAATGAAACTACACCATGACAAAGCCACCAGACATACTTCGGAATTTACGACTACCTTCTTTGAAAACATAAAGAATGATACAGGTAATGCATATGTACCTTTTCAAAATATATCTGCGAAATCCCCTGACGTTTCACCTATGGACTATTGTGCTTTTAGTCTGCTTAAAAGAACTCTTTCGAAGCGCAAGCCCGCCACGACTGACGGCCTTTGGAGAGTAGTGCAAGAGAATAGGAAAGTAATACCCCTTCAAATTTTACGAAAAGCCCTTCTATCACGGAAAATATGATGCATATGTAGGGTACAGAAAAAAGGCTTTCAAGTCGAAGATTTAAAATTTTAATATTTAGATTTTGAACACTAATTCGACGGCTCCGAAATCGTTATAAAAATATATAAACACCCTTTGTAATTAATTAAAAAACTTACTAAGTGGACTTAAATGCATATTTACAGTTTTTGCTTCTAAGGTTTAGTAAAGAAATATTTTTAAGTTTAGCTTTAAAAAGTGAAGTCAAGGAAATTGGCAAACGTTTTTCCGTCCTTCCCCAGATTCAAACTAATTTTTTATTCTATAACTGAAAAAAAAAAGTTGTACATGAACGAATCTTTAAACTAGTAGCATCAGCTGCAGAAAACTCGTAAAGCACTGGATCCAAAATGTCGGCATATCATTCTGAATAATTAGTCTAACACAAATCAGCTATTGCAGAAATGAACCATTATACTGTATTGATATATTCGCATAACTCTTTCGAATTAATTACCTCAAGAAATTTTGTACAAAAACAAGTTTAGACCTACAGAAAATAAATCTTAAGAAAAGGTTGATGACATTCTGAAATCTGAATTGCATTCCACTCTATATTGAGAACAAGTTTTCGTTCCCCTTTTTTTTTTTTTTTTAGTCTTCTTCGGACTATTGGTCCCCATGACGGAAACAAACATATGAATGTGAAGGAGGAGGTTCGGGTCTCAGCCTGCGGCGTGCGGATGTCTGTTCTCTGCTGTCCGGGCTGGCGGGTGTTGGTTCCGGCTCGCTTAAGACGGAGTGATTGGGATATTCACTTTGGCCGCCGGGCGGCGGTGGATGGATGCCTGCTTCTGCTATTCTGGGACCGGACTCCGCCCTCCCTCGTAATTCGGACTTCGTCGCTAGGGCCGTGCTTGGCCTTCTGTCCATGACGGGCGTTCGTCATTGTCTTCGTCCGCTGCGATCGCTTGGGGGCCAGCTTTCGCAAACAGTGGATGATACTTTGGCATGTGATGCCTGTCCGGATTGTTCTGGTCTCGTGCGCCCTGGTTGCGGGGAATGATTTTCGCCTGTTCGCTGCCGCTCGCGGCACCTCACCCACTCAACGGTGTCCGGTGGTTTCCCGTAGGAATACCGGCCGGCCCGGGGTGTTCTTCCGCGCCATCCATCTATTTCGGCCGCTCTTCGGGGCGGACTGATCGTGGGTGGTCTCCGGTCGACGTTGAATGACGACAATCATGTGAGCTGTGCGTCTCTGTACGCCTGTTTCGATCGACAATCCCCTGCAATGCCCCCTCCCCCCCAGTGTCCCTTCTCGGTCCACTGGTCGTCATTTTATGTGACAAAAGCCTGTCTGGGAATACAGCGCTGCCCCATTCGGCGGCCACCTTTCCCATTACCCTTCTTGCGTAATTCACTCACTCACTCACTCAATATGAAGAAGGATTGGACAACCAAAAAGGTAACACGGGGATTAGAAGAATATTCAAGTTTGAACAAAAATGGTGGATTTTTAACAAGTTAAAACATTTTGCTCAGCATTTCATTTATTAATTTTCCGAATGCTTTATTGCAGAAGCTTGACCAAGGTTTATGATTCTGGAGGTTACTTAAAACCCCGTTATTGGATTCTGCACTTTGCAGAGAGAAAAAAAATTTTCACCTTATTTAATACCTTACATAAAATAAGAGTCAGGAGAATAATTATTTCGCTTGTAAAAAAAATTATAAACATTCAGACGGCGTTCTACAATTATTTTCGTAAAAAAGCAAATTTTCGATATAAATTAAACTGCTAGACTTCAGTTATTCAGAAAACAAATAATCGCATATACCTGATAATTTTTGTTGTAAAATAGGGGAAAATAAGTACATTTACGAAACTAATCATAATTTGGTGCATAAGTCATTATTTCATACAAAAACAAGTTAATAAATTGTCGTGACTACGACGCATTTAATCTTCCGAACTCTAAAATTAATTAGTTCCATTCTCGGTATTTTCGAGACTAAAAAGCTCCTCGAAATACAAGTCCTTATTCAAATGTGTGTGAAATGACCTGCTCCCAGTGGCGGATTTCTGAAGCAGGCACACAAGGAAGGCACAGGCTTGGGGGCGGCATTTAACAGGGGGGACGAAATCAAAGTGAACATAAAATTGTCCAAACTTGACAACGTTGAAAATAATGTTTCTTTTAATTATTGCCCTTTTTCCTCAATAGCTATGACATACAAGCGACTACTTTAACTTGCCTGCAAATACAAACTACAGAATCGAAAGACAAAGGGCCCTGAAAATTTTGCGCCCTGGGTATTTGCCCAGCGTACCCATTTATAAATCCAGGCTTAACACGTTTGTTATATATACTAATAGTAGAAGAATGAATAATAAAAAATTTGAACTGATAACGAAAAAATTCATGCAAGGATGCACACAAAAACATCAGAGGTTCCAGGAATCCATACTAAAATTATTGCGGATTCAAAAAGTGTCTCAAATCCAGGAAGTCGGAGACTATGGTAGCAATAATTTCGAGTTGTATCTTATTAGTTTGAATAATTATATGAAAAATCTCCTTTACATATCAAATGTTAAGAGTATGATATGCGTTTTTTTTAAACAAATATTCCTTTCTTTGTAAAGGAGGGAGGGGGCGGCAGTACAGGCTGTGCCTAAGGGCGGCAATTTTATAAATCCGCCACTGCCTAATTCGCCAAATTGAAAGTTGCGTTATGCTAATAGAAGTGGAGAAATGCTGACGTAACACGGTGCTATTGTTATTAAAATCAACCGTTAACACCGGACATTAACCGTTAACTGGACATTAAACCTTACACATACCAGCGCGACATGCCCAAGAACTTCTAAAATATAAATAGAATTTTAATTAAAATCTTCACTTCGCGGAAAACACAATGGGTCGATTTAAAGCCAAGATATAACTTTTGCGCAGCTTACAACAAAAGCAGCAACGTGAGAGTTAAGTTTTCTGTTGCTTACGCAATTGTTAAGTAAAATGTAGCTAATTATATTAACTTAAAAAGTAATTATAATTATGAAATGCCTATGTAAGATTCTACTTAGATTGTGCAATAACGTGTAAGGCATATAAGTATTCCTCGTACTTAAACATATCTGTAATATAGAAAGCTAAACCTATGTACTTAAAGCTTATCTGTTATTGTTTAGTTTCAGTTTTAATGAAGATTTCGCAACACACCGTTGCACTTATCTCTGCATCCTAATTTCAATTGCTTTCTTTTTCTTTTAAGAACCAAACTGACCATTCTTTTTGTAGCCTTCATAACACTAAATGAGATCGATTTAATACCAATTACTTGTTCTGGGCAAAGTATAAAGGACGTTATTGACTTTTGAAAATTTTATAGGCATTTATACTTCGCTGGCATTCGGCTAAGTTCTTCCGCAAAAAAATGCCTACGCCTTTCAGAACTTTCTGGTTTAGCAACGATATTACATATATAATGGAGAAATTCCACTAACTTTTTTTATTAAACTTAATCCGACTTCAAAATTAATATAATTACTTCCAAGCAAGAAATTTAAATTGAAAATGGAGGCAAAATGAGAACGCCAACAAAAATGAATAAACAGCACGATGGAGCTAAAAACATTAATTATCTATCTGGCAAATCAAAAACGTGTTTAGGGCATCAAACCGAAGAAAATGCTTATTAGACGGCCAGTTTTCAGTTTCTAAAATGATGTTTTTGATTCTTATCTATATTACTTTCAAACTTTCATTTTATAAATCTGTCTGGATATCATACACCAAATCTTACTTATAAACTGATATTGAGCCCTTTCCTTTTCCTTTTTGTGTGTATGTATTTTACGCGCTACAACACGTCAACGGCATCTCTGACATATATTTGGACAAAATTAAAATTATAGCAATAAAAAATATAAATGAGCATATACAAGCTTGGACGACACTAAAATTATAGTAGTAAAAATATATATAAGTAGGAGGGAAGAGGAATAAATGAAAATTTTTTCGATACCAAGGACTTCGTTCTTCATCGGGAACCGCACAATCCCTTGTTTCTGATTTGCTTTTTTTGACTACAATCGTTGAGATTTATGATTAACGCTAAATGAACCAATAGCAACCAAAAAGTTGGAGGTAAAAATAGAAAAAGCCAGAAAGGTGTTTTGGGTTTTTTTTTGTTGTTTTTTTTTGTAAAACTTAGAAAAATCTCAATTGTTGTTGTAAGCGGCATGTGTATGTATACTCGAGCAGTATTCGTGATTTATTCGGTATATCCTAACTTGCATGACTTATACTGGGCATTGTATGTTGTTTAATAATTTTTTTTCAGGATTATATATTATTTTGCTTTTTTAATATATTCACAGGTTCTTAGGAATTGGATTTGTTTTATTATTTTTGGACCATTATTTGCTATATTTAAGACTGAGGGTTGCTGCTCTTGATTGTTAGCTTTGATTTTACGCGTTGTGTTTTTTGGAGATATTGAGATTGCCAGATTAAAATAAATATATGTTATGTTAAACTTATCATTATATATATAAACACAACTTTACAATAATACAATTAATTTAGTTGGTAATGATATCAATATTGCAATAGTTTTTCAATCAGGAATTAGCTAATACCATGTATTCAAATTTCTTAATTGAAGAAATTGGTTCAATTCATTTTAACAACGGGGTCGGTCGAGAGCCTTAAAATAACTGACGCCGACATTACCTTCTCGGAGCCCGAAAAGAATTTTTAAAACTATAGAAGAACCCCCATTAACCGAAATAAATAAGGCAGATTCTATTTCGGATAAGTAAAATATCGGATAATCCCGAAATTTACTTTCCAACGTAAAGGTGCAAAGAAACAATATTTATCCAAAAACACGCTGTGGTTATGCGGTCACGAGTCACCCTTACGTACGCTAAAAACAAATGTGAACGTTTCGCCAAATATATTAAACGGGTGTCTACTTTAAAAAATAAAAATAATAATGAAATGTGCAATAGGCCATTCCGGTAAAACGAAGTTCGGTTAAGCGGGTTTCTAATATACTTTCTCTAGTGCTTGTACAAGGAGCACACTACCCCCACACCCTTCCCAATTTATACATATTAAAGAAAATAACTAAATTTCACTTTCTACCTAATAGTCGTTCATTTCAATCAGTGGTTTAAAAATGGACTTACATTTCGTGTGAACATGCACTTTTATACTCCTACGGTTCTCCGCCCGCCAGCAAAATAATGTAATGTGCGTTGGTGTGAAAAGTAAAGCAGCATCCTGCTTCGTGATCTTGGAGGTTGATTACGCATAAAAAGAAAGGTATGTTCTGTCGCCAATGTTGTGTACTGACTACAAATTCATAAATTATACCAAAGGAACCCCAGTACGTTAGAATAAAATATAACTGTTTAAAAACGTGTTACGGTTCGAAGTTCGTACATTAAGCTATTAGTCGCTTTTCAGGTAGCTTGAAATGTCAAACTAAAGCACAATCGGTCAATTATTATCCAATCAGATATTCCACTGTTACCGTTAATTTTTGACTTCAGAATGTCATTTCAAATCAATATAACTGTTTCTTGTTCAGTGCAAAAATTCGGTGCTAATATACATCAGCTTAAATTTTTGTTCTATGTAGTATATGAAAAATTACCTCAAACACTTCTATCAATGTATAAGGTGTATTTCTTACTAAACACACACACCTAACACAGATCATTACTTTCAAGTTGTTTGCATGATATACTTCCACCTTTAGTTCGTTTATTATTATTTTTTTATCCAGAAGCTACACCATGAATTATCTGTGACAGGACCGAAGGCTTAATGTGACCTCAGAACCCCAATCAAAATGGCGCCAGAAATAAAAAAAAAATCCTTAACATTTCTTGATTTCAAAAAAACATGCTCAAAATTTCCACGAGTTTTTCACAGTCGCTTTTTACATTAATTAAATAATTCAAATTAACCAAAATTAAAACCCATCCCCCTACAGTGAATGCATCATTGGTACCGATGAAAGCCCTCGATTTAGCGATTATTTTCACCAGTCCCGTGAAATCTGTTAAATCAAAGTTAAACCAAATTCCCTACTCTTATCCTTTTTCTTTTTTAAATATCTGTAGCATAAATTTAAAAAGTGACAACACATTTCAAATCCAAAATAATGTATATTTACTACAAAAATATTTAAACTTTATTACATTTGTAAACAGCATACATTTAAATTGGGATAAAAAAAACTCAATATGCGGAAAAAAATTGTTTCGAGAACAAGTGGTCATTAAGCGAGGTGGTTGCTTGAAGGAAATGGATGTTCAGGCATGAGCATACTATATACACGGTGTAAATAAAGTTTATCCCTGATTAAGAAAATTAATGGCATAAAAACTAAGTGAATTGGAAACACGATTAATTTAACCAAAAAATTTAGATAAGCCAAACTCAAACGTTTGTTCTGTTTCATGCAAAACATCGCCTGTTTCTAATTTGCTTGGTTTCTATATCACTAACCCGTCATTAATCAGGGAGAGACTGTGAAAACGCTGTATACTCATTCATTTAAGAAAATTCTTAAAAAAAAGGATCATATATAAAAGGTAAATGCGGCGTTCAAACAGCCTATAGGCAACGCTAGAAATTCAGTCGCTCAAAATTAACAGTTCCAGCGATTTTCACGACCACAGTGTGACCTCCGACACACACAGGGTGTTTTTTTTTTGTTTTTTTTTTTAATTCATATTTTGGCACTTACAGGCCTTAATTATTAAAAGTAAATAAATCGCGAGTACCTCATGGAAAATATTACGTGAATTAAAAATAAATATTCTTTATTTGCACATTGCCTATTTTAATAGAACACAGTTGGCCCATTCTCCCGTTACGCACGGGACATTTTCATAATTTTCGACCTCAATACTGTGGATAAATATTTTATGCACTGATCTTTTTAATAGAAATATTAATAGGTATCATGAACATGTAGCATGAAACAGTAAAAAAATAAAAATTCAATTACTTTCAAAAGGGAAAGAATGGCATAATGTTTGCGTTACGTACGGGACTGAGAGGAGACCCGTGCGTAATAGTCTCCTCCATTTATTCTTCAACTGCAGTCTCAATAAAAATGTACCACATGATTACAGACTACTAGCGCGTCTACGTTCTGGATTTAACCCGGGAACACATTCTTTTGCGCATGCTCATGGACTTCGCCGAACTCCGTAATGGAAATAGTATTGCCAATATTGAGTACTATTCTGAGGACAGAGCTCTATTTTTGACACTAACATTTGGAATGGGCAATACCAATGATGGAAAATGCAATACCGAAATGGAAGTAAAACAAGGATATTTATAATGAAAATGAACGACAAGTACTTAAAAGAGATCTGTAATTTAAAATTTTAATTAAATCTTAGAGATTATAATTAAATCTCAGAAATTTTAATTAAATCTTAGAAATTTTAGCTTCATGTTAAATCGATGAATCGACGCTACTAAAGGCGAAACATGTGAGCAAGGCCGGCCTTATGAGGGAGAGTCTCCTCCCCCCTCCCCTCCCGAATCGGAAAAATCAAGTTCCAAGTTGGGAAAATCCGATGAAACTCGTGAAAAAAAAACGGGATGAATTCATTGGGTAGTTGGAAATTCATGCTTATGGACTTCGAATCTAGAATGTATGTGAATGGGAAGAGTGGTATTACCAGTTTAGTAGTTTGTTTGTTTTGAGTTATCGCTCATTCATGCGAATTATTTAACGGTAAGTGCCTAAGTCCCGCATGCAGGGGCGGCCGCAACATACTTCCATTGTTTGGGGAGAAGCACAAAATTTTCCAACTACCCATGTTAGAAAAAAATATATATATATATATATATACATACTTATATGAAGAACTTCCTTAACATCGCTTTGGAGTTGATCGCTTTTTCTCGGAACCGACGGTGGTCGCCTTAGAAAGGTTTTACTGTATATGTATTTAAAGATAGCATTTACTGTTAAATAAACGAACATTCATGGTAACAGACATTGAAAGCATTTAGCGTTTTACGACCAGAAAGGAACTATTTGAAACTTCTTCGTGCCTGCTGTACAGATATAGCTACAGACGGACACTCCAGCTTCCCAGTATATTTGGGAGTCCAACACTATAGTCAGTTGCAAATTAGATTCAATATAGGGGACACCATGGAAAAAGTCCTGGTTTCTTTTTCGTGGCGCTTAAAATGAGGTTTAAATGAGGAGAGGGAAAGGCGAAATCTCCGAATCTGTGGTTCTGGTGCCCTGTTGGCTGGACAATATACCACAGACATGGAAACGGAAATAACTGTTAACAAAATGGGCAGTTATAATCGCAAATTTTTTTGACCAACAAAAGCAAAAAGTCGTTTTTTTCTCCGCAACTCCTCTGATTTTGCTAAAGTCAAAAATTTTCCAATTGTCTAAAAAGTAAAGAGTTAAAAATATATATTCCACCTTTTCCCCGAGAAAATAGAAATGTTTGCTAAGTTGGCAATTGAAATTAAATGAATTTCCAACTACTCCAATGAATGATTAATCCCCTTTTTTTTGTAGGTTTCAACGACTTCCAACTTGGAACTTGATTTTTCCGATTGTGGGGGGAAGAGTCCCCTCCATAAGACCGGCCTTACCCACATGTTTCGATATTAGATTTTTCCGTTGTTGGCGTTGCAGTTCCCTGGAGACAAAACCAGTAATGCCTATGACATTGTCGAAAGCTGTATAGCCAATTGAACGACTTTGAACATGGTCGTATAGCCGGGATGCATGAAGCTGACTGGCCCTAACAAGCAATAGGCCGCCACCTGTACCATATAGACACTGCTGTGAAATTGTGTTGGCAGAAATGATTGCTGCGAGCATAGGCATACACAGAAAGTTCATAAGGGGGTGTTATAGGCTTGATGGGAAGGGTTACAGAGCTACAACTCACATATTCCTATGTTAAATATACAAAATTTCATTGCAATGGGGGGTTACAACACCCATCAATACCCCCCTGTGTATGCCAATGGCTACAAGAAACTCATCAGCAGAATGATGGCTCTGGAAGGCCAAGGTGCACGAATTCGAGGCAAGGTCGGTTGGTTATGTGACAAGCCTGAGCTGACCCAATGGCATTGTCCGCCATCCAACGTGCTACGGTCTCTTCCATACCACTCGTGGCACCTCCCCCATCTCACTACACTTGACTGAAGTGGGATGATGGGGTGATGCTCACAGCAGCCTTTAAAATATTGGCCGTTAATCCCACACCATCAACAGAGTCGTCTGGAGTGGTGTCGTAGCCGATCATCATGGCTGCCAGCAGATTGGCATCGCATGAAATTCACCAATGAATCTCACTTAAGTCTTGGTGCAGATAACCATCGAATTTGCGTGTGAAGGTGCCAGGGCCAGAGGTCCCAACCACTTTTTGTTTCACAGAGGCACACACTCATTACCCCTAGTGTGATGGTGTGAGGTGCTATCTCATACAACTGCAGGATGTCACTAGTCATCCTGCATACAAATTTAACAGCTCAAAGGTATGTTAACGACATCCTGTGGCCGTTTACGTTACCCTTCATGACACGACAGTTTGGGGCCATTTTCCAACAAGATAATGCCAGGCCCCATACGACTCGCATATCTGTGAGCTGCCCCAGTGCTGTTGATACTCTTCCTGACCAGCAAGATCACCAGACCTTTCGCCAATCGAACATGTATGGAATATGGTCATAGCCCCTACATCCTGAAACGGGCCCTCCCCTCCCCTACCTACAAGGGTGGATTCAGGGAAGAACACAGGAAGTATGTATCCCTCCCTGAGAACGGCACATTTGCACTTATATTTTATATTGGTTTCAAGTTCTGTCCTCCCCCACCCCCAAAAACCAGGTCTAAATGGGTTTTCAAGCTTTGCGCCCCATGAAAAAATTTTCTGGATCTGCCCTTACCTACCTACTACTACAATTAAAGGCAGCATGATGCTCTACAAGATTTAGAATAAAATGTCAGTACAAATGATGACACAAAACTATGAATATTTATGGAATAAAACTATAGAGATTTATGCATAATAAAATCTTACAATATCAAGAATTCTCTAAAAGTATACTTTCTAGCTTTTGTTCGGACAAATTTTTCAATCTTAGCTAAATCATTTTCGGTGTGAAGGATGAAATAATAAAAGTTCCTCTTTTTACTTACTAGTGCTTTGTTTTGTTTTATTGTTTGTTTTTTTGCAAAAAAAATATATATGTAATTAATATAATATATATATATAATTAATATAATATATATAATTTTGTATTTAATGTGTTTTCTTTACTCTGTTAAAAATGCTTTTATTATGCAAATGTGACAGTGGGGGACATAGTTGGTCAAAGATCTTTTGGTTGCTATAAAAGGTCATCGATTACTTGGCTACTATAAAAGTGGGTCGCGGCTTGAAAAAGGTTGGGAACCACTGTTATAGATAATAAAAGGCAAATATAAATTATTAAACTCCACAATGATAAGTCCCAAGAAAATATCAACAAGAATATAACATACCTGGGACCGTACGATTATAACCAGATTCCAGAGTTACGAATCCATTATACAATAATTTCTGCCATCCACGTATATATAATAGCTCAAACTAAAGCTTTTTTCTTTTTTTTTTCGTTTTGGAGAAAAAGAGACGCTTTCCCCTTCCTGGATTTGAACCAGGGTCCTCATTCGTCTAGCGGTCCAAGACACTCCGGGCTAAACGGAGGGACCCTGGTTCGAATCCAGGATGGGGAAAGCGTCTCTTTTTCTCCAAAATTACATAAGCTCTAGTTTGAGCTGTAATTAATACGTGGGTGGCAAAAATTATTGTATAATAAATTCCCCCACGAAAACTCACAAAAATCTCGCCCCGGAGGCTTTTCTGTGTTGACCATATTTGGCAATTGTGTTATCCCTGTGAAGGGTAATAATATCTTACATATGAATCCATAAACCACAAGGTTATTTTCCATCCCTTCATTCTTTACCTTTATACACACACATACAATCTCAATTTATATACAATCTTTATCACTCATGTCCTAATTTTATTCTATGATGGGAATTTCAAATTATGAAATTTGGGAGAGTTGATTGGTTGGATTTTAATGATGCAAGAACAACTATGACCATGCTGTACCAAACAAAGTGAAACTGTACATACGGTTTTGAAATTTAGGAGAGACAGCATGAGTTAGTCCAAATCCATCAATATGTTTTATTCATATACATTTGCATGCATTCCTAATACTCTGTTAATAAAATTGTCCATATTCGACTAATTTCTCAATGTCTAATTTAGCTGCTTATTTTTCATGACATGAAAAGACATTGTTATAGAAGTAAATATTTTGGCAATATATGCATACATTTGGTTTAATAATAGCAGGCTGATCCTGCAATTTAAAGTCTTGGAAATGTGTAAATAGCGAAAAGAAAACTGACATTATTTAAATTTCTTAAAAAAGTAAAATTAATAAATTAAGCTATTCAAAGACATTTACTGGATGTTACAGTAATTATGTGTCATATAACAGTACTTTTAGAAAAATCTTCATATATGCAATGAAGTAGCTTTCCATAGGAATACAGTTATACATCATACAGTGCAAGCTGCATATTTGCTCTAGGAATTAAAAGGTTACTTTTGTAAATAACGTGTAACACCAATTATTATAGATTTCAAGTAAATCACTATCAACATTAAGAATGTGTATGCAGTGGTATTTTTAAACATTAAATAATTCAAAATTGGCTAAATTTTAGATCAAGGTAAATCAATCCCATGAAATAAACTATGTTACACAATAAATGAAACATAATATATCGAAATAACTAAGGTTAGAATTTAATTACAAAATTTTGTAGGAACAGAAACTTTAAAAGAATTTTCTATAAGCTTTAATCAAATTAAACCCAGTGAGCTCAAATATTATGATTCTAGCAATTGAGTAACTGGGAACACTATACTAGAAGATACAGATAAATCGGCAAATTATTCTTGAAAATTTTCTTAAGAAATTAAGAAACTTTCAAAGTTTAAGCTGGTTGTAAAATAATAATATCCTTCTCAGGTCGGAGACGATGTCTCTTTTGTCCTATACCAAAAATTTTAGTTTGAGCCAAAACGTGGGTGTCAAAAATTAAGTATAGAATTTAAGCTGCTAAACTTTGAAATACTGCTAAGGATAATAGAGAATGCAGTCTAGGTATCCTCTATTAGATGCAACATCATAGGTATAGAGTTATATGAGCCTGTGGGACCCCCCACATGAAATAAATTTACCTTATACAAGTACCATGTAACATATAAATATACATAAAATGTGTGCTTGCCCTCCCAAATAATTTTGAGAACTCTACGTTGATGTG
>QLNU02015360.1:207452547-207487360 GCA_006491805.2 Dysdera silvatica
AAAATCACCAAGTACCAAGATCTCAGACATGAAGTACGAGATATATGGGGTATGGAAAAGATCCTCATCATCCCGTTAGTCATCTCAGCAACAGGGATAGTACCAAAAACGCTTGCGACGAATTTGGAGATACTCAACATTGACCCAAACACCTACATTGAAATACAAAAAGCCACAATCCTAAACACGTGTCACATTGTCAGGAAGTTTCTAGACATGGCACATTAAGAAGTGATGTAAAAAGAGGCTTGGGAACATGGCGCTCTGCCCGTCCCAAAGCCTGTTTCCGCCAAGAATGGGCGAGGAAAACTTTTTATATATATATATATATATATATTAATGGAAGGCTGAAATACCAATATCAAAACCCAATTGACTAATGTTCAAGCAGAGCCATAGCCAGCCTGGAACTACAAGTGGGATTGACCCCCTTATGGAAACATGGTGCTTCCCTCTCCTGGAAAATAGTTTTTCAAAATAAAGTACCTTAGAAATTTATTTTAAATTTTTTGTTTTGCATAAAATTGTACATGACAGTGGAAATTGTTCTTTGACGTTAAAAATATATTCAAAAGAGATTTCGACTGTAGATCTTGTGTACATCATGCATTTTACAGAGGTTTGAGTCTTCATGTACTCTATAATAAAGATAAGGGAAATTCTAAATATTAGTATACCTCTCTAAATTTTCAATGCAAAATTTAGGTTAAGAAATTTATTCATTAACGTTAAATATATTAGCCTACTTAGATATTTATGTTATTGAATATATTAATAAAATACATCAAAACACAATCTAATTTTTAAGTTCTCCTGTAGCTTTCAGAGCCTCCCTGTAACTGTGAGCTCACTTCCTGTAAGAAGTGTCTAGCTGGCCCGTGTTCAAGCTTTCACATTTTACTCTCTCTATTAATATCATTTATATGTACATTGAAAGTAGTTGAAATTTAGCCTCAGATCTACTTACGATATTTGAGCTAGAAAGTACAGCTTAGTGTTTCCTTCAACGTATCACATTCACAAATGTTTACTGGAATTTAGATCTTGTTTGTGTGTTTTGGAGCATAAGGACAGCAAAGATTATGCTGTGCTAGCATCTACAATTTTTCAAGGAATCTGAAGTTCTTGAGGTCTAAGGAACCAACCCCCAGACTCCAAAAAGCAGTTTCTCAATAAGTGTTCCATTTTTTGTATCGTTAGCAATTGAAACTTGTTTAATGGCACATTAGGCGAATTTGTTACCACTGCACCATCACACAGCAGAATTCAAATTTAAACCCAGACAGAAAATATAAGCTGCTAATTTAGCTAATGTGTTATTGTAATGGAGTCCAACGTGAGTGTCATGCACAACAATTTGAAAAAGCTCTTGATCAAAACAGCATTTTTATACTTATCGTATCTTTAAGGTTATATTACAATGATCAAATCGGTGTTGATAATGACCACTTTAGTGTTCTATTAATATTCCTCATATTATGCAGATAAATAGCTGTAAACTTAGCTATGCATACATTATTTATTTATTGTATAATACATTTACACCCCAAAGCAGAATGTGCTAAAAAGTGCGATGCACGTCACAAAACAAACAGCTTCACTGCAAAATGATCGTAGGGTGAATCAATTTTTTTTTCTTAAAATAAATTAATAAATAAAAATCAGTCCGACAAATGTTTTCTGCATTTCTATTAAAAAAGGAATTTACATTTTATAGAATTTAAAAATGTATATAATACATATATACATACATGCATCTCCTGCAGAACATTTTTGATCAGCTGAAGGCTTGTTGCAGAACATTGCAAAACGTTCTGCTTTGGGGCATTTACACACAGCCAAGTTTTCTAGGAGGTGAATCCAACCTAGCAGGCAGGCCCGGCCTTAGCTGGTGCGGGGCCTGATTTGGGTCACTTTTGCAGAACCCCCTTATATATATATATATAACCTCTTTAATGGATACTCTTGAAAAGCAGACATTTTTATTTAACGGACACTTTTCCAATTCCTATAATCTAGCAATGTTTATTATGTGCGTGTGCTTATTATCATTTCCAAATACCGGACACATCCAAATAACACATGTAAATACTCAAGTCCTGAGGTATCCAATATTCAGAGGTTTTACTATATTCATATTATAAATAATATATACATCACTCTAAGCCCGATTCAGCTATTTTGGTTGTTTGTATACGCCGCAAAAATAATCTTAATTTACAATTTAAAAAAATTCCTTCCCAAGCATGTGGTCCCCTCTAGACACTGGGTCCGATTCAGGCAAATCGATTGAATCAGTATATGGCCAGCCCTGTCAGGCCTGATGATGGAGGACATGATAACTGGACTGCAGGGGTGTATGCATGAATTATGAACGTGAATTTGTATGTTACTACAAATTAAAGAATATTTTGTGTTTATGGTGTAAGGGAAGTTAAGGTCATGGTGCAAGGACAGCTAAGGTCATGCTGAAACAGGACAATTTTCTGAGGAATCCAAATCTCTGCTGATTAGAGAACTAAACCATGAACTACACTGGACAGAAAAACAGCATACATTTTATAGTATCATTAGACTCAAACCTGAGCTAATGGCATAATAAACAAGCGTATTACCACTGCCCTGGCATAGGGCTAAAGTTAAAGAATGAAAAATAAAGTTTTTGGTGTGCAAAAGGTTTATACGTTATCTTGATTAATAAATATTTGTGTTTTGCACCATAAAGAGTTTTTAAATGTTCCATAATTTATTTATATATATATATATAGCAAAATTGTAGTATGATTGTGACATGTAGTACCTTCTAATGTAATATACATGAATACACTACACTTAAGCATATATTAATTTAGACAAAGTTAAAGTTGTAAAGTAATATCACACAAGGTAGTCAAACCAAGTAAATTTAAGTAGTAGAAACATCTCAGAATAAAAATTGACATGTAGTAGTAAAAGGTGAAGAGGAGTAAAAGATTAAACAATACCAAGAATTTTGTTCTTCATCAGGGACCGCACAAAATCCCTGTTATTGGTTTGCTTTTTCTGACTACAATAATTGAGATTTGTGATCAATACTGAATAAACCAGCATTGACCAAAACTTAGCTAAAAACAGTATAAACCCAGAATATAATTAGTTTAACAATATTTTAGTAATTTAGAAGGGTCTCTTTATTAATACTGAGAACAATCTCAATTGTTGTAATATATACGTTGTATAATATATATATATATATATATATATATATATATATATATATATATATATATAAATCTTAAAACTCAGGTATTTGGTTAGCGGCCACTGGCTACAGGGCCCTTTTTATTAGAGGCCATTTTTGCATAGCCACAAAACATTTAAATACTGAAGCCTTAGGAGGGTTTGTTTGATCAACATTTTTCATAAAAAAATAGTAAGTAGTTTGTGGATTCAGAATGTAACCTCCCTGCAGAGTCAAAATGGACAAGATTGCATTGGGAAACAATAAAGTGGCGAGTGTGATGGTGACTGAAGTCGTATTTTTAATCACCATTCCCCAATATTTAGTTGATCCTGGGCCGGTGGCAACCTTGATTTTTAACCTTTATATATATATATATATTAGAGTAAAGTAGAGGACATCATTGTTAAAGTAAAAGGGCTGAAATGGCGATGGGCTGGGCATATTGCAAGAAGAACTGATCAACGATGGACAACAGAAATTCTGAACTGGATTCCAAGAGACCACCGAAGACCTAGAAAACGTCCTCAAACTAGATGGGTGGATGAAATAAGAAAACAGGTTGGGGTGACGTGGAAACGAATGGCCCAGGATAGACTTGTGTGGAAAGCATTTGGAGAGACCTTCATCCAGCAGTGGATAGATAATGGTTGAATATGATGATGATGATATTAGTGCAGAACTTTGGCTGTGGTGACCGAAGTTCGGATTCTTCGTTAAACTGTAGGTCCAACTTTGCCACTGGCTCCAACGTGCTGAGCTTAAGGCCGCCTCTGTATTTCTTTCACCAGACTACATCTATGTGATAACAGAAAAGACTCCATCCTGCAGTAGATTGAAAATGGTTGTGATGATGATGATGATGATATATATATATATATATATATATATATTGTTACTTATAGACATACCAATCTACAATGCACAGAATATACTTGTGTTTTCTGTTTTATTTTCATTGAATGCATAAAATGTGCTGCTCAATGAACAAGGATGAAAACAACAATGCAAAAGGTGAAGCTTAAAAATAAAAAGCTAGATAAATATATCTGCATTATGAATTAGTTAAAAGCTATTTTTGTGCTCTAAATCTCTTTTATATATTATAATCAAACTTAGAATCGCAACAATGCTTGGACTTAGGTCCTTAGAAAGTAGAATTATAACGATATACTTTTTGGATGCAAAAAAACAACAATAATAACATCCATGCATTCTATAAACAAAAGCCTAAAAAGTAATTAATGGCATTATTCAAAACGAGAACATAATCATATATATGCGTGCGAGTGTGTAAATTAACCATATATCAGTCGGTATAGTGGGCATCAACTTTTACCACCTCAATATTTGAAAGGACGATGAGTCACCACATTAATGACATAAACTAGAAATTATTGTATTAAACTTACCAGCAATTTTTAAAACAGCCCTGTCGGCCGGATCCAGTTGCAGAATAGACAAGGGTTTATCCTTTGCCCATTCGGATAGGCTTTGGTTGAAATCCATCGGATCGAAAGCTCGCAGCGCGGAGTACCATGCGGAGCGAACACAGTGATCTTGCCCCGCCGTATCCTCGGAGAGATGCGGCCAATCGCTGGCCCAACTGCCGTCGATCTTTTCGCCGATAACAATTTACTAAACGGAAACAGGACCCGGTTCAGATCGTTGACATCACCGAGTAAAATTGACGGCGAAGGACGTTATGCATGGAACAGTCTTAAATGCTGCGGAAATACAAGCGCCACACGCCTACGATTCCGCCTGAAGACGAGTATAGCTCAACGAATATAGAGCTTGGGGTTGCTGCTACACTGTGTACTAAGCCTTGCAATGCGGGAGAGCAGTTCTTAGGGGTAAACACGATCAAAGCTTTATATATTTTTGAAGGACTTCTATTTTCTCTCTTTAAGATTCCCTCTCAGATTTTATATTAATTTTTAATAGAGACGTATTTCGTACAAGCTATAAATCAAAAACTTGATGCGGTAGAAAGGCAATCCACGCTAGATATCATTACACTATAAGAGAGCGAAACACACTCTGGCCATAAGGGTTGCCGCCCCCTAACGTCCACAATGTTGCCATGAATGGGCGAAGTGTTTGGCGAGCTTTGAACACTTTCTCGCCAAAGCATACTGCATTAGCCAAGTCCTCTTTCAAATATTGCAAGTCATGCAGAACAACTGCAATTTTTTTTCTTTTGCTTATTCTTCTTTGAATAGCATTTCATTTGTTCTCTAGTGTCCTTTGTGACCACCATCAATAAATATGTATGGTATGTTGTAGGTAAAAAATGTTTATATTTCTGAAACGTCCATATCTAAAGGAAATTTCCGTGATGTTTCAAATATTCCGAGTACCGAGATTCGAATTTATTTTAATGAATAAAATTATTTTAAAAAAATTGCATCCATAATATGGAAATGTCCTTCCTTTTTTTATACATCTTTTTCAAGTGATATGGCGGGGGTTTTTTTTTGTTTTTTTTTAATTATGTTTTGTGAATACATTTATATACTTAAATTTATCTGACATTTGATATGCGCAGCTTATCAATAGCTATTTTTAATTATGAGTTGAAGGATCGATTGCAAACTTTATATTTTACTTAAATCGAGGCAGCAACATAGCTAAGTTTTTTGTTTTTTCCAGCATTTAGCCAAGTAATCATTTTGGGGGCCTCTCATTTTTAATAAAATAACAGACATAAGAATAAAGAAAAACAAACCTAATTCACTACGGTCCATAGCCTTGCCTACTTTTCTCATGCAGTAGCTACGCCTTTAAATCCAGGTGACAGTTGATGAACCGTATAACTAAAAATATTTCTCTTCAACCATGATAATACTTTCCTCTTATGATAAAATCGTGTCTTCCAAATAACCTCCCTCCAAGTACACTACTTGCCTATTGTGATGTTCCACATATATTGTATGGCTCGTGATTCATATTTACTGACTCAGTGTAAAAATTTGTAATACCCAATTCACTGCCGTACGCAGGGGGTT
Source organism: Dysdera silvatica (assembly GCA_006491805.2). Classification (NCBI taxonomy): domain Eukaryota; kingdom Metazoa; phylum Arthropoda; class Arachnida; order Araneae; family Dysderidae; genus Dysdera; species Dysdera silvatica. Next base: position 207,458,779 of record QLNU02015360.1, read on the forward strand.
CCACCCCTCCGTTGCGAAGAAATTTTGCATATAGCCTATACATATGAATATATGGAGCTCTGTAATCGCCCCCATTGTAAACCTGCAACCCCTCCCTTATAAACTTTCTGTGCACGCCTATAACCCAACTATATAACCACTTGCAGTTTTTTTAAGGATGTAAAATCGTAAAACTTCGTTTAACTCTTTAAAAATTATTTTAAATCTAATTTCTCCATGTTTGAATGAGTGTACTGACATCACATATATTTTTTTATTTTTTAGATAATTGCTTAAAAAATAACAATATCGTTTTTGAAGCGTGATTTTAATATCTACCATCATTCTGTAATCGTTTATTATATAACTTAAATGTGTTACAATTGTTCTGAAAGGCTGAAATGAAAAACGTTGGTTTGCCAAACCTACCGTTTATAAATGCGCTTTCCACATCAAGTTAGCGGTCAATACTAATTCATCTAATAAAATGGCTTTTTATCCAGTGGAAACCGAGTTTGTTTGAGGCGACAAAGGATAAAGCCTTCAAGTCAACTTGAATACGAAAAGATCATGTGCAGCCGGTGAAACAAAAATCTGAATACTCGTTGCCCTGCGCGCAGTAATTACTCTATAGAAAATTTAAATGTTTCAATCAATCGTAAACAATGAAATCTACCAATTCATGTGCACAAAATTTGCATAAGGGACCGTCTCCATATTTAAACTTGCAGAAACTTTGAAAATTCCAATGGCAATACCTCAATTCGATATCATAATCGGATTCCAGACTATTTAATTGGGCTAATCCAAAATTTTGGCGTCATTCTGACTAATAAAACTCGAGATATTCTATAAAATGTTTGGGGGCTTCCACCATGGTAAAAAAAATAACTTATAGGTCGGGAATCTAATTTTCTGATCATATCTGTTAAAATCAAAAAGTTATACACTCTATAACAAAAAAATCGACGCACCAAGAAGTTGTCCGATTGTAATGAAATTTCGTATGCAAAGACATTTTGACCGAACATGCAAATGATTAAAATTTGGTGTCCAATGAATGAATAGCGGGAACTCCAGCGCATCGGAACTGCGCATTCAGCAGGTGTATATAAGGAGCGATTCTCAATATGTGGTCAAAATTTCTGTTGCATTTTGACTGCGGATATCTTACATCGACTGTAACAATGCCTCGCCGAAAGATTCGTGCTCATTACGAGCATATGTCAGAGTTTGAAAAGGTCGTACTAGGAGGAATTGAGCAAGGGTTTCATGGGGAAGGCCTTGCACAATTCTTCTTGGCACGACCTCTTCCAAACTCTGACATACGCTCGTAATGAGCACGAATCTCGCAGTTCCGAAACGCTGGAATTCCCGCTATTCATTCATTTGACACCAAATTTTAATTATTTGCATGTTCGGTCAAAATGTCTTTGCAAGAAAGAGGTCGTGCTATCGGATTGAAAGAGGCTGGTTGGATGAATCGAAGAATCGCTGGACATGTGGGTCGAAGCGATATGGCGATTGGACGGTGCTGGCAAGAGTGTGTCAACAACGGCAGATGTCAGCGTCGGGACGGCAGAGGTCGACCTAGGGCCACAACAGAACGGGAAGACAGGGCGATTGTCCTAATGAGCTTCTGCCTTTCTAGTTTAGTATTTAAGTGCACTTTACATCTCACCATTCGATGATCACTTCCAGTATTAAATCTGTTCAGTACACTGCAATCTTCAATAATTGATTTCTTGTTTGCCAGGATATAGTCAATTTCACTAGTTCCCCCATTTGGGTGTTTCCATGTCCATTTTCTTTGCGGTTTCTTCTTAAAAAATGAATTCATGATGCTAAGGTTTTCAGCTTCTGCAAATTCGATGAGTTGATCGCCACGTTCATTCCTTTCCCCATATCCGTATTTACCAACCGATGTCTCTCCTTGTTCCTGTTGTCCAATTCTTGCATTGAAATCCCCCATGATGAGCTTGATATGTTGTTTCCCTTTGGTGTGTAACTCTTTGATTTCTTCATAAAATTCTTCAACCTCTTCGTCGGTATGGCTTGATGTTGGTGCATATACCTGTACTATTTGAAGTTGGTATCGCTGGGTTAGTTGAACAACGAGCCTCGCTGCTCGATCTGATGTACTTTCAACTTCCAGAAGACAGTCTTTAATTCTTTTGTTGATTAAGAAGCCAACACCACTTGTTCTTCCAGTTTCCGTTCCTCTATAATAAAACAAATGTCCACTTTTAAGTTCCACCAACTCTTCACCTTTTCTTCTAACTTCACTGAGTCCTACAATGTCCCATTTGATCTTGTCAAGTTCTTCTTCCAATTCCTGAAGTTTTGCTTCAGAAGCAAGGGATCGTCCATTATACGTTGCCAAGGTCAATAACAAACGGCAGCCTGGGCCATTCCAGTGATTCTTAGCACCCCCTGCTTTCATGCCACACTGACCGCTGCCTTGATCAGGAGCACTCCAGCACCTGGAGACTAGGGGCCATGGTTTCTGGTGTGTCAACATAATGGAGGAATTAGCCATAATTTCACCACGCTGGCTAGACGGGTTGGTGAATTAGCCCTCCCCTTCCGCCTTTCTATCCGTGCAGCAAATATTAATTTGCCACATAAATAGAAAGCTCAGCCTGCACCACTTGAAGGCGGGGTAGGACACTAGGTTACTGGCCTGGCCGGTTCCACACATCGTCACATACGTTCAGCGTGTGGGTCTCCTTCCAGTTAGATACCAGCAACCCTTTTGCAGGCCATATATATATTATAGAGTTTAATACAGTTGACTTTTCTTCTTTTTTCCTCTCACTGATATAAATTTACCAACCTGCTTTTTGAACGTTGATCAAGAAATGTCACTCGACAACAGTTTTAAAGCATAAAGTAACTTTTTTTTTTACTTTTTGTAACTATGCGATGGCCCCTTAAACCGTTGCTTTAAATATTATTAAGCATAAATACGTGAAAATTCTGACACCCACGTTTATTACCTCATTAGAACTGTGATGGGGACGGCGTTTCTTTTTCTCCTAAAACAAAAAGCTCTAATATGAGCTAATAAACGTGGGTGTTGGAATTTTCACGTATAATTATTCACCCACGAAAAAACACAAAAAACTTGCGTCAGAGGTTTTTCTATATTGACCACTACATGGCAATTGTGTTATCCCTGTGAAGGGTAATAATATCTTACATTAAGCATTAAAAAATAATAAAAAAACGGTCGGATTGCGCTGAAATGTCTGTACAGTAGGTAAAAAACCGTAAGGTTTCAATTCCCATCAGAAAATTAATGTTTTTATTCATATTTTTAATGAATATGATTTTTATAATTTATAATTCATATTATAGATATTATTTTAAAAATGAAACGCATCATAAATTTTATTTGGTTTGTTAAACTTAAACGCAATAAAAAATATTGGAGAAACATGATGAATTTTTCGGAAAATATTTTAACATTATGAACTCAATATTTCTAATATTCAAAACTCGTAAACCCTTGAACCAAATGAATTGAAATTGAAGACAGTCCCTTATGCAAAATTTATGCACATGGATTCGTAGATTTCATTGTTCGCTATCGATTGACCCTTTTGCATTTTCTGAAGCACAATTACTGCGTAAATGGCAACGGGTGTTCGGATTTTTGTTTCCCGGCTGTACGTTTGTGCGCAGTGATTCACTGCTCATAGCAGTGAAAGGGAAACCTAAAGCTTGCTTGTTTGTGTCCAGCCCAAGTGCATAGTGATGTTTTATTTTTCTCTCAGATTCTTAGTAGCCCGAAAATAAGATTTTATTCTGCATGTATATTGTAAAGCATTATAAATTATTTCCAGGCATTCTGCAAGTCTTTTAGGATTTTTTATTTCTATCCATCTGTTTATAAAGTATGTGCTTATGTCGATAAATGCTATTCAAAAGTAAGTTATTACACATATCCCGACCACCAATAATATTACCGATTACAAACATTGCAACGATAAGGTTCTAGATGAAAACCTGCGGTTGGTTATAAATAGTGAAAATCTGTACCCATTATATAACATTCGTACTAAATTTAGGATGCGTAAGAGTGAAATTTGAGCGTAGTTTTGTATTGGGAGTGGGGCAGATAGTTGGAGCGCAATTGACAATACGTTTCAATATCTTCACAAGCAACATGCCTACTGCATGACTCCCAACAAGGGGTGAGCTGACGTGGCTCTGGCCCGTGGGCAAAGCCTAATGCCGTAGCCAGGATTTAATTTCAAGGGGGGGTTCAAAAATTTTTACCGCATGTATCGATACAATCACAGCATGCAAGGCCGTAGCCAAGTCCCATTAAAAATTTAGTTTCGGGGGGAACCGGTCCCTAAGATCCCCCATCTAGATATGGGCAAAGCCCGATTAAAGATTCTGGCCGCCCCAGTCTAATATGTCTGTAGCACCCCCCACCCATAGCTCCTATGAATTACCATTAGTGGTATTTAATAAACTCTATAACTTAAATATGATATGTTCGTTCTAATTTAGTAGAATTGACTGATTCATTTATAGATTAGATTTTTATGGAGCAAGAGCTTGTAAGGAGGTACTACGTTTAATTTAGTGCGGACTAAATGTCAGCTATGTATTTGTGGTTGGGGGAGGGGCTACTTCAGCCACTCTCAAATGAAAAGTTAACAATGAAAAGGTAAAGATCCATTGAGTCAGCCAGAATTAAGTTCAGCCCTTCTTCCGAAATAAATTCCTGGTTAACGTTCCTATATAAGTACATTTTATTCAAATATTCGTCATAAATAAAAATATAATGTAATAAATGTATCAAACAAATTTGCTATTTAGTAGTTTCTTTTATTGGTATGCGGGGTTTAAGCTGCGTTAGTTTTTTCGCATTTTGCCAAAGGATATTGTATTTTGCGAAAAATTTTACTGGCTAAAAGCAAAACCCTGGTAAAATTTTCACAGTTTTATGTCCGCGGCCGCCGTCGATGACCACGAACATAAATTTAAAGAAAACGACGTACTGTCAGAATGGAACATTTTCAAGAAATTTGTAGGTGCCTGATGTAAAGAAAGGAGTTTTCATTTTTGCAGTGACTACAGTTTTTGAATCAAAATGAAATGAATGGAGAATTTCCTTCACTGTGTTCAATAACTGAATATGCGTCTAGTATACCTATGCATACTGCAGATTGTGAAAGGGCTTTCTCCCAAATGAACTTGATTAAAACTGACTTGCGAAATCGTTAAACAACGAACCATGCAAGCAAATTGCTAATGATAAATATTGAATGACCTGTTCGAAATAATTTTGATTTTGAAAGTGCCTTCCAACTATGGTGTGTAGCAATGCCCAGAAGAATTGTACAATAATATTGTCAATTATGTAATTTCATAAAAACTAAAGAGTTTTATTTGTAGCCCGAAATTTTAAATATGCTATTTTGTTTAGCGTTCGCCTAAGGGACAAAATTTTCAAAAATATCGGAAGTATTTAAATTAGAAAAAAAAACAACTAAAGAAATTTTAAAAATGCTAAATTTCTTTTTTACCTTTTCGCTAAAGTGCTAAAAGAAAAAAGAAATATAGCTTAAACCCTGTTTGTATGCCACATGTAAAACTTTGTTTATTAACTTGTTATAAGATAGCAACACATACGCTTCTGAAAAATAAACAAAAAACTTTTCATTAAATTTCTTCTTTATTCCAAATCGTGAATAACGTGCTTAGTATAGACATTCTAATTTATATAAAAAAAATTTTCCTTGCTTTAGAATCAGCAAACTTTTCCACTATTTTATCGAAAATCAAACTCTTCATGTAGTAGCTCTCCATGAACAAAAATGCAAGAGCAATGAATTTCTCTTGAATCAGAGTTGATCGCAAACATTGGCGGATCCAACGAGGGGCAGAGGGGGCGATCGTCTCCCCACCCCCGTCAGGGTTAAATAGGAAAAAAATAAAGACGATGAAGAATATTTTATGCGTTGTTTGTTATGACTGTAATAAACAAAATACTGGCGCCCAAAGTCTCCAAGTCTTTGAGAAATGTGAGCCGAACGTTTTTACACGAATTTACAAGTTTCTCACCCTTTAAAGCTATGTTTTCAGCAAGTGTTGCGTTAGTTGAAGCGCCGTTAAACTTGCCTTCGAACGCGGATGACAGAAGAGAAACTTTTAATACACACCCACAAAAATATTCATATTGATGTAAATAAAGTGATTGACAAATTTTTCAAAGAAACCAAGATGGCTTGATTTCGCACTTAACACTAAACTACACAATAATTTTCAACACTCACGTATAAATATAATAAAAATAAGTAATGTGGATTACTAAACTTCTCAATTCATTAAATCTGACACGGAAAGTTGCTTGTTATAAAAAAAGTAAAATAATTACAATGTTTTTATAGTTTAAATTTAAACTTGTTCTATTAATTACATTGTAAATTATCGTTTTGGTTATTGTATATGTCTCCTTTACTAGCTTATCCTTCTGTCATACTTGACTATAATCTACCCTAAACCATATAGTTTAATTAAAGAAAAGACCATCTTTAATTCATTGACGTAAATTAAATATTTTGGTGAGTATAAAGGAAGGCTAGTAATATAACAACATTTACCTAAACTATTTAATAGTCCAAAACTAAAAATTTTCCTGGTGAAGGCTCCCGAAATCGCCTCTCCCCCCCCCGTAACGACATCCTGGATCCACCATTGACCGCAAATAATATTTCACTGTCTTTGAAACAGAAAAAGACCTTTCACCTCTGCAGTTTGTGACCGCCATGATTAGAAAATTACGCAGAGCAATTTCTGTATTCAAGAAAATTGATTCCATGTTACAAGTTTTTAACAGCGTCAACAGATTTTTGGCTTCGGATTCATTAGTTGGCTTCTGACTGCTGTTTGTCTTTAAAAAATACAGCTAAATGAACGCACTTTTCAGGAAATACTTCAGTAGAGTGCAGGACCGTAAGAAGGAGGCAAGTTTCCACCCTCTGACAGCTCTGCATTAAATACAAAATGTTTTAATTTATTTTAGAATAATTATTCAATAAACAATTACCCTAATCGGGTGTCTGATTACTTAACATAGCACTTTTTTTTAACTCTGGTAAAAAAATTCTCATTTTCTTATATTTTGAGATTTGGGTTTATGCCTCATTTTTCAAAATTTTGAGATTTGGGTTTATGCCTCATTTTTCAAAATTTTGCGCCCCTTGAAACCTCGCGTCCTAGGCTACAGCCTAATTAGCATATTGGTTAATCAGACCCTGCCTGTGTGCTCGGCGTTGTAAGTTAGCCAGCTGAGTGAGATGAACAGAAGGCAAAAAGCGACGACTTTCCTCCCATCCAACTGAAATTATTTTATATTAGGCACATTATATTATCCTTTTATCATACCAACTTTTTCTGTCGTCGTTGTGATGGATACAGGATTAACTCATTCGGCACTGACCAAAATTAAAGGCCTGACAAAATATTTAAGATGTTTTAAAGGCCAACTATTAAAATAAGGGAATATATTTAATGTGGAGACCGCACTTCAGAGACTCAGCGCAAGGAACGCATCATTTACGTGGCTCATAGGAAAGTGTTAGCCAAGAGGAAAAAGTCGTTGCTGAAACAGTAAGAGTGCTACTAGTGTCGTAGCCAGGGTGGTGTTGAAGGTGAGCCCACTCCCTGGAAAATATTTTTTCTCAAAATAAATTGTGGTAGGATTTTGTTTTGAATTTTTGTTTTGTGCGAATTTGTACATGGCAATGGAAATTATTCGGTAGATCTTATATACATCATGTTTTTTGCAGAGGTTTGAATTTTCATCTACTCTATAGAAAGGATAAAGGAAATTATTGATTTTAGCATATTTCAATAAGTTTTGAGTGGAAAATTTTACCTTAAATAATTTATTGATTAATGTTAAAAGGTATTAAGGCTGTGCCCAGGTATTTAGTATTAAATATATTAATAAAATATGTCATAATATTAACGAATTCCAACCCTAATTTCATTGAAACCTCGAAACTTCAATAGAATCCGAACAAGTTTTCAGAAATTCCGTTGTTTACTAGGTGTTAAAATTTATTATCAATGTTTTAAAGACTAGAGTTAAAGCAAGACGGCAGCGATCGACCAAGGGCCACAACAGAACGGGAAGACAGAGCGATTGTCAGAGCAGTTGTCACAGCACGGATTCGTCGTTATCAACTATTCAACGTGTGGCCCGCACACATGTGTCCAACATGACCCTCTGTAGACGACTGAGAGAGCGGAATTTACGCTCGCGCCGACCGTTACGCCGCTCACCTCTCACGCCTTTACACCGTCTAGTCTGATTACAGTGGTGCCGCGCTCGATCAACTTGGAACTGCGCTGACTGGCAGTGCCTGATTCACGCAGGGGCACGCGGGGCAGTTGCCCTGGGCCTCCGATTCGGAGGGACCCTCTAAATCCTAAATTTAGTCCAGTAAATTCATAAAAATTTTAATATTTGTTTTATTGGCAATCCGAAGACTTTTCAGGATTTAAAAAATCCTTTACTAGCTCCTTTCCCTTAAGACCAGGAAAGCATACCTAGATAATACGTTATATCTACCATAGTCTTATAAATAAAATTCTTTCACTCATATATATAATGATAATAAACATAGTAATCAAAAATCTGTCGTGCGTAGAGGAGGGGTGGGGCCCCCTTCATGATTATCTGCCCCGGGCCCCAGAATTTCTGTCGAACCCTGCTGACTGGGGATGTATAGTCTTTAGTGATGAGTCCAGTTTCCAACTGTGTCCTGACGACAACCGCAGACGTGTCTGGAGACGTCCAGGGCAGCGTGGGGATCCTGCCCTTACTATCGCATGCCACACATGCCCACAACAGGGCGTTATGGTCTGGGGTGCCATCTCCTTTGATAGCCGAACCCCTTTGGTGGTCATTTCAGCACAGCGGTACCTAGACGACATTCTACGACCGGTTGTGTTACCGTTCCTTTTGCGACAACCTGGACTTACGTTTCAACAAGACAATGCCCGGCCGCACACGGCACGTGTTGCTATGAATTGTCTTCAAGCTTGCCCAACACTTCCTTGGCAAGCTAGATCTCCATATGTCTCTCCTATAGAGCACATTTGGGATGCTATGGGAAGGCGATTGCAACCATCCCGGAATGTTGACGATTTAGCCCGCCATGGAGAGAATTTGGTAAGAAATTCGACAGGACACCATCCGGGATCTTTATCAGTCTATGCCCCACTGGGTGACAGCTTGCATCCAGGCCAGAGGTGGGCCAACGCCTTATTGTTTTACTTCCTCCTTTTGTAACGGTCAAACTCTGCAATAAATCCTTCAATTGTTCTGAAATTTTAGTAATTTCTTTTCTATGTACATTCTTCACATCCACCAATTTTTATCGTAATCGGACAACTCCTTCTTGGTGCGTCGATTTATTTTGTTATAGAGTGTATTTGGAGGTCTGGTTAAGCCATCGATCATATCCAAAATTACCTGACGCGCTATAGATGTATAAAGATAGAAAATAGTATGAAGTATTTGCAAACAATTTTAGCCATAAATAAGCGTATGTCGAACGAGAATATTGTGATATGAGCAGGGCCGGATTTATAAATGGGCAAGTTGGGCACTTGCCCAGGGCGCAAGAGGCTGCGGATTTTTTTTTTAATTGCAAATTATTTACCGTAGAAATCTGTCAACCAGCTTTCCCCGATAAGGTCCTCTACACTCTTTTTTTTCTAAATCTGACATTCTGATAAACTGCGCGCCCCTGAGAATAATAAATTTACATTAAAAATAATTATTTTCAAGTAAAAAATACTTAAAACTAAACTTACAAGTGAAATTTTCGAGCACTTCGCCTTCCCAGAAATTTCCTTCTGCATCCGCTCTTGCCACCTCTTCCAATATCCAAAAAAAAAACTCGTCGTCAAATAAACTAAATTTGTTTATAAAAATATCGTTATTATCAGATGGAACGATATTTTAGAACTAAGTTTACAAGAAGAGACCCCTCATTACCACGTATTGGCTCCCCGGGTGTGGGATACATTCACTAATTAATTCAATGAACGTAATCCACTTAATTTATTGGAAAACGGTTGCATACTAATTTAATTACTCTATAAATTTCTTTTTTCCCTGCATAAATAATCATTTGCTTTAATATTCACTGGCGGAGAACCTGGGCAGCGCACGCTTTGTTAGATATTTGTTAGTCTGTTTCCATCGCTGCCCAAACAAAATGGCGATACTTTTATTAAAGCAGAACAAATATCATCATAGCCGATGATATGGTTGTATTAGGTGATGGATTACTCGCAAAAAAAAAAAGGTACCGAACCCTGGTGGAACACGAACCCACAATCTGTATGTTTCCAGGAATTGCTTTACCCTTAGGCTACAAGCGGCAAACATTCTTCCCCTTGTTAAAGTATACAGTGCGTTTGGTATTTTAGTGGACACTTGATAACAGTGCACTATCGTGAGAAATAATGCCAAATTTGAAAATGAAAATAAAGATACTACAATAAAACAGTATTCTGCAAAGTGGAAGATTAATAATCTTTATTAAATCATTCATAAATGTAACAAAATCAAGATGAGGCTTTCAATCTTGTTTGAAAATTTAATGGACACTTACTGAAATTGGAGTGTTTTATGTACATTAATACATGATAGATGCTCCATTTTTGCATATAACTTTAAAGACACGTGAATCCATTGATTCTATCAATGTTTGTAAATACTTAGGATCGATTTGATACCAAGTTTCCACAATAGCGTCCTTTAAGGCATTAACCGACGTGAATTGCTTCCCATTTGCATATATTTGACGAACAATATAATCCCATACGTTTTCGATAGGATTTAAATCAGGACTACGTGTCGACCAAATCATACTTTTAAACTTTTTTGAATTTATCCATCTTTTGGTGGAGATAGATGCATGGCACGGTGCGTTGTCCTGTTGCAAAATCCAGTTTTCCCCACATATTTATGAGGCATATGGGAGGGCATATTCTTTTAAAAATTCTTGATAGCAGGTGAAATTCATACGACTGCCGATGAAAGCTCCAGGCGTAGTACCGTTGTAGCCAAAGACACTACAAATGGTCATCAACCCTCCTCCTTGAACTCTACGAGAAAAGTATTGCGGCGCTTTCCGCAAATCGTGCCAATAATGTTGAAAAGCATCCGGACCATCTAAGTTGAATTTCTTTTCGTCCGTGAAAAGTACCTGCAACCATTTATCGTTCCACTCCATGTGTCGTCGAGCCTAGTTTAAGTGTTCCTGTTTGTGAACTTGGGTGAGAGATGGTTTGCCTTTTTTTTTCCGAAAAGATAAATTTTTGGAATTAGAGAGCACATTCTATACTGTCCAACATTTAACTGGGAGCTAACTAAGGTCGTTTCGGACTTTTGCAGCCAACTTTCCTGTGTTACTGGCCTCTCTAATAATGTTCCGCTTATCTCTTTTACTCAGTTTTAGCTTCGCTCCCCGTTTTTCGAGTGGATCCTTTTGGGGTTTCTTTTTGAAAAGGCCCCTATAGTACTCCTTGGACGCTGAATAAGCTGACAAATTTTGAAAATGGATTTTCCATTTCATTTAAAAGCCACAATTTCCTCTTTCTCGAAATCCGTAAGTATTTTCCTTTCTGACATGACTACAAACGCTGCTTTCGCAGACTCAAACCTGTTCACACGGGTATTTATACGAACCTACGCATCGAAAGAATACAATATGCAAATTTTTTAGCGCCTGCACTGCCATCTGTTAGTCAGGAATGATAGTGTCCCTTAAATTAACAAACAACATTTGTTACATAAATTTGCATTTTCCCCATTTATGTGACGATATATTGATATAAAATTTATTTTTCTACAAGACATTATGGTGTCTCGGCATTCTTCAAAAGCCAATTCGCAGTTTTTGTATTTTTTTTAGCATTTACGTAAAAATATCAGGTGTCCACTAAAATACCAAACGCACTATATAAGGCTTTACTATGGACAAGTACGCAATTATCATATTATTATATATTAATTATCAATTTACAAATTCACATTCATAGTAACGCCTTATATACTCTCGCAAGAGGAAGAAAGTCTGACGCCTGTGGCCATAAGCATTACTACGGCGTTTTTCTTGGGAGGCCATTGCCCCCTTAAACGCTTATCGGTTTTGTAATCGACATTTCCCAAAAACGTATTGATAATCCCTATGTCTAGAAAAACGTACCGATATTCGCCTATATCAATATATCATCAGAATATCGGTACACCTGTTACGTTTAAGCATCCCTAATTTCAAAGAATCAATTTTTAAGTACCTTTTTATTGAACTATACGAGGAAACACAGAACTTTCCCTTTTCGTAGTAGATTTATTCATTAACATACTAGCGTATGGCAGAAGTTGACATTTGTATTAATTGATTAAATGTTCAGAAAGGAAAGAACGGTCATAGGCACATAGGCATATAGTCCTTTCGCGCAGACCTGACGCCCGATACCAGAGATTACCAGACGGGTTATTCCATTACAGTTTAGGGAAGGCCGTCTTGCCGTAACTGGTTTTTCCCGCGCGAAAAACCAGTTTCGGCAAGACGCCCTTCCCTAAACTGCAATGGAACAACCCGTCTGGTAACGGTATCGGGCGACAACTGAGCGCGAACTCACAATACATCCACGTCGTTGCTAGTAGGCAATTACATGAAAACAAAAATCTTTTTTACATAATTTAAGTAAGTGACCTAATAATGTACAGAGATTTTTAAAAAATCGGAAATTCCCTTCCCTGGCCCTGAGTAGTGTTGCCATTTAGTCATCAAAGGTATGGAAAACGATTGTTTTACCATACTGGAGGCAATTGGGAATTGTCAAGCATGTGTAATAGGTGAAGGACATCAAAAGAAACAACTTCGGTCTAGTGAACCAATGTCCAAAAATGAGCCATTCTGGAAATGTAGGGATGCTATTATTTGCATCCACATTAGTTAATCATGTAACAAAATTTGGAAAATTTGCCATTCTAACGTAGAACTATATTGAAAAAGGTTCTACACCTTGCTATGCCCCAAAATAACTTCCCATGGCCAAATTTAGGCAATTGAAAAATTTATAGCCTAATCGTGAGCCCCACATTTGGGCCATGAATTCCTTCAAATTTCTAAGGGCCTCAGTTATTTTTTCCATTTGCAAAACCCACTGCTTACAAACTTTTCATTTTGCTCACGTATGCCTCCTATCTAGAATTGCCTGCATATAACGCAATAGATTGTGTCTTCATTTATGTTATATTTAAGCAAGTTGTATGTGTATCATAATATTTAGCTGGAAAGGACCGCTATCTCCAAACTGATACTTTGGATAATTGACTCGAGGCCGAGATGGACCATTCTTAAGAGTACCTAAATCTAGGAGTTCGGCTCCTTCAGTGTCGTTAGTTTGGACATCATCACTTATGTCATTAAAAATCTCTTGGACTAATATTTAATTTCTCATTCATCTTTTTAAGAAATTAGCATGGCACCGATCTTTAACCCCATTCGGACCACCAGGTCCCGGGTTCGATTCCTCGTGTACTCACAAGACACCTTTTTGTTTCAAATTTCACCGGTTTTCCAAGCCGTAAATTGCATTAAGTAGATCGTATTGTTCTGAATGCAATGCATATTTATTCACATTTTTAAAAAGAATATTTCATTTTTAAGTCCATTTTTAAAAGTAACTGAAATTCACGACTTAAATAGTTATTCTCTCCTAATAAATTAAAAAAATGCCATCTCTCATCAATTAACGTTAAGAAATAAAACATTTTATAGACCCTGTGAATATTTAATTAAAGTTTTAAATCGAACGACAACTATACTAACATCTTGAAAAAGGGCTTTCTTAATAACCTTTCAAATCCGTTTTTTCCTAATAAAAAATTCCACTTCAAATCTTTGTAGTTTGTTTCACTTGCTTAAATTAAAGCACATTTTTATACAGCCTACACACCAGAAACGAAATTTAAATACCCGTGTACACACCAGCCACTTTTTTAATTTCTTTTTTCAAACTTCATCCTCTTTCCAAACCACAAATTGCATTAGATCGATAATATTTTTCTGAAGGCGATGCATATATTTTTTCCAATTCAAAGAATAAAATTCATTTTAAAATCCATTTTTAAGAGTACCTGTAATTCACGACTTAAGTACTTATTCTCCCCTAATAATTTAAAGAAAAAACTATCTCTCATCTATCAACGATAAGAAATAAAGCATTTTTTGCACACCTTGTGAATATTTAACTCGAATTTTAAACAGAAGGACAACTATCCTAAAATTATGAAAAAACTTCTTTCTTAATAACCTTTAAAATCCATTACCCCCTACATAAGAAATCCCATTTTTAAACATCTGCCTTTTATGTTACTTACATAATCTTATTATTTAATTAATTACTTATGCAATCAACATACAATTTTATACAGCCTTACCAAAACGTCCCCGCCAGACCAATATTTCATTTCTTATTCATCTTTTATAGAAAGCTCTAGAATGGCAGCGATCTTTAACCCCACATGGACCACCAGGTGCCTGGTTCTATTTCCCGTGTACACACGAGCCACTTGCTTTCGAATTTCATCCATTTTCCAGAAGCCGTAAATTGCATTAAATAGGTCGTATTTTCCTAAATGCGATGCATATTTTTTCACACTTTTAAGGTGGATATTTCATTCCTAAATCAATATTTAAGAGTACCTGAAATTCACGACTTAAGTCCTCATTCTCGCCCAATAATTTAAAGAAAAAGTTTACTCTCATCTGCCAATGTTAGCCCTTAAACGGGTAATGGGAAATATATTCCCACTTACAACGGAACCTCGCGAACTGTCTGAGCTCGATTTTTCTGAATTTCGGTTTATAGGCCAATATGACCGAGTAAATAAAAGATCCAAAATCAAATTTGGCCCAGTCGACCTGAGGGGTCAAACTGCGGTCCACTGAAAATAGAGCTCACCCTACAATGATGCTTCGCTGCATGACAGGTGAAAACAGTGTTTTGGCGTGCTGGGAAAACATTAAGCGCCAAAATTTTACTGTGAGTTACTTTTATTCATGTTAGAAGTTTAGCTTTCTACGTCTTGTAGAAGTGAAGTCCTGGCGCATCGGAAAAGCTGAGGTTCCTTTGCAAATAATTTTAGAGGCACTTTCCAAAATCAATTAAAATTATTTACCGCTGCAATATTGACATATGGAACTGATTTGAATTATGAATATAGAATATTTACATTTAAAACTGATTTAAATTATGAATATGGAGTATTTACATATGAAACTGATTTGAATTATGAACATGGAGTATTTATGTATGAAAATGAATTTATGCAGATATGAAAAAAAAAATTTTGAGTTACCTAACTGCTGGGGTTACCAGAGTTATAACTGCGCTCTTGGCTATGATGAACTTAAAACGCTTTTAATGGAAATGAAAATCAATAAAAAAAAATGAGAAAGCATAATAACTTTGAGCAATGACTGCAACAAATGAATGAACTGACATCACAGTCCATTTCGTGACACACTTGGTCCGTGAAATTAAAACAAATTTCTTGCACATTGAAGAATTTTTCAGGCTTTGGTATCGGGTACATTGATTTCCACCAAGCATAGATTATCATATTTCGGAATTTTGGGGAAGACAGCTGATTGTGAATGAGTGAATGCAGTTTTGTGATGTTATTCCTTTCTGACCTAAAGCTTACATGATCATAATAATGGAAAAGGCAAAATCGTGTTAAGCGTTTAGCGAAATATTTCCATTGAAGAAAAAAATATACGTCGTATGACTGTATGAGTGCTATCCCTCCAGGTGGTGTAATCATCAATTTCGATTGCTCTGAAAGACTGGCTTGACTAAATGCATTATCAAATATATTTTCGTCCATTTGACCTGTCCACGAATCCATAATTAATAGAACTTTTGATGTTACGTTCGGTTTGAGTACTTCGCTGAGGAACATCTTATGTATTTCGGTAGAGGTTTTACCACTTTTGGAACATTCCAGAATAACATTAGGGGGTCTAAATAACTTTCATATAACGTGGATCGAAGATACACTTTACTTCAGTTCCTGATGGATGAGCAGAAATTGCAGCAATAATTGTCCAGCAGCAGAAATGATATGTTGGTGTTACCAGAATGGGGATGCAGCGTAGGAAGGTTGAATGGTACTCCAGAGTGTGCTTTCCCCGCCAATCCATAGAGTGCGCTTAGATGCCAGATCTTTAGTGAATCCGCTGTGGTCAGTGTTTAAAACGTCATCAAAAGGATAGTTGCTCATTGCATCTGTAACTATGTTGACGAATTCTATAGCTCTATCTTCCAAAGCCGTTGTGTGCATAGTACGTTCATACGTAACGAACTTGGTGACTCTTCTACTTGTTATGCCACGCTCTTTTATTAAAATTTTAATAGAAAAGCATCACTTGCGCTAAAGTTTGTGAGATTTTCTCTCATTGCAATGTTCAGAAACCATAACTTTAAATCGGAATCGTGAACTGTTAATAAAGCATATTCCCGGCATTTTTAAACTTCTCAAATACTTCGTCTTTCATCCGTAACAGTTTTTCACATCTTGTACCCTGGGAAGCAACATAATTCCGAAAGCGATAAATTTGTCGACGTGAAAGTGTGTTGTCTTTAAAGCGATGCTGTATGCTTTTCAATGAACGTAGTTTTCCTGACCCACTCCATGGAAATTCTTTTCATGTCTTCTAATGTGTAAGTTACGCGTGACGGCAAATTAGTTTGTTCATCCCATTCCTCATCATTCATTTCATTACTCTGTATTGTATCATACTTCATTTCATTTAAACAAATATCAAGTGTATTCTCGTTATTCATTTCGTACGTTAACCCACTTATCAAAGTTTTGGCAAATGTAAATATTTCTTTCTCAATATCCATCTTATAATCTGATACAAAATCGGCTTGCTTTGTGTATTTTTCACAAACAACGCGAAACAAGTATGTTGATATGGTGGAAAAGGAAGACATGGTGACAAATAAGGCTTGAAATTCCACGCTTTCCAACAAAAAAATTAAAAATGTCAAAAATAATGAAGTTACAGGCAAGTGATGATTGCTTCTGATTTGAAAATTGAAGGATCGCGTCTTATTTATTCAAGACTGGTTTACGTACCAGGCAGCTTTTTCGAGTTCTTCGCCAAAAATGATCTCAAAATTTGTCAGTTATAAAAAAGTAAGGCAAAATCTTCAAATATTTTTTACTTTTACACCAGTATACATAATGTATAATTATTTCAGGTACAACTAAAATGGCTATTATAAATATATGCTATATTTTATTCATATGTGTTATTTTTTTCTACGATAACATTTGGCACTTAATGCTTGCCCAGCGCGCCAAAACACTGTTTTCACCTCTCATGCAGCGAAGCATCATCGTAGGGTGAGCTCTATTTTCAGTGGGCCGTAGCTCGACCCCCAGGTCGATTGGGCCAAATTTGATTTTGGATCTTTCATCTACTCGGTCATATTGGCCTATAAACCGAAATTCAGAAAAATCGAGCCTTGACAGTTCGCGAGGTTCCCTTGTTAGATATTTTTCACACATATATCTATTAGTTCTAAACAGGCAACGGGGATGATCTTCCCATAATCGAATTTTTATTAACAGGCAAAAAGAACATATTTTTAACAAATGTTTCAATTCACGTGTTTAAAGTACACTACATGTTGCCTGAAAACAAAATTTCAGCGAAGTACTGTTTTCCCATATAAAGGTTAAAATATAAAGTATTTATTTTGAAACCTTGTTAATATTTATCTCGAATTTTAAGCAGAAGAACAGCTATCATGAATCTTGAAAAGGGGCCCTTCTTATTAACATTTCAAATCTATTTTTCCGTCGTAAGCTATTTCACGTCAATCCTCCGTCTTTTATGCTATATGCATAAATTAAAAAACATTCTTCCACAGTCTATAAACTCAAAACAATTCCCTTAAGCCAAGGGTTCATTTTTTATTCATCCTTTTAATAAATCTCTAGCATTACAGCCATCTTTAACCCCATTCGTACCACCGGGTCCCTGGTTCTATTCCCCGGGTACGCATGTCACTTTTTTTTTACAAATTTTATCGGTTTTCCAGGCCGTAAATTGCATTAAATAAGCCTACATCGTATTTTTCTGAATAGCATGCATATTTTTAAGAAAGGTATTTCATTTTAAAATCCGTTTTTAAGGTTACCTGAAATTCAAGATTTAATTATTTTATTCTTCGTTAATAAGTTAGAGGAAAAAAGCTTTCTCTCATTAGTTAATGTTAAAAATTAAAGCATTTTTTTAAACATGGTGAATATTTAACTCGAATTTTAACCAGAAGGATAACTATATTGAAATTTTGAGAAAAGGGCTTTTTTAATAATATTCCAAATCTATTTTCCCTCTATAAGGAATTCCACTTCAAACTTCTACCTGTTAGGTTACGTGAATAAATTGAAAAACATTTTATTCAGCTTGCGCACAAGAAACGATCGGCCTTAAACCAATAGTTCATTTCTCATTCAACTTTTTAGGAAATATCTAGCATTGGACGAGCTTTAGCCCCATTTGGACTAACAAATTCCGAATGTTAATCCTATTGTACGCACAAGCCACTTTTTTAATTAATTTCATCCGCTTTCCCAATCGTAAATTACATTAAATGAATCTTATTTTTCTGAAAGTGATGCATATTTTTTTACATATTTTTTAAAAGAATATTTCATTTTCAAATCCATTTTCGAAAGTTACTGAAATTCATGACACAAGTCCCTATTTCTCCTAATCATTTAAAGAAAAAAGCTCACCCTTATCTGCCAAGGTTAAAAAAATATGGCATTTTTTTTCAAGCCTCGTGAATATGTAACTCGAATTTTAAACAGAAGGAAAATTCTCCTAAAATCACACACAACTGACACTCACATTTTTAAAAAATTTTGGCGGGACAGCTGGAGTTTTAGCATTAACAGGCCTTGCATTTATCCACAATAAAAAAAAATAGAACTACTGGAAATTTCTGGGGTCGGCCAGCCAGTTTGGAGGGCCGGCCTTCCGCCCCCACCTAGTTACGCCTATGCTTGCAGCCTAATAATAAAGCACTTGACCAGAAACCAAGAGATTGTGTGCACGTGTCCTAACAGGGGTCGATGAGTCATTATTTTCTTTGTGAGTAATTTATTATCTAATACCACCACATCAACGGCTATGATGATAATTGTTCTACCTTAATAAAAATATGAACGCTAGTTTCAGTCAACGGGCGTTTGGCTTCTTTGACTTTTCGCTTTGATCTAAAAGAACAGTCCAAGCACTGCCCCATTAATTGCAAACTTGTCCAATAGTAACGCCGTACGTACTCTCGCAGGAGGAAAAATGTGAGATGCCTGTAGCTTGATGGTAAAACACTTGACCGGAAACAAAGAGACTAAGGGTTCGTGTCATACCAGGAGTCAAAAAGCGTTATTTTCTTTGCGAGTAATTCATTGTCTAAAATGTTGGTACTTAATACAGTCGTTAAGGCGAACACCAAAGGGAACAGAAAATCTGTTCGTATTAACAGTAATTCGTATTATCCGTAAAGGGTGGGGATCGCAGTACTAAGTTATTTATCCCACCTTTGGTTACCATATACATATTTTGTTATTATATATATTTGTTAATATGACTATTGTATTTTATTATATTTTATCATATTATTATTTTATTATAGCATACACATTTTGTAACAAAAGCACAATATATACGCATCTTTTAACGCGATGTTATGTAAACAGATTTATTCGAAAATTATGGTTTGATAACAAAATTATGGCTATAAATAAATATAAATAATATATAATATTATATATAATATAATATAAATAAATAAAATAAATGGTTATAAAATAAAATTATGGTTTGATAAATGTTTATTTTTTTCGGATTACATACTGTGCCAAGAATTTTTTTAAATTTTAGAAGTACACTTAAAAAAATTCAGTAACTATAGATTGTTTTCTCTTCTGACTGGACACTATCCAAAAAAATCATCAAGTTTGTCCACAGTTTCTAGAGAAGCCCTAGAATCTGCCCCTTGCATTACAAAACGACGTATAGTTTACAAAGCCATGAAAGCCTTCATCACACTAACAGGATTTTCGTTTTAAGTGGCAAAGTGTTGTCAATGTCTTCGTTAATATCCGAAACTAGTGATTACTTTCCGACAAGGGTTTTGTCGTGCCATTAACGGCCTGAACTATTTCGGCGTCCATTGAAACACCGCACGTCATAATATTGTCGTCCATTGAGTCATATTCATCACTTGTAACGGAATCGTGAATAGCATCACAAGCTCATGCATCGGTTATGTCGAATTCAACCCTATCTTCCGTTATAATGTCTTTCTATTACCTAAACTGCATATTTTTCTCACATTTGCCTCTGATACTTGTAAATATTTAACTGTACCCGTAGTTTACGATCATAACAAAAATGGGAATTTATTTCTAGCAAATTTATGACAACAGAAAATATTTTTCAGTTCTTATTGCATGTAAATGCCAACAAGATATGTTTTTTATGCAATTGCATATAAAAGTCGCCACTCCTGCATGTTTAGTCTGTTAAAATTATCAATGAGAATTTCTGACCTTATGAAGCGCATTGTGTTGATAATAAGCCGGGGAAATTTTCCAAGGACCATTGATTAATAGTTCGTGGTAAACAGTATTTCGTCTTAACCATGTTCGTGTTAAAGAAAAAAAATAATGCAAGGATTCTTAAACAATCTAAAGGGACTTCAGAAAACGGTTTGTATTAAAAGTAATTCGTTTTCAGCATGTTCACTTTGACGAGGTTCGACTGTAGTTATATTTTGCAAAATATTTTACTAATTCGCATTTCGCCTGAAAGTAAGTTCATCGTAAAGCTTTTTTATTATTACACGTTCTGCTTTTTTTTTTCAGGGTGAAAATTAACATTTCAATGAAAAAATATCACGTGCACCTTCTTGGGATCAAATTGGGGTCATATATTGTGGCGAAACTTGACTTCCAAAGATAATTAATAATTACTGGATATTTTTTCACAGGACCGTAGAGAAAAATTTCTGTGTCTGACGCAAAATTGAAAAAGCCCTCCGGCTCATAAAATATTATAAATTTATAACATTTTCTATTTTAAACTATTAGCTATATTTTTAATTCTTACACATAAACGTCCGCTTGCAACTACAAGGTTAACCCAACTACAATACATGCCTCATATCACTTCATTTATCACTTTTTTAATATTTAACCGGAGGCACACCCTCACACCCGACTCAGCTGTGACATTTTATGAATCTAAAGTAAAAATTGTGAATTGCAGAATTTTAAGCACTTATCCCCATCTTCGGCTTCTCTAAGAATTTTGTTCAAAATATTAATTTTCATCTTCATCTAATCGTGAGGATGGGAGATTGGGAAGGCCTCATGAGTGAAGTTTCCTAGAGTTTCTTTTCAACAAAATCCAGCTGCACACAGTTACCCTTCAGGTTATGATTTTATCCCCCACTTTTTTCCTAATTATTAAAAGTAATATTTCATCCTCATCTCTGTACCGATCCGATTATTTGCAGATGACTGCTTTTTTTTACCATCAAACTTTTTCTATTAATGATCATTTCCACTTACTACCTAATCTTGATATTACCTCGCAATGTTTTATCCCAGTGGTCTCAAACTCAAATCCTTTGGCGGGCCACTTTAGAGATTTGCAGGACATTAGCGGGCCGCATGAAAAATTAATGCTTTACAAAGCCTTCATGAATAATCAATGCTTTACAAATCTACATAATAAAGAAATAATTATTTTACATGATTTGAGGACATTTATAGCTACTTATATTGCTAAGTTGCTAAGTACAGAGTAAATTATGTTATCAAAAAACAGAAACAAGCTATTTTAACTTTACATCATACAAACTACAATAACTGTACTTTGTTACTTACTGCATTATGAATGCTTTTATACTTGTCCTTCGAAACAAAGTAGTAGAACTCTGTGAGGTTGTAAGTGTTGAGTTTTTCTTTTAGTTAAAAATCACATTGGGAGTCTATTAATTCAAGCGCGTTATCAACATTGCACATGAAAATAAATGATGACTCGAATATTATATATATATATATTCAAGTTTAATTAATAATAAAATTAAATTTTAATATTAAAAATATCTTCCATATCTCTGAAACATTGAAATCGCATGTTAAAGTTTTCTTTTAACGTAGAGATTTCGTAGAAAATGCAGCCAATTTCCTCATCTTCTTCGAGTGCAGATTTCAGAGTTGGGAAATGAGCAAGGTTTCCCGCTTGAAATTGATTCTCCCAAAACTGCAAATTTTTCATGGATACTTTCACATTATCAATAATATCAGTGACTAGCTTATTTTGGCCTTGTAGTTTGACATTTAATTCATTTAAATAACCAGTTATATCTGTGGATTTTTCTTTTATCAATTCAGTTATCCTCTCCTGGACTAGTGACACCATCAAGTGATTAGTTTCCAACTTACTTTTTAAAATCTTCGATTTTTTTCCTTGTAGGTGAACAGATGAATTTCAATGACTGCATTTTTTTCGTTTTGTTGGATAAGGAAGTCCTCAAAAATATTTCAAATTTTGTATTTCATTATAATAGAAAATTAAACTTATAAAAACATTTGAAAAAAAGAAGGTATTCTTTAGATTAGAAAAAGACGCCGCGGGCCACAAAATCATGTCCATAGGGCCGCACATTTGAGACCACTGTTCTATTCGCTAGTACTTTGCTTTAAATATCTCCAAAACCGTTCTTCTGTTAGCTCATACGGAGAATAAATAACTCCTTTTCTATAAAATTTAATCTATTGAACTACAGAAAATCAATCAGTCCAAATATCTAGGTACACTGGCGTACGAAGGGGAGTTAATAGGGATTGTAATCCCCACGTTGCGATGAAATTTTATGTATGTACATATGAATATATGGATTTCTATCTTTGTTACTCCCATTGTAAGCTTGTAAACCCCTTATAAGCTTCCTGCGTACACCTATGTCTAGATATATTTTTACTTCTGATTTTCAAAGGAATCTTTATATTTGTCAACTAAGCCATATTCAAATTATTTTATTTAAGGGTACGTTTAAAATTTGCTACTAAATTCACCAGACTGTGCTGTTACAAATCATATATCTTTTTTAAATTAAACTATGCTGCGTAATTCTAGAATTCATTCGTTGCACAAAATATAAATTCTCTCGAGTCAGTTTAAAATTTAGCAACGCGTTTTATCCTTAACAATTGGCTTTCGCAATCTTTTAGTTACTTCTCTAAAAATTATCGTTAAATTTAATCCCTCTTTCTTTTCTTCATGAATAATTTCTCCTCACTTTTTATTCAAATTATTACATAAGCAATATAAATGTGATTGGCATAGGCGGTCGCAGCCGCTCAGATTAAGCGGGGCTAAAGTAATTTTGGCGCCAGTTATATTGTGACTTGGCTCCCATACACCTAATGTTAATTTTTCGTGGGGGGTGGGTGTCGGGACCTACACTTGCGTACGCCAATGAGTGGAACTCAAAATTGTGGTGAATTACCACTGTTGATGTCAAAAATGTCGAATTATTTAATCCTTCCACATTCCACACACTTTATGTATTTAGAGTTTTTTTCTTCAACTGTTTATACCGAAAAAAGAACACCGCACCCATGGCTCTGGTGGCAATGGACAGCACATCTTTTTCTTGGTTTTAACTGGAAGGTTGCTGGGTTGACTCCAACCTGGGGTAGTGCTCTCTTGTTGAAAAATTTGGTTCAGTGGAACTCAAAATTATGACGATGTCCAAACAGTGGCGTAAAGGCACTTTTTGGGGCCCCCTTGTATGAAAATTAATTTTTATGTACATATATGAAAATAGATAATGATAAAAAAAAATATTACCTCCGTATTTATTTGCACCAAACCAACAATATATTGTTGGATTTTCAGAGGGAGGGAGATGAGGAAAGGCAAACGCATATTTTATTGAAAAATATGTTTAGTTCGTCCACTGCTGATATTATTTTTAGAAAGAGCTGTCACAAGCATTATTCTATTGGCACTGGCACTTTTGTCCTTACTATTTATTTTTGTTGGTTACTGTAAAAATCTTTTTTTTTTTCCTTACAGTTTTTTTCAGCAAACTCCTCTACTAAAGAATCTATGTCTATTTCCCTATCCCGATTACCTTCAATGTTTATGACACTTAGCGCGGATAGCCGTTCTCGTGTCATTGAACTTTGAATATAGTTTTTTATTAATTTGAGTTTCGAAAACGATCGCTCTACACTCGCCAATGTTACGGAAAGAGTTAAAAAATTTTCAGTGCAGTTGAAACATCTGGAATACTGAGTATAGAATGTATTTTTAATAATCAAAAGCTCAGCTAAGTCTTTAATAAATCCGTTTTGCATTTTTAATATATCTGTTTTAAGAACATTTCTCATTAAAAGTAATTTTTGGGGAAATTCGGAGGAAATGTCAGCAGAGAGTTCTTTAGCAAGATATTTTGCAGAACTCTGCAATTCATCGTCATTTTTTTAACAAAATTTAAAGGATACAAGCACTCAAATTTAAGTAAAGTGCCTTTCATGCTAGTGAACGGGTTATATATTTGAGAGACAATAATATCTACGTTTGTATAAAGTACGTTCATTTTAAAAGATTGCTCCGGTTTATCAAGACGCGAGTCTTTACTTAATTCACCAAGACATCTTTAAGTACGAATTTGTCTTTTTTCCGAAAACTCGCATTCGACGCCCCAACAGGAATCTATGGTTTTGGCGGTTTCTTTTACTTTATAGAAACAATTCCAATAGTCTTTTAATTATTTTGCAGCTTCACCTAACATTTCGACTGCTTTAATTAGGTTTTCGTCTGGTGATTGAAGACCATTAGATCCTTAATTTGTTGTTTCTAATACTTTTGCTTGAATTACTGTGGTAACTTGGTGTGTAAGAGAAATTCATATGTTTGCATATATTTTTTTATGCCAATAGCTTCGTTTCTTTCTTCTGTGTCTTTTTATTTACGTTATTATGGGGTAAATTAAAGCTTTCATAATATTCGCGTATCTAAAGCGAATAGCAAAAAGAGCATCGTGCCTTGATGACATCGAGTTGGACATAATCTCTTCGAAGTTGGAATTTGTTGCTGACCCTTTTCTGTTTTCCAAAAGTTCCCATATTTTAATGCTCTAGCTAAAGAAATTATATAATCTTTGAACATAATTATAAAATAAATTAATTTTTGGTATGTTAATAGCATCGTTCAACACTAACAAGGAAACTAACCCATGTGTTTCCCCTCCAATTTTAATGAAATTTGGTGTATTTGTGGAGGAGGGCGAAATATTGTATATTTCGATGCGTATTTTTTTATCGGCTAAAAAATAGGTTTAGGGGGTGAATTCGCCCCCTCGAAAATCGGCCATATTTTGTTTTTCGGCTGTAACTTCTGAACAAATCATGATAGCGTAATTTCGTAGATGTACAAAATTTCGCAGCCTATTCACCAGTGTAAAAAGATTTCATAAAAAATATAATGAGTTATAAAATTATTTTTTTTTCACAAGGGAAAGTAGCGCTTACAAGGAAAGCAACCCATGTGTTCCCCTCCTATTTTAATTAAATTTTGTGGACTTGTAGAAGGTGTAAAAACATTGGATACGTATTTTTTTTATCGGTTAAAAATTATTTTTAGGCGGTGGACCCGCCCCTCGAAAATCGACCATATTTTTGTTTTTCGTCTAGAACTTCTGAACAAATCATGACAGCGTAATTCCGTAAATGTACAAAATTTCACAGCCTATCCACTGGTATAAAAAAATTGTTTAAGAAATGTGGTGATTTATAAAATTCAATTTTCGTATTTTTCCGCAAGTGAAGTACCGCGTAAGGGCGACTTTTTTCTTGTATGCACAGCTGCTACGCAGGGGAAGTAGCACGTAAGGGATGACATTTCTCCTGCATGCATAGCTGTAAGCAGGGGAAGTAGAGCATAGGGACGACTTGAGGTATATTTCAGGAGAAAGTGGGGAACCGCTTTCACAGACGAAAAACAAATGATATGATTATATATACAAAAAAATCCCTTCAGTGACTCTAGTTAACACCTAAATATGAGATTATTAAGCCAACTTCTTCTGGAGATATAAATATTTACTTTCAGAGAGATTTTCGTGGTCACCCTATATCATGCACTATAATTCGCCGTGTATATGAGCCATGTGGTCTCTAATTACGAAACTGTAAAATACTCACAAATAGGAAGACAAAGGAAATTGAAACAGATGCAGGGTAATTAAAAGTTAATACGCAATGACCTGTTAGAGAAACACATTTACCATATCTACAGGTTTTTTAAGTTTTACGGATCAAAGGACAGACGTATAATATATGCCATAAATTTCATAATTAGAGACAACACAGCTCATATACACGGCGAATTATAGTACATGATATAGTGTGACACACGAAAAGCTCCCTGAAAGTAAATATTTATATCTCCAGAAGCAGTTGGCTTAATGAGCTCATATTTAGGGGATAACTAGAGTCACTGACGGCATTTTTTTGTACATATAATCACATCATTTGTTTTTCGTCTGTGAAAGGGGTTTCCCCACTTCCTCCTAAAAATATACCTGAAGTCGCCCCTACGGGCTTGAATACAGCTATGCGTGCAGGATAAGTGTCGCTCCTTACGTGCTATTTCCATGTCACAGCTGCTGGCACACAAGAAAAGCGTCGCCCCTACGCGCAACTTCCCCTGCGGAAAAATATGAAAATTGAATTTTATAATTCATCATATTTCTTAAACGATTTTTTTTACACCAGTGGATAGGCTGTGAAATTTTGTACATTTACGAAATTACGCTATCATGATTTGTTCAGAAGTTATAGCCGAAAAACAAAAATATGGTCGATTTTCGAATGTCCTCTAAAAGCTACGTCTGATGAAACTAAAGCAAGTGTAACGTCAATAATCATCTTTTTCATTGCTATTTTACCAGTGTTTAACCTTTTGTATGTAATTTCCTCCCTGGTACCCTGTATTTTATTTTTATTCAATAACCGTCTTTAAAATCTCTTTCCTTAAATCCACGTCTAAAATTATATTGACAGTAGAGTCTCTTTTTTCCAGGCAGCGTACGTAACACATGCTTGCAAATGACAATATAAAAGTTCGTGCTCTTTAGTCCTTTTCGGTAATTCTTGCCAATCGTTTATGCCTTTAGTCCAAGCTGGATTATAATAAATGGATTCTCTATCGGCAAAAGACCAACAAGGCTTATAATAAGCACTATTCAGTTTCGGAGAATAGCATAACGAAAAACGATAAATGGGTTGTTGTTCAGTGATTTTCTTGTAATAGTATATATCCGAGAAGCACCTGTTTTTTCGTCGTATGGAAAAGGACCTTTTGGTTTACAAGGTCCAAAATTAATTTTTTTTTTCAAAATATTGTCATTTATATCAAGGGGATAATGTCAACGGCAGTGGCATAACGGAAAATCTCGGGGACCCACCGCAATAATTCTTTGGAGGCCCCTTTTACGAAAATTAATTTATATATGCATATATGAAAAAACTATAGATAAAACATATTTATGTAATAGTGTTGTGTCTTCTATAAGAAATTTACCAGCGATGCATTCCAATATTTTAAACAGAACATATGTCTATTAGTCACCGTTTCGTGAGGTAAGATTCTGATGCAAAGCGTATACTATAGCTTCAAAACTCGTCTAGATTTTATAATTTTCGGATGTTGAGTTCAATTTTAAAGGCAATGAAAACAGCTAAAGTAAATACGCGTAATGAGTTTGCCACAGTTGGAAACCGTTCATTTTATTTTATTTTTTACCTAAAGATTAAAAAAAAAAAAAATCATTATTAACTAAAAACTATGATATCATTTTTTTTAGTTATAAATTTTATGGAAAATAAAAGAAGATAAAAACGGGTCCAGTTTCCCTGGGGCCCCCGCTCTACGGGGGTTATCAGTACGCCACTGGTCAACGGTCAGAAGGATAGCTCATATTTAAGAGAAATATACTTTCTTTTTCAACTGATACTTTTGAAATATTTGTTTCAGTTGCAAGGTTTTTATCTGTAGTTTCAGAACACTCTTGAATTATTTGCTGCTCTATGCACATTGATTGTCATAGCAACTTGGTTTTCTGGCATTTCAGTTGAAAAATAAGAAAATACTTTTAGCAATTTTGGGGCCTTTCTTTCTTTAGGCCCCACTGATGTACGATTTTTTTCCTTGAGGACGACATATTTATAACGATTGCACAGTGGATTTTCAGTCTATGAAAATAACTTGAATCTGCAGAATAAAAATGTTTGTCTCTTCTCAATCCATGCAGAGTAAAACCTCTCAACAACAATATTATACAGACCGAGAAAAATTATCATTGTAGAGGGAGTTATTGTTATAGGGAGGGTTCATTATACAGTAAAACCTCTCTGCAACACTATTATAGG
>QLNU02015360.1:207565898-207603347 GCA_006491805.2 Dysdera silvatica
ATTCGTTTATATCTCATTTTACAGATTTTTGAATGCACTATCTGTTTAATGGGGAATTCCGAAGAAATACTCAAAGTATGTTAAAAAATGCAAAGGGCATTTTTTCACTTTTTTTTTTAAATTACACCCTATTCACACACACACACACACACACACACACACACCAGAAAAAAGATTGTCTAATTGTGGTTCTTACAAAACCACATTAGATTTTCTGAGGTGAATAGAACTGGAGATATTACGAGTTAAGTTTAACATATGCTTCAAATCCCTTGAGGACTGTTAGCAATTACATTATTAAGAATTGTTGCTGTTGCCACTAAAAATAGTACTTCCTTTAGAACTCAGTAACACAAGAAAGAAAAGGTGTCACACCTTCATACTCTGTCAGTTGCAATATGCTGAGGCGCGGGCATTACACTATGATTTATGGCTCTAACGATACCGAAACGGATTTTCTGCAGAGAACACAACTACACTATTATTAAACTTCGGTACTTACGGAACTAATGTTAACCTGAATGGGATTAGCGTTTCCGCTTATTTATTGATAGCTAGAATAAGTCTGTCCTATAATTGCAAAATATTAAGATAGTGCCTTCGTCCTATCGTGTTGCCGCTCGGAGAGAGAGTGAAATTTTGACGCCTTTTCTTTCTTGTATTATGAACCTCTGAAGGAAATACAGTTTTTTAGTGGCAACAGCCACAATACGCAGTAACATAATTGTTAATTGTCCTCAAGTAATTTAACGCATTTGTTAAACTTCAACTCTTAATACCTCTAGTTTTAGTCACCACAAAAAATCCAGATTGGTCTTGTTCGAACCACAATTAGATAAACTTTCATTTGACATACCTGCCTGCCTGCACACATGCACGTATATACAAATGTATATATGATGCAATTTGAAATAAGAGAAAAAATGTGCATTTTGTATTTTTCAACATATTTCCCATATTTCTATGGGTTTCCTTATGATGAAGAAAGATAGCGCATTCAAAAATCCATAAAATGAGATACCAATGAACTTTTTTCCGTTAAGAACTAGAGTTATTAAGTGTGGTATAGTCATTCTGGGACACACAATATATAGGTGCCCTAGGGCTGCAGCTTCATTAGCCCAATGGTAAAACTGGCCTTACATGTTAAAAAAAAACCATACATTTGAAGTTGACATATTAAAAAAGAATGACACAACTAAAAGGTTATAGAATATTTGGGGATTTGGTAACATTGCACTCTTTATACAATAATTTTTTTTTGCCACCCACGTTTAAGTAGCTCAAACTAGAGCTTTTTTATTTTTGGAGAAAAAGAGGCGCCGTCCTCATCCTGGATTCGAACCAGGGTCCCCGCGGTGTCTTGACCTACTAGACGAATGAGGATAAGAACAAACGCATTTTTCTCCGTATATAAGGATGTAAGATATTATTACCCTTCACAGGGATAACACAATTGCCAAATATGGTCAACACAGAAAAGCCTCCGGGGCGAGATTTTTGTGAGTTTTCGTGGGGGAATTTATTATACAATAATTTTTTCTCGCTTTTCTGTGTTGACCATTATTTGGCAATTGTGTTATCCCTGTGAAGGGTAATAATATCTTACATCCTCATATACGGAGAAAAATGCGTTTGTTCTTGTCCTCATTCGTCTAGTAGGTCAAGACACTCCGGGCTAAACGGAGGGACCCTGGTTCGAATCCAGGATGGGGAAAGCGTCTCTTTTTCTCCAAATATAAAAAAAGCTCTAGTTTGAGCTAATTAATACGTGGGTGGCAAAAATTATTGTATAATAAATTCCCCCACGAAAACTCACAAAATTCTCGCCCCGGAGGCTTTCTTGTGTTGACCATATTTGGCAATTGTGTTATCCCTGTGAAGGGTAATAATATCTTCATTGCACTCTTTGTCATGCAATATTGCCAAATTGCGAATACGGCTTCGATCAATCAAAAATTGCTTCACGATCAACTGTTGACCATACCTGTTCTATGGACATGAAAAATTATAGTCATCTGCTACTTTTAAATCCGCATTTTCTCACCTTAAAATATCATTTATAATTATTATGAATGATATGTTAGAGGCTTCGTTTTTCGGTTCATCAGTTGATGGGTGGAGTTCTCGTTACGCTCAACGTCTCACGGATTAGTGTCCTAATTTTTCAACCTTAAAGTGGTGCTATTGTCCTTCCCGTGTTTTCCACATTGATTGCATTTGTATTCGTAATATATGGTAAATACTTAACTGATCAAATTGATTGAAAAGATGATATTTCTATTTTATTTAGTAAAAAAATTATTAATCACTTCTTGTTTTCAAAAAGTGTTTTAACAACTGTTTTGTTCGAACCGTTGACTTCTGTAAATTTGGCCCCACACATGAGAGCCTGTTTTTCCAGCAGAGGACGGTTGCAGGACACGAAAACAGACATAGCTAGAGTTAAGCAGTTTTCCACATTATATTCACCATCTCTGAAATTTATTTTTTAGCAGTTAGTAAATTTCACTATGTGAATATTTCGTTGCATGTAAACAACAAGCATACAATCGATTTGTACTCAAACACGTGCAAGCACTTTGCTGTCTGCGGTCTCAGTGGTATATAATTCGCGTTTTTGTAGTTCTTGAATGTCAATCACGGCGGTTTTGAACACAAAATCCTTGACATGTCCCCAAAAGAAAAAAAGAAAATCAAGAAGGGTGATATCCGGTGACCATTGAGGACAGGGAATCAGCCCTTCTCACTCAATCTACACATAGAGAATTTGTCATGAAAAAAGCTCTGAACCAACAAACCCCATTGAGGCGGAGCTCCGTCTTGCGGAAAACTTACCTCTGGATGAACTGCTCGCACCAAAGGTTCTACGGAATTTTCAAGTATATCAAAATACAATAATCGCCATTTTTACTAATTTCATGTCTCTACGACACGTGCGTTGCCTAAAGGTACACAGACACGCGAAAAAAAGAAACCTTTCAGAGATAGTAAAAATAGTGTGTTAAAGAACTGTTTTACTGTATAGCCATGACTATTATTATGTATAAGGAATGAAGTTGTAAAGAGATAATGCATCTGTGTGTGACATTTTTTTTAGCTAAAGAACTTAACAAGTTGATGATTAGGCTCTTATTTTGTGTAAGGCAAGTAAGCTACATCTGGAAGGAGCAGGAGATTAGCATATGGCACATTCACGGTATGATGTATGAAAAAATGGTGTAATAAATGCTTGGTGACATTTCCACGAACCTCGCATTCACACCAGACCTCGCAGCATGACCACTGTAGTCTTTGAGCCTTAAAACCAAAAAAACAAACAAACAAACAAATCACACCAGACCTATGACGCATGCGCCTTTTTTCGCTGTGTCCTGCTGACGGTTAGAAAATCTACCTCGTACGGCGGTGTTTTTAAGCCGCCCGCCATTAGTCGTAATTGTATACGCATGAAAAGGAAGAATGCCCTTTTAAATTTTTAAATTTTTTTTTAAGGAAATGAAAAGTATGTCTATACAAGAAAGCGATGTGCATACAAACACAAATATTTTTGTAAGGCTATCACACAATATATTATGTGTTCGCCAAATCGCGTCCAGCTAACAACTCTCTTTATACCATATCTATTCATGTATGCACCTTCTTAATAGGCTAACTTTTCAGCCCCAGAATAGCTGGTAAAAATGAAATCAATCCTTTGTTAACTTCTTTGACGTGAAATTATGTTATTACAGTGAAACCCCTTTTAACGGACACCCCTCAGATACGGTCACCCCGTTTTAACGGTCAGATGAAAATTCCCAGAGAGAAACTAAATTACAATAATGTATTTCAAACCCTTGCTTAGCGGTCACCCTCAGATACGGACGCGGACACAGTTTTCATGATTCATTCCATTAGACTGTGCGGATCAAATACGTTTGAACTTCGATCTTCACGGAGTTTCTCACAACATCAAAATCAATCACTAATCAAACATTTCCTAGGATAAGTTGGGTATAAAAAAAGGTTAAAGGAACCCTAAATCGGTGATGGATAACTGACAAGCACAGTACAAAATTTAAGGTCGACTTAACAAGTTTTAATCACAATTTTTGAGAATAAGAAACGCATGCAAGGTGAAAACTTCAGGAAAAAGCTTGAGACAGTATGTAAATTATTTTAGTGTTGATAGTCATTCCATACAAGAGGAAATAAATCCCCCCCCCCCTCTTCGAAATGTTTTTAATAAAGGTATATTTATGACCCTGCAAAGACGATTGAGTGAGATGCGTGCAGTCAGGGCCGTGAGGAAGGGGGGCTCAAGCCATTAGATATCAAAACATCTTATTTTCTCTAAGGCTGCATTACATGATCTTCCTTAAAGACACTTGACCCAGGTTTTGAATTGCTACGCTCTGCATGCAATATGCAATTGTTTTGCCTTCAAACGAATTTTAAAGGTTAGTTGTTTCACAAACAACGCTTTCTATATGTAAAATTAGGCGACACAATGTGTAGTTATAATATATAAATAGTTTCACGAATTGTGACGCAGTTCAAACATGTGTTTGAACTGCGTCAATTCGTGAAACTATTTATACAGGCAGTGGCGAATTGACCAGTAAACTAAGTTGGCTGAAGCCTACGGCGGAAAGTTTCCGACAGCTAAAAATTGGCGATTGCATTGCGACACGACTCAACTTTTTGGCCCATTCGATTATTAATGTCTCAGAAATGTTTTCTACCTATCAAAATACGGCCCGATTTCATCTGCCGCCGCACCGCCTATTTGAATGAAAATAGGCGGCGATTACTCCCTTTTTTTTTTTCCGCATTTTTCGTCTTGTGAGAACTTCGCAACGGCTGAACAAATTAGAGGGCAAGGGCAGACCCATATTTTTATTTTGGAGGGGGAGAGGGTCACGGACAGAATTTGCCATGGTCTTGGAATAACACCCTTCATTTATCATGAAAGTTGGAATTTTTTACAGTGAAAAAATATATTTTGGGGGTCATGACCCCTGTGACCTCCCCCTGTGTCCGCTCCTGTTAGAGGAGTGGGGGGGGGGGAATGAATGCAGAAACTTTAGTTCAAGACATTGCGGCAATAACCAATTCTTTTTCCTGAGAAATCGTTACTTGTTTGAAACAAATATACTATTATTATTATTTTAGATCTATAGACTGCACTATATGCCCAAAAGTATCCGGACACTTTGGATTTTTTGTTTTTTTTTTCGAATTTCTAAAAAACCACTCGGCCAATTGTTCTCTAACTTTGGGGATATATAGAAGGTGCTTGAATGCACACTTTCCAATAAAGTTTCGGTGACTTGTGCATTTAGGGGACCACCCACATATTGACAAAGTGAAAAAATATATTTGATCACCCTGTATCATAAAAAGCTGGAAATTATTTGTAACTTTCAGAAAATATTTAACCAGCTATGCTTAATGCCTGTGTGCATTTTTGTAAAATAGACATGTATATTCATGAAGATAGAAACGTTTCTTTAAGAAAACCCAAATTTTGTCACATATTTTTTGCTTATAATATCCACAATTTTCAGTCAAATTTCACAAAACTTACAGAACATTTGTCAACGTACAAGAAAAATATTATACTTAAATTAGAAATTAATATATTGAATACACGATGAGATATGAGCATTTGAAGAAAATAATTTTTTACTGCGCATGCGCGAAAGATATAAATTTCTTTCATAATTTTGTAGTCAATAGTATAGGGCAACTTAAAAAAAATACCAGTGGGATATCTTGAAAATTCAGAAAGGTATTGATGATATAGTGAGCCGTATTTCTCTAATTCTCTGAAAGTAGCTAGATGATAAGGGTTTTTTCCACAAATTGTCATATTCCAAATTACCAAACACCCCTGTTCTGAAAATGAAATATTCCAGATTTATGCAAATAAGGATCAAAAGTATCCGGACACCCCTCTACGTGGTGGATTCTGTTAGTGATGTCAAATTTCTGGCTCTCAGACAAGTATAAAAGAAGTCTGACGAGTTAACAATTATAATTTCAAAGCTAGAAAAGTAAAATGGGAGGAAAGGGCGAGAGGTGAACTAAGTGAATGAAATAAACTTTAAAATGAGTCTAAAAGCCTTGGATTTGAAGTGAAAATTGGAATTTTTGTTGATTTTAAACGATATGTATATTCCAAAATCGGGGGAACAAGTTCATTGTTAATCGTAATATTGAGATGATTATAAAAGTTTTAAGAATGGAATTCACATATTAACAGAATTACTGGAGTATGAGATTGAACAATAATAAAGTAATCTTGCATTTGCTAACAATTCGTTAATACCAACGTTTGTAAGTCCATGCCCTCTCAAAAAGTAGGGTGCCATAATTTAAAAAAAAAAATATGAAAAGAAAAATGCTTCAGATCCAACATACAACTTTATGAAGGTCCTTTTTTCCTTCCACTTCTTTTGTACTGTGCTTGCTTCTGCTTCTGTTTTTTTTAATGAAAACAAGGAGAGGTGTGTCCCGCCATTGCGAATTCGAAAATTTCTTCCTATTTACAGAATCACATAATCTCGTATTGATATACTTTTGTATTACAGTCCATTATAAAAGAAATACATTCAAATAAAAGTAATTTTAATGTAATTAAGACTGTTACACGAATAAAGCTTTTATTCCCTGACCTATGCAACAAAGGATCTCTCGCATCGCTCGCTTTGCTGAACATAAGACCGATCCTTGAAACGTCTACATTCATAAAACGTTGTATATACTATATTCTACATGTGTGTATCCTAAGATTAATTAATATTTACTTAAGTAATTTCTATGTTGCGTTCAGGATTCCTCATTTCCTCAAATTACCGCCATACACGACTTATTTGCTGCTTTTGAGTCATCGTAATTGTTTACAAAGTTGTATGTACGGTGGCGTAATGCATAAAACTTATTCTTCTACCCCGTGGTTTCGAGTTCGATTTGCGAAGAAGGAAGATTGGTCGTATTTGGAGGTCACGTTAAGTAGTCTGTCCAATTTCGGATAGCTTAAGTAACTTTAGGACATGGAATGGTAAACAGACTAGACCTCTAAATCTCATTTTTAAATAATAATTAGACTGTCGATTTATGAAATTTCGTTGATAAGAGTACCCTTGTAAAATCATAACATTCAAAATGGACGAAACGAATTTTGCGCTGAATTCACGGTCATTCGTCTTCAGGTTTATCATTTAATGTGGATTAATAGTTTAACTGTGTGAAAGGGAACTTTGTAGATGTTCTTTTAATTTGCGGTTTGTTATTTCAAAATTAACAGTTACGTATGAATGACGCTGGTTTACGGAACGCGTCAGTGTTATTCGTTGGTTTTTATTGTGATGCATTATAAAATCTGTTAACAGTGTGAAAGCTATAATCAGACTTATTCTCTTTATTATTTTCGACTATACACTTTTTCCCATTAGTGAAACGATTTGTTATTATCCTCCTATAGAGGTAATATGGTAATAATTCGTCTAAGTGCTCATTTTTCTCCTTGCTTAGGCGAGTGAAATGTATCCCAGTATGGAAGAATATTGGCAAGATATTTCTACAACCTTGCCGCTGTCTGTTGGTGGAGCCTTTTCTTCTGCACCAATTGCACCTCGGCCAATTCGCGCTTATCCCGTTCCATCTGAGATTCACACAGATGTACTTCCTTCCCCATCAGAATTTCTGTCACGAGCAAACGATACTTTTCAGGGCTCTGCATTTCTTCAAAATAATACGTTAGCTCCTCGATCATCAGATATTAATACTACCTTCGGATGTTTGCCATCAATGTTAGGTAAGTTTTTGATTATAAGTATTGTATTCAATTTCTGAAAAATGTAAATACTTTTCATTTTTTTTAACGATAGTTAAACAATTATTAAGTTAATTCCTTGTGTTACCAGGAAGG
This sequence comes from Dysdera silvatica, assembly GCA_006491805.2. Lineage (NCBI taxonomy): Eukaryota > Metazoa > Arthropoda > Arachnida > Araneae > Dysderidae > Dysdera > Dysdera silvatica. The sequence continues at coordinate 207,573,817 of QLNU02015360.1, forward strand.
CAGACTAAAACTTTTATGTGAATTGGTTTGGTCATCCACTTATTGCAGTTTTGTCCTACGGTAGTATGGAGTTAACGCAGTCGTCTCTCGTGCCGTTAATTTGGGTTTGAGTCTAATGACATCGTGGAACACGTACCGGTTTCTTTTTTCTACCCGCCTTTGTTCAGGGTTTAGTTTCACAGACAACATGGGTTCGGATGCTTTGGAAAATTGTAGGTGCAGGCGAAACGTAACCGTGGCCGTCCTAAAACACGAAATATTGACTTAGTTTAATTTTCGTTTTGTAATGTTTTATATCTGATATTTTGTGTTATGTTTATAATTAGCATAAAGGTGATAAACTGCAAATTCCGCTTGTTCGCTTGAATTTTAGATGTTTGGTAACATTTTGACCAATTTCAGTAGTATTTGGCAAATGCAGGTGGACTAAATGAATAGCGTATTAAATGCTGACTTACCACGGAATAAAAGAAACCAACGACTTTTTTTTTAAGGAACATACACTCTATAACAAAAAAATCGATGCACCAAGAAGGAGTTGTCCGATTGTAATGAAATTTCGTATGCAAAGACATTTTGACCGAACATGCAAATGATTAAAATTTGGTGTCCAATGAATGAATAGCGGGAACTCCAGCGCATCGGAACTGCGCATTCAGCAGGTGTATATAAGGAGCGATTCTCAATATGTGGTCAAAATTTCTGTTGCATTTTGACTGCGGATATCTTACGTCGACTGTAACAATGCCTCGCCGAAAGATTCGTGCTCATTACGAGCATATGTCAGAGTTTGAAAGAGGTCGTGCTATCGGATTGAAAGAGGCTGGTTGGACGAATCGAAGAATCGCTGGACATGTGGGTCGAAGCGATGCGGCGATTGGACGGTGCTGGCAAGAGTGGGTCAACAACGGCAGATGTCAGCGTCGGGACGGCAGCGGTCGACCTAGGGCCACAACAGAACGGGAAGACAGAGCGATTGTCAGAGCAGCTGTCACAGCACCGGATTCGTCGTTATCAACTATCCAACGTGTGGCCCGCACACATGTGTCCAACATGACCCTCTGCAGACGACTGAGAGAGCGGAATTTACGCTCGCGCCGACCGTTACGCCGCTTACCTCTCACGCCTTTACACCGTCAAGTCCGATTACAGTGGTGCCGGGCTCGATCAACTTGGAACTGCGCTGACTGGGGACGTATAGTCTTTAGTGACGAGTCCCGTTTCCAACTGTGTCCTGACGACAACCGCAGACGTGTCTGGAGACGTCCAGGGCAGCGTGGGGATCCTGCCCTTACTATCGCACGCCACACATGCCCACAACAGGGTGTTATAGTCTGGGATGCCATCTCCTTTGATAGCCGGACCCCTTTGGTGGTCATTTCTGGCACACTTACAGCACAGCGGTACGTAGACGACATTCTACGACCGGTTGTGTTACCGTTCCTTTTGCGACACCCTGGACTTACGTTTCAACAAGACAATGCCCGGCCGCACACGGCACGTGTTGCTATGAATTGTCTTCAAGCTTGCCCAACACTTCCTTGGCAAGCTAGGTCTCCTGATCTCTCTCCCATAGAGCACATTTGGGACGCTATGGGAAGGCGATTGCAACCATCCCGGAATGTTGACGATTTAGCCCGACAGTTGGAGACAATTTGGCAAGAAATTCCGCAGGACACTATCCGGGATCTTTATCAGTCTATGCCACGCCGGGTGACAGCTTGCATCCAGGCCAGAGGTGGACCAACGCCTTATTGACTTCCTCCCTTTGTAACGGTCAAACTCTGCAATAAATCATTCAATTGTTCTGAAATTTTAATCGTTTCTTTTTCTATGTATGTTCTTCATATCCACCAATTTTTATCGCAATCGGACAACTCCTTCTTGGTGCGTCGATTTTTTTTTGTTATAGGGTGTATTAAAACTTTTGTCACCTTTAATTTGCTAATTTTTGATTGCCAATTAATTACTGCATTATTTATTAACTGTTAATAGTTTTGCTAGCTGATGACTAACTACCTTTCATTTATTTATTTATTTCATTTAGACTTTGTGGGATGGTGATATCAATTAAAACAGTAACTTGCCAGACTCTGTAAATCGTTTATGAACTCGCTGTTTTCCTAGCAGAACATTTGTTTAATTATACAGTGAAATACGCTGTGCACTGAATAAATCATAACATTGAGTGTCAGTCATCAAGCAAAACTATTAACGTATGAAAATTATTATTGCCTCCCCCTTTAAGATTCTTTAGGCATGTTGTTCACTTGCTTATGTTGAGTAATCTCACCTCACTGTCCTGAAGTCGCTTGAGGGGACTTTTGTATTTTATACTTTACGTAATGTAGATGTACTATTGAATTATATTTTTCAGATATAAAGATAACAAAGGTCATGCTTCAACAGTACCTGCAGTTTTCTAAGGAATCCGAACTATCCTATTGGAGTGTGGAACAGTTGATTTCTTTATGTAAGGGGTTTAAAGATTTGGCACCTCAATTTTACGTATATACAGATGTATTGAGTGGAAAAATTTCCATGGAATTGTAAAATGAAAACCCTATCTATTACGAGCCACCTTCTATAAATTTCACTGTATGGTTTTTGGTTTAGCACTTTTATTTCAATTTGCTAGCATCTCCAGTTAATTGATGCCAATTGCTAAATGGCCTGATTTGAGGTTACAATAGGGGAATATAGGGGTGCAGAATTTAGACTTGGGTGAAAAACTTCCTAAATTGCATACCGAAATGCGTGTTATTGTCTTCAGTGGTATAACATCGGATCCTTATAGTAACGTGTTCAATTTTAAATATTAATACTCAAATCGGTGAGAGAAATCAATGATGCATATAAATACAATTCTACAATAATGACAAGTTCTGAAAAAGGTACATAGAAGCTTTCATTGCAAGCTTTTCTGAGCAGCATTACGCATGTAGAATGATACATGTGTAAAGGAAGGTATTAGATGCAAAGCCGCAATCCTGCCATGCTACTATGAGAAGACTAAACAAACAACAGGCAGCCGACTTAGGGCACGTTCCTTGAACATCGGACGCATGCCTGGAACGATAAATCTTTGCATGCTTTATCCAAGTATCAAACCAATTGGATATTCTGTGTGCAAGTTGCATGGCAGTTTCTTGTTTATTTTAGAGCTGTTACATACTATTAGACAAGATGCATTCTACATGTGCAATGCGGCTTTCGAAAGTGTTCTTGTAAAACTCCACCTTGTAATGCAGCCTTTATAGAGCAATGTATTCGGATCATTACTGTCTCAATACCCAATAACACTTTCATAGATACTCATTATCGTATAATTTATTATTAGTTAAGCAGCTTTTTTAAGCCCCTTCGGAATTTTTTAAAGTATTCCAGAAAAGATCGCAATTTTTCACAAACTTGAAAATAACTAATGGAAGAGTTTGGCAGATAAAAAATCAACCAGGCCTGTATTGTGAACCGTTATTCACGATATGACAGTGGGAAGCGATAAAATGGAAATGAATACAGAAATAAAATTCATGTTAAAGGAATCTTGGATAAAAATGACCGTTGGATGCTGGAGGATGAATCAGGCTTGGGTATAGGGAATAGGATGGTGGTGAAGGTCAGCTTGCGGTCCAGACAGATGCTATCTTAAAAAGGGCGCCAGGAAAAAAGTTGAACAACAACGTAGCAATATAATATCGACGGTGCGCCGGAGTAATATATCGTTAGGCCGTAAAAATCGAAGAGGAAATTTAGGGAAGGCGGGACGAAGAAGGAGGCTCCGTAGGGTCGAACGGGCAAATGAAACCGCAGGTCGAGTGGTCGGTGAGATAGGAGGAAAGGACGTGATTGGAAGAGAGAATTGATCAAACTTGAGATTGGCTAGAAATAGGTTGATGGACATGAAGGTCGTTTATGGATGAGGAAGGTGATGGGAGATTTTTAGAGAGGATAAGAGATCTGATCCCTATTGAGAAAGGTCAGAGGGAGAAGAGGGTCTGATCTCCATTAGAGGTGGTCGGAAAAGGAGCGGATCTGCACTTCGAGGTGAAGGGTCGTGATAGAAGCCGTTGATGAGAGAGAATTGGTCGGTTACGAGTAAGATTGTTTAAACGAGCGAGGGCCCTAAAGTCGCAGTTAGAAGTGGGGAAACGTTGTTCCCAGACCCAGCGTACGAAGGTTTGTGCATATTTGTCTTTGGCTGCCAAAGCTGGAGCAGTAGCATCCGAGCCGTTTTCTCAGGGCACATAGGAGCGAGCAGACGATTGCCTAGAGTCACATTTGCCGGACCAATTCCCGAGGAGATTTCCTGGAGCCACATTTACCGGACCAATTCCCGAGACGGTTCCTGGAGTCACATTTGCCGGGCTAGTTTTCTGGAGGAGATTTCTTGGAGTCACATTTTCCTGACCAGCTCCTGAGGCTATTTTGCCGGAGCCACGTTTTCTCTGAGCGTCGTACCGACGTAGATGGCTGGTGGACGGAACCCGTTTAACGTGAGTTTGTTTCTCTCTTTACCCTCAATATGAGGTGTACCGCGGTTCTGTAGGAAAGCGATAGGTTGTAAAGTCAGGCGTCGTCTAAAATAGACGCAAATCAGGGAAGATAGGTTAGTTTGTTTGTTTTTTAAGTAGTGCAGTAAACCCTTTTATTTGCATAAATATTCGTATTACATTTTGATATTTCAACAATATTGCATATATCCATTAAGTGAAATTGGTGTTTTACAGTAGGTGTTTATCTTAACTGTATCGATTTTAACGAGCAATCACGGCTCAAACCCATAAGAACGGTGCTCCCATGCAATGATCGTGAAAGCTTTCGTATATTGTAATTACAGCTCCTGATACATAGAATATATCAGACGCAGTTCATTATTTTATCACAACGTTTATTTGTATGCTATACGATCATACTGGCCTTTCAATAGTAAGATTATATTAAAGATTGTTATTGTTTTCAAGTAGCCTTATGTCTATCTTAGCGCCTGGTTATTCACTGGTTGTTTACAGGTAAAACGCCAGCTAATAGTATAATCGTTTATACCACAGTCGTTTAATGAACTAGTCGTTCGTAATATTTGGTGCCGTCGGCAATTCGAAACAGTGTGGGGGTGGGGGTAGCTTTTGGCCTTCTGAGAAAAGGGAAAGTATAGGGATCTGAGAAAAAAAAATGTTCTCTCTTTCCTCGTTTTGCTAGTTGGGAGTTCATTGAAAAATTGAGGGATGGAGAGAATATTTTTATCGCGTTTTGTGAATGACCCAGCGTTAAAAATATGTGTGTGTTATTTAAAGCAGAAATTGCACTAAATAAGGTATACACACGCAGTGCATAATTAGAGTATAACAATATTAGAGTACAAGATAAATATTTGATTGTGCATAAAAATGGCTACCAGCTCTGCCGAAAGTAGGGTTCTGCCATCTGCGGGAGGTCAAAGCAGTAACTTTATGTCAGTTTTTTTTGTAATTTAGTCCCAACCTTTGCTGATGACAAGAATTTGGAGGCCAGTGCTTTTTTATATCATTTGGAGTTAGTAAGGGAGTTAGCGTGGAACGATCAAGAGGTTATTTTAGTATTAAGGGCTTGGTACAAGAAGAATGCAGCAAATTTGGTTGCAAAGAACCGCCAGTTAAGGGGAGAAAAGGTTTACAAAAAATTCAAGAAATAGTTTTAGAAATTTTTCTAAAAAGGTTCCCAGGCCGTTGCAATTAAAATCCTTGATGTCCTGCAAGCAGAGAGCAGTGGAGACAGTCAGGCAGTTTGTGGAGAATGTAGAAGTATTAGCTCAAGAATTGTACGGAGGGGATGCAGGAAGTACAATGGTGCAACCTTTAAAATTACAAGTTTTCATTTCGGGACTTAGGCTAAAATTGCAGACAGTGGTATTACAGGGATATCCAGAAGATTTTCTAGCGGTAAAGAAATTACCATTGGTGGGGGAACGAACGGAAAAAATGCAAAAACAAGCAATGGAAGAAGATGTTGAGGGGCGGAAGGAAGCAAGCGGGGAATCGAAGAGCGAATTGGCTGCTATTTCTAGGGCAGTGACGGAACTCACGGAAAAGTTCGAACAGTTAAAAAATGAGCGGGGGAGAGATAGGGAGTGCAGCAGAAATAGGGGTTTTTCAAAATGGGAAAATGCGAGTTCTCACCACCCACTCAGCGGAAGAGTTACCCTTCAAGAACACGGGGAGAATATTTTGGCTTCGGAAAGAGTTACAGCGGCAGGAATAATAATAATTCTTGCGGGGCGTGTGGCCATTTCAGGTGTAAAGGAAATTGTCCGGAGAGATTAGGATATAAAAACAGTGGGAGATGTATTTGCAATCAAATCAGAACGTACAGAAGTAATGAAAGAAGGTTTGGAATTCACCGGAGGAAAGCAAAATTAAAAAAACTAGGTAAGGGCGAAAATTTTAAATTTACTGCAAAATTTTTCTGTGCCCGCATTAGTGCAAACCAGGCAGCAATAGAAGTGTTAGAGGATTGCGAATTGTATCAGGAGTCGTTACCCATGGTTAGAGCGAAAATCGGTGGGGTCACAATGCACTGTTTGAATGATTCGGGGTTCCAACTAACTGTGGTAGAAATGAAGGTATTATAAAATATTAAGGTGTTAAATGGCACACTTAAACTAAAAAAAGGATGTATCCGAGTGTCTGCCGTAGGGAATAACTCATTGGAAGTATTAGGGACCTATTGTTTGAAAGTGCAGATTGGGAGCAAAGTAGTGACGCATATGTGTACGCCATTAAAGTGGCTTTTGAACATCATTATAGTGCAATTATCGGGTTTGATCTTTTAAGAAAATTAGGAGTGGAAATAAATTTGAGCAAAGAGGAGGTTAAGAGAACCAGGGGTCAATGTGAGTGTAAACGCGGTAAGGGCCACATTTCAGACAGATGAAGCACAAAAAGGCAGGCCATACAAGGTAAACAACGAACATTATGCATCAGACATACAGGTTGACAAAGATATAAAATGTACGGGCAACACAAAAAAAATGTAAAACATACCTTCAGAAGACTGGAAAAGGCGCCGAGGTGACAGTTGAGAGTAAAAGATGTGTTATACAATAATTTCTGCTACCCACGTTTATATAATAGCTCAAACTAGAGCTTTTTTCTTTTTGGAGAAAAAGAGACGCTTTCCCCGTCCCGTATTCGAACCAGGGTCCCTCCGTAAAAGATGTGGGTATTCTAAACAGGACGTCAGATGGGAGACTGAAAAATGTGGCAAATTTATAAATACGAGCGTGGAAAGCGACAAAATAAATGGCAGTGACGGTAAGGCATGCAAAAACACTATGAAAGATGATGCTAACATGAACGTATGTAAGGACATGGGAGAAAAATATGTTCGCGAAAAATCTGAAAACCTTTATAAAAGTGAAATTAGTGGATAAGGTTGTCATTCCTGGAAAGGCAAAAAAAGTAATTAGGGTAAACACTGATAAACAGGTAAACGATATTTCAGCTATAGTTATGGAACCTGCTATCAAAATAATTAGAAAAGGATTAAATATCATTTCATGCGAGGCAAATAAAAATGGCATGGTATCCATGATTATAGAAAACCCACTGGAGACACCAGTGCACTTAAATAAATAAATGACGCTGGCCAGCATTGAGAAGATCGAGGAGGATATGTTCGAGAAATTGCCTTATGTCAATGAGATGCCTCCGCTATCCAAAACAGATTTTTTCCTTTAAGAAGGTATTACCTAGTGCCAAAGAAAGGGTAAAAAAATTAGTAATGTGCAATAAAAGCATATTTGCTAGATCTGTAGCAGAGTTTGGTGGTTGTAAATTAGCACCATTAAAAATAGAGCTGAAAGAGGAGGGGTTATTGTGTAAGCAAAGACCGTATCTGGTACCGCTGAAATGTAAATGACAGTTTGAATTGCAGATAAATGAGTTAGAGAGGGCGGGTATCATAAGACCAACTACTTCTGAATTTAATTCACTAGTGTTCCTGTTGCCAAAGCCGTGTAGTGCAGGTGACCTACGTATCGTACAGGACTTCCGCCAGTTAAACTCGATTACGAAAACGTTGTCGTTTAGAACACCAAACATGCAGGAGGTAATGCAAAGAATAGGGGATGCAAAATTCTTCTCAGTAGTCGATTTTAAGAATAGGTTTTTCCAGATTGCCCTTGATGAAGCGGTACAACACTTAACTACCTTCTCCACACAATTTGGAAAGAAGTGTTTAAAAAAATTATACTAGGCTTAAGCCAAGCACCCGGACTTTCTGCTACCTCCATGGAAAAGGTAGCACCGGTAGGGCGTCTAGGGATTTTCACCTTCGTGGATGATGTCATCATAGAAACAAGGACTGAAAAGGAGCATCTTCAGGCGTCAGAAGCACTGTTCGGTATTTCGCGAGACGTAGATTTGAAATTAAACCCGCGCAAGTGCACCTTCTTCACCGACAATGCAGTTTTTGGGGTTCATCGTGTCCAAGGAAGGTGTTGTCCCAGCGCCCCACAACATTGACAGTGTACTGAGATTAAAGCAGCCAAAAGCATTAAAAGAGGTACAGCGTATTTTGGGTGCCTGTGGGTTTTTGAAAGACTTCATTCAGAACTATTCCGAGATAGCATAACCGAGCTGTTAAAGGCGAAAGATAAACGAGTTAAATGGACCGACGAGTGTGAGCAGGCGTTTTTCTAATTTAAAGGGACAGTTGACAACCCCATCCACCCTCTTCTTTGTAGAACAGAATAGCAGGCTCGTGATTTTTTGCGATGCGTCGACGGTAGGAGCAGAGGACGTTATTCATACTGTTGAAATAATGAACTGTAATTCGTGTACCTGCTTATTAACTTTTTCTCCTAATAGGTGGCAGCACAGGACAGACCGTATATTGATTTTATCGTATCGAATGTACTGTTATCGTTTTTCCAGTTTGTTTGCTTATCATGCATAGGGAAGGATGTTTGCTGTCCTAGTTCTTGTCTTGCCACATTATTTTTCATAGTTGTTCTTCGTATTTGTAGTTAGTTATAATTCTTTTGTCTTGTGTAAGGTAAACTGTTGCATTAAAACGTTTTTTTGCAAAAATTCAACTTCAAAATAATAATAGGTTATGGGTTCCTGCACGTGTCAACCGCGCTAAGTATTAGATGTAAACACGTTTGCGAAAAATATAGACTTTGGAATATACTGGTGTTGAATATGGAGTATTTACAATTGAAAAACTTCTTGGATCTGAAAATTGATCTAGATGGAAGTGGATGGCTGAAGGCTTATTTATGGAAAAGGAAGGAGCGTTCGAAGTGTGCTGTGGCCAGATTACGAAACCCAAGCCAGTCATCGATGATGCTTCTGTTGAAATCAGGAATAAAGATAGCAGTGACTTGACCAAATTTGACAAGGGTAATAGAACAGCATGTGGAATATTTTCTCGGAACGTTGGACTCTAGAATATGTGATCTAGTATCAATGTGTAAAACATCTAGAGAAATATGACTGAAACTCCATGAACTGTTTGAAAGGAAGTACAAACAAACTCAATATGCATGTCAGTTGCAGTTTTCGTCTTTTGCGTGTGATCATATAGACACAATGACTATGCAATTAGCAAAGTTACAGCACCTGGTATCCCAAATGAGTGACCTAGATGTTGCACCTAGTGAATTTGTGATAATGAGTAAGCTGTTGCTGACTCTATCCGTGGATTTTAAACCACTGAAAATGGCTTGGTGGGCACGACATGAGGATCACCAAACGTTGGCGGAACTCCACAGACTGTTGATTGCAGAGGAACAACGAAGGTCTTCGGAATCTTCTAGAGAGAGTAAACTCGTTGCCTTGATGGCCAAGGCTGCCACTGGGAAAGGCCAATCTCTAAGCTTAGCTAAGAGTGGTGACCAAAAATCTGAGAAAACCATAAATAAACAGTATAAACAATACAAATGTTTCTATTGCAGGAAGAAAGGTCATATGAAAAAGGACTGCAAATCCTTTAAAGGTAACTATGTGAACTGGAACAGGAAGCCAAGCAATGACGAGTCTTTCATTAGCGAGTGTCTAGTGGCAGAAAGTGATGACTCATGGATCATAGATACTGGATCTATACAGCATGTTACTAATAAAAGTGATTGGTTTCGCACTTACATAAAGTATGAGAGTCCAGTAGATGTGCATGTTGGAAACAACTCAGCAATGTAAGCGTATGGACATGGTGTTATAGCTGTAAAAAATTTTGTGAATGGGAGTTGGAAGGACAACATCATGAAAAATGTACTGTATATTCCAGAGGCCTCAAAAAACTTGTTCTCCATAAGTCAGGCTTTAGACCATGGCTCAAAGTTTACCATGACGAAAGACAAATGTGAGTTTATAAAACCCAAAGGTATTGTTACGGTTGGAATGCGTTGTGGTAATTTGTTTAAATTACTATGTAAAGTAACGCTCCCAGGGGTAGATGAAACTGGTGTACTGCCACCTACAGAAGTTCAGTTAAATGAACCAACCTCTATTCAACTCTGGCATGAGAGACTGGGGCATCTGAATAAGTAACATCTGAAGAAACTGTTACATGCCCGAGGCATACAAACAAAGATGGACAATGAGTTTTGTGAGGCATGCGTACTGGGTAAACAGCATAGATTGATGTTCCAGAGCCAACAGTATCATGCAAGGTATGTTAGTCAACTGATACCCACCGACGTTTGTGGACCTATGGAGCAAGAATCGGTAGGTGGTTCCCGTTATTTTGTGTGCTTCACAGATGACTATTCAAGGTACAGAAGAGTGTATTTTATGAAGCATAAATCAGAGGTTGCTGTAAAATTGGAAGACTTTTGCACATTCTTTAAAAATCAAACGGAGAAGCCAATTAAGGCTATTCTCAGTGATGGTGGACTAGAAATTGACAACAAAAGGGTTAAGCATTTTCTTCAGAAAATGGGAGCAGAGTTTCGTTGCAGTACTCCATGCACACCACAACAAAATAGAGCAGCTGAACGAACTAACCAAACATTAGTAGACTTAGCACGATTAGTTATGATTACTAACGATGTACCAAAGTCCCTGTAGGCCAAGATGGTGAGTGCTGTAGTGCATATACTGAATCGAGCTGGAACTTCTATGGTCAAGGGAAAGTCACTTCATGAATTGTTTTACATCAAAACTCCAAGATTTGACCACCTCAGGATCATAGGCACACAATGTTTTATTCATACTCCTAAACAAAAAACAAGGAAATAGGACTCGAGAGGATAGAAGGGTATCTTGGTTGGATGTTGATGGCTATAGAGTATGGCTCAGGGATAAATAGATGATAGTACGAACCAGAGGTGTGGTGTTTTCCACTGAATTGATCTCAACATCAACCACTGTTGGAATTAGATCAACAGTTATTAACGAATGTAGTTCATCTGAGGATCCTGAAAATGATTTTCATCCGGATGAGACTTGTGAAGACATACAATATGCTCGGCAGTTACAAAGTCAACAACAATTAAAGGCACCTGAATGTCTAATAGAGTGCTGCATTACAGAATATTTGGAGCCGGAGCATTACCATCAAGCAATAAACTCCAAAAATGCCAGTGATTGGCAGGCTGCAATGGATGACAAACTTAAATCTGTATCCGAGAATGAGACTTGGTATTTGACTGATTTACCTAAAGGGAAACGCGCTATTTCAAATAAATGGGTATACAAAGTGAAGCATCATGCCAATGGTGATCAATTTTGATCAATAGTGATCAATGATCGTTTCAACGCCTGTCTAGTGGTAAAGGGTTTCTCCCAAAAGGAGGGTGTTGATTACTCTGAAATGTTCAGTCTAGTTGTACGGTTTGAAACTATTCATGCAGTGATAAGTGTTGCAGCGAATGAGGGCTTGGACCTCATACAGTTTTATATCAAAACTGTATTTTTGTATGGGACATTAGGCGAAGAAATTCGTATGAAATAGCCGCAAGGCTATGATGACAAGTCAGGTCGAGTATGCCGACTAATGAAAAGTCTTTATGGACTAAAGCAATCACCCAGGTGCTGGAATAAGAGATTTAAAGAATTCCTAGAGCGGTTTGGCCTAAAGGAGAGTAAGGCTGATCCATGCCTATTCTGCAGCAATGACCAACAACAGAAGTTGTTACTGGCATTATATGTTGATGATGGACTCGTTGCAAGTACTTCACAGATCAAGTATGTTTTTCTGAAGGAACTGTAGCGGGAGTTCAAAGTGACATATAAGGATGCTGGATATTTCCTCAGTCTAGAGATAAAAAGACTGAGAAATGGTGGTACTTTAATCAGTCAACAGAACTATGCTGAAAAGATGCTGGAAAGATTTCACATGGGGGAGGCCAATTCTGTTTCTACACCCATGGAAAGGGGATTACATCTCTATATGGTTCCTAGCGCAATCTGCACGAAAACTAGATACATTATGTTACTCTTGGAGGTTTTTTCTTGGCTTAAGTGAAAAAACAGAACCATGTGAAATGTGGAAGTAATTGTAAGTAATGGTGATTTTTTACAAACTTTTTTTTTTTTTAATTTATGAAAAATAATATAGTGACTACTACAAGTAAATCATGAAACTCGACAAGTGGAAGTAGGGGGTATATCCAAATAATTAATTTTCAATTTAAAAATGCAAAGCAACTACAATGTTTATCCAAAAATACGTTTAATTTCACAGCACTAAACTTGTATATTGATAATAGAAAATGCTACAAAGCATATATAAATTATGATATTATCAGACTATTTTCAAAGCATAGATATCTGTGTATAAATGTATATATCCAACATATACATATCATTGTGTATATCAGGTATCTGCTATTTGTATTTCGGCCCTGCGGTGGCGCAGTGTGGTAACGCGTTCTCCTAGTGCGCCGCTAATCCGGGTTCGACTCCCAGCAGTGCAAAGAACGCTTACTCAGAGATCTCATAAAGATCGCACTGCTCACTGTAGTCCGGGGTTTGGTTCCCTAGGCCTTAAGAGGTTCGGATTCCTCGGAAAACAGTAGGTCCCGGCGCAGCATGACCACTGTAGTCTTTGAGCCGTAAAACCAAAAAACAAACAAACAAATCTATTTGTATTTCTCTCTCTTAAACTTGGATTGCACTAGAAAATAAATATAAATGTTTTTAGTTTAACAATTGAAAAAGTTTGCCTACTGAAAAATTATAATAAAAGAATATATGCAGCAGGCCATTCTCATTGAGTGAAGTTTTCTGTTAATCAGAGTTCTACTGTATATACACGAAATCAGAATTGGAAAGAGGCAGGACAATGTCGATTACACTAGCCAACAAAATTTTACTTTTTTTCTGTATGTTTAATGAAAACAGCTAATCTTTATGTTTTCGAGGGTGCTGATCATGAAAATGCAAGTTTAGCTTTCATTTTTTAGATATTGCAGCATCTCAGAATTACCCTTAAAAGCATGTGCTTGTATTTACCTTGTTGTTCTCCATTGGAGAAAGGTCACAGAAGGCGCAATCGCTTTGCCTGCCATATGTATTCTGCTGCTTGTGATTCTCTGATTAATGTCCAGCAGTAATCGGCTAACACTGATTAACTCCACTTTCCCTGGTATCTTTTTTCCATGTCCGAAATCCTTTGGTGGAAGTGTTCCCCATGTTCATCATTAACAGTGCCACAGTCTTCGGGGAAGAAATCTAAATGAGAATGTAAGAAGTGAAACTTTAAGGACATGTTATACCCCAGTCTATCATAGTACTGCAGAAGATTTTCTACAAGATCCTTATAGTTTTTTACTTTTTAATCTCCAAGGAAGTTGGTGGACACTTGAATAAAGGAATTCGAGGCTAACTTCTCATCACCTTGGAGAATATTATTGAAATGTTCATCCTTGAAAAGCTTGCATATTTGTGGACCAACGAAATCCTCTTCTTTTTATTTTAGCTTCACTGAGATGTGGAAATTTCGTAGACAAATACAAAAATACTTCTTCCAATCTTATCTATGGCTTTTACAAAGTGTTTCATAAGACCCAATTTTACATGAAGAGCAGAGAGCATAACTTCGTTGGATTCAACAAGTGATTTAAAAAAAATTATGTGTTCCAGGTTGAAGTGATTGATGCATAGGCCAATTTTTCTGTTTGTAGTGATATGCCCTGGTATGGCTCTCTCACAGACACAAGAAGTAACAGAATTTGGTGTAACCCTGTTGTAGGCCAAATAATATGGCAATGACTTTCAATTCACCAGAAATTTGCTGCTTAGAACTTGTCATAGTTTACTGTGCATAACAGTTGCGTCATGTTGAAATACGTTTTCTTCATGTAAGCTGTGTAACCAATCGGAACAGATGGGAATAAGGTTGCATTATGCAGAAGCACAACCTTTAGACTTCATTTTGATGAATCTATGAACGATTTCCATTTGTCAATTTTGTAGTCAATTTTCAGAGCTGCCATGAGACACTCTATATGAGGGGTGTTCCGAAATTAAGTTTCGTCATTTTATTTCACAGTGAAGCTGTATTACAAAGTGAGAAAACACATTGCCATATCAAAGCACAATCTTTCCTGAATTCTCAATGGTCGGAATGAGAGCATAGAAGCAACAGCAAATATGCCAAGTGCTAAAGAAGAGAGAGCAGCAAAAGACTGGCATGCCCAAACTCGTTCAAGTGCAAACCAGTATGGCAGAAAGACGTGTGATGGAAACACGGTCAAAAATGGAATTGCAGGCTGTCGTACACTATTAATGGGTGTGTAGGACTAGTCATCGTTCAGATATTCATCGACGCCTACAGAGTGTCTATGGAGACAATGTGTTATCAAATGGTGTTCCTTCAGTGAAAGAAGGCAGAGTGTGATAGATCGATCTGGCCTCTCCTCCATGTTCACTTCAGTGAAAGTCGGCAGAGTACAGGAAATTGTTAGCAGACAGGTGCTTAACTGTATCGATTGTCGTATCCACATTGGATGTTGGGCGTGCTCAAGCAGATTGTGAAGAACTTCCTGAAATTGCTGGGTACCAATTTTTACCATTTTACCAGGAGGGTTTCTTGGAATTGATTTCACGATACGACAAATGTATCGATGTCAGTGGCGACTATGTTGAAAAATAACGAAAGGTTTATCTTTCGTTATGGCAATGTGTTTTCTCAATTTGTAAAACAGCTTTCCTGTAAAATAAAATGACAAAACTTACTTTCGGAACACTCCTCGTATTGCTGAAAAATACCAAATTATTTTCACTATTGAAAAGTGAAAGGAATGAAGTATGGCAGTCCCGGAATGTAGTCACATTTACCGTCTGGTGAAGATGATTCCACTGCTGCAGTCAAAATGCCAACAGTTCTGCTTTACATTTAGGCAATTGTAGATCTCTTACCAGGTCATTCAACTCACAGTGTGTGATTTTATGTTGCTGTGTAGGTAGATTCCTCATTACCCCAGAATTTCAATGTACTCTGTTTTGAAGGAAATGGACTACCGCCCTTGTCATTTAATGTATAAGATTCAGGTGGGACTGGAACGGGCAGTTTGACTCCATGAGGCACTGATCGCATAGCCAACGGTGTGTTAGGATATGTCAAGGCTGACATTTTTGTCTTTGAAGTGCTGTGTAATACTGGAGTTGTCATACAAAAATAACAATAATTTACGTGGTTTGATGGTTCTCTCCAGACCATGGGGAAAGCAAAGCCTGTTGATTATTTTTATAATTCAACCAGAAACGAAAACTAGAGGTGCAAGAAATGATACATATATGATGGGCCCAGGGCTTCTCCTGGTGTCCGATTTCTCAACCAAAATACAGACTGTAGACCTTCTTACTCATTGACGTTATTGTTAACCAACACTTGCCACTGCACGCTCCGCCCCTCCATTCCCCTCCTCTGTTACTACACAGCCAGGATAAAAATAGATTACATGTAGCAACAACACACCCAGCATGTTTTCTGAAGGGGACAATGTTTCTCTGTTTACCATCCTCAGGATTTCCGAGGCAATATCAGGAAGGCCCAAAGGAAATGCTTATCAATCAATCAATCACTAAAACTTTATTCACATCAATGTACAACATATTACAGTCAGTAAATCATACAATTTTAAGTCGATTAACATCCTACATTTATCTTCATATAAAATTACCTAAAAATAAAAATTAATTATCAATAACTGATATCCCCCCCCCATATATCAGAAACTAGAGCTAATTCATGATTTTCATGATCAGCATGGTCAATTCAGTTAGGAACAACTCGTTTTGTCCAAGGTATATTTTCACTGTTGGCCAGTATTATAGCAGGCCCGTGGCTAGGCACTTGTTATAGGGGTGCTCTGAAGGTTACAGGAAGGCCTCAGAATGTTACAGGGGGCTTAAAATTTGTTAATGTTTTGATGTATTTTATTAATATATTTAATAATACTAAATATCTAAGTAGACTAATAGGACTCAAACCTCTGTAAAATACATTATGTACAAAAGTTTTACCGTAGAAATCTATTTTGAATATATTTTTAACATCAAAGAACAATTTCCATTGTCATGTACAATTTTATACAAAACAAAAAATTTAAAATAAAATTCTAAGGTAATTTATTTTGAAAAACTATTTTCCGCTGGGAGAAAGGGTGGCTGACCACTTTTCCAAGGGGCTTAACCCCTTCTAGCCCCAGACTGGTTACGGCTCTTGTGTTACATAGGACCAAACTTTTTAAACTCATTATTTGAGGCAGGCAATACAGAAAAAATAACCAACTTTAAAATATTCAGAAAAATTAATAATAATAAAAGCAGCAGATTAATAGAGAAAATGATAATGTGTTGAGTGGTTGGGGTTAAATTTGGGGGGTAGGCCTGTAGCCAGGATGAAGGGGCAACTGGGGCAACAAAGCCATGCCCTGCTGGCTCCAGCTTGGCTACAGGCCTTGGGGTGGGTCCTGATGTGAACATACGAAATGGTATTTACTTGTGACGCCTAACACAATGTACGCTTAATTGCATCTAATCCTATGCTGATTGTTATGTTAATTTCATTAAATCATGATATTGTGCTAATAATTAATTTTTGTTTTTAGTTGTCATATGACATTACATATAATTATTAATTATAGTATAAAAAAGTATTTTAAATGATTATATAGAAAGTTTAGATTTATGTACATGGATTGTTCTATGGTGTTGTGACTGTAGCAAAAATTATATTTTAAGTAATGTTGTGTGTAGCAGGAAAAAAGGTGTGAAGTATTCATGTTATAAATAAAACATCTTCTCAGAAACATAATAGTGTGTGTAGTAGGAAAAATTGCCAATTGTGGCAGCCTTATTAACTTTATGAAACAATATGCCCTATGTCTGATGTTACTATTCCAGTTTTCAGAGAAAAAGTGAGTTATGCTTGAAAAGGGAAATTTATTTTTATCTCCAATGAATTAGTCACTTTCTTTTGAAAGAGGCTGCACTTTGTGATTTGTTTCATAAGTGGTTTTTGCCAAGAAAGGGGTGGTCAAATTTTGTTCTGATTGGCTAAACTTCCAATATCAGTAACTCCAGAAATATTGATTTCTTAGTATTTTCATATTAGCGTTTTTTGGCTGAGAATTCTTCAAGAATTCTCTCTATGTACTTTTCTTATGTGCGCTAAGGGACACTGTACATCTTCCTCTCTCTCATCATCAACAATAATCATTATCAATCTGGCACTGCAGGATAGAGAATCTCTCTATCATCACACATACTTGCAGTATGATGAAAGAAACGCAAAGGATTTGATCTTAAGCTCACCACACTAGTCAGACATGTTAGTATGCTGAACCTCCAGTTTAACAAGGAATCTGAACCTCGACCCTACGGTTACAAGATCTCATACTATATAAAGCCCCATTGTGTCACCTTCCCATCGGACGATCCTTGCCCTGGCTACTGTAAATTTGACCCCAAATGGTAACCAGTTTTTCCAACAGAGAACAACTACAGGACATATATATATAGTGTTTTATCAAATTATTCATATATATTAGAAATTCCAGAATTACTGTATTTATTTAAATTGTAATGCAGAGTTAATTTTTATGTTAATTTTTAAATTTCATGAAACCATTGTACTTTTTTTTAACAGGTACAACAAGTTTAGGGTGTGCTGTTGCATCATCAATTACTGCATTAACGAATGATACAGATCCTATGCCTGATGTTTCGGGTGTCTTGAATGGAACATATGGGCTTGATCTCCCTGTGATGCTTCATC
Organism: Dysdera silvatica; assembly: GCA_006491805.2. Classification (NCBI taxonomy): domain Eukaryota; kingdom Metazoa; phylum Arthropoda; class Arachnida; order Araneae; family Dysderidae; genus Dysdera; species Dysdera silvatica. The sequence continues at coordinate 207,592,024 of QLNU02015360.1, forward strand.
CAAACCAAACTTCAGCGCTTCCCACATCTAACGAGACTTTAATGTCTGATTTGTTGATGGCTGATGATTTACAATTCATGGATACAGCAGCTGCTCCATCAACAGCTAATTCTGATGAAGGTTTACATTATTTATATTTCTCAAATGCAGCTTCTAATTTGTGTTAATTTTTTTATGAATGTAAATGGAAAAAGATAAGAGCTTCAGTTAGTAAATGTGATGGAATAACCTTCGTGTAGTACTTTGTCACATTAGCTTTTGCGTTGTCCTATATCCATCAATGTTACTTTTAGTCTAATAAGATTTCTGTTCTCCATATAGCCAATAGATAGTTAGCCTATTTCTGCTGATTTATATTATTTAAGAGATTGCAAGTGTAAGGTATTTCCTGGTTATTTAGCTGTGCAATGCTCCCAAAAGAATGTTAACCCAGTAGTTCAATTGTTACAATTATAATCTTTTTAGACCCACTGGATTGAGTTTGGCACTCTAAGTTTAATTATGTGTAAACATATGATTCAAAGCTCCCTTTTTAAGTTGTCATTCCCATCGTCTCACAGATAACCTATTAGAGTAAGATCCCTTTATCTGCAGATTCAGTTTCCATAGTTTCAGTTATTTTAAACCATGGAACACTCACTATATCTCTCAATACATGCATTATTCACAGAAACTAAGAGGCTATAGTTTCATATATGAAAACATTTCAGATATATTGGCTATGTACTTACCATGCCAATTAGATGAGTTTGGCAAAAAGTTTAACCTTGCTGGTTTTAGTGTGACTGAAATTCCTGATTTGTTTTTCATAAATACAAAGTTTCCAGCCTGTGTGTGATGAGATGTGCATTTGCACTAACATTGTGCATGTGGGTTTCCTTTTAGATGTACACACACAACTACTTCTAAAATGGAAATACTTATGTATTGTGATATAAACGAATTATTATGCATATTTTTGCATGTAAATTGTAGTTCAGTGTTTTTATATGTTAAAGTGTTTGAGTTTTTATAATGTTGAAAATAAAAGCTATAACTATTCCTGTATTCATTTAAATTACGAATTTTGTCATTAGTTTATTTTATTTCAGCATCATGCCATACTTTGACAATTGGGAATGAAAATATGGAACTAAGTAATGATTCAGTTGTGTCATCTATGTCTGGTAGTACATCATCTGCCTGTGTAAGTTTTTGTTATTTTTTAAATGAATTTTATTATAATGGGCCATGGTTGGGCATCTGCTCCCCTCTCTAACCGTCGCCAAACTAGTAATAAACTTGCCAAGCTTGTAACCTTACCAAACTTTTGGGGCGGACTAAACTTCTTAGGGGGTGACCGTACCACACCTCGGGGGCAGAATAAAATTCTTGGTGGTGACCTTTCTTAGCCACGTGGGCGGGGTTAACTGTCTTATATAACAAGCAGACTTTCTGATATTTTATATAATATGGATATTTGTAGACAAGTATAAACTGGTATTTCTTTTTTTTATAATTCAAAACTAGCTATGTATTAAATATATACGAGTATTATGTGTTTATATGAAAATTCACGCAAAAAGGTTATGTTATATTTGGACTAGTTACGTTTGAATTAGCAGAAAACATAGCATTTGGTTTTGAAAAATCTGATAATCTGCTTCTATAAAAGAAGAATTGCGATGTATGCACGTGGTTTACATGTACGTATTAATATAAAATATGCAGAAAAGATAATTGATATGTGTAATTTGCCCTTTACAAACAGCAAAGGCTTTGAAACACATTTGCATGATAAAGATTTGAAAAGCGCATTTAATCTCTTAGTAACATATGTATATGTTACCGGCAAAGTGAGAAATGCAGGCATTGCATAGAATGCCTAGATGTTTTTAAGCAAAGTATGAAATATCTATTTTATTTTAATATTTTACGATTAATGATGTTTTTAATGTCACCTGACAAGGCACGTAACATCCGACGCTTATTAATATAAAACTTATTACTTATTGTTATTCTCATTACTATTACTTATTATTACTATTACTCAATACAATATACATGTATTGATGAATATACATTAGTTCTTTGAACATGTCTGTATGTTGAAAAAGAACTAAATTTTAAATATTATTATATTTTCAAAAGAAATCGGAAGTCCAGTGTGTTTGTAAAGATATAACTCCTCCCCGCTTTCTCCCCCTTCTAGTGTAACTCTGCCTCTTTTATTTTAGCTCCACCTCTTTCTATTCTTTCTTAACTTCTTTATATCACCTCTCCACCTAACTATCTCTGTTGGTTAAAAGTATTTTATGGTTGCAATTTCTCACTCACCAACCCACGCTTTGGCGAACATAGCTACAACATGCTTTACCGTTGGCGAAAGAAAGGGGGTCTTAGTGAGCAGATATCCAATTTCTACCTTATAATGTTCTTTTACTGTATCTGGCTGTGTAGGGGTTGGACCAAAAGATTGCCTGGAGTTTGAAATATTAACAAATTTTACAACTTTAAGCAGCTTAGGGAAACATTAAATACACATTAAATATTCCTTTATTATATTTTTTACTGGTAATCTTGCTATAATGTGCAAGATGCTATCCAAAAGTTCCTGAAAAGGATTTGAAGGAAAAAATAGATTCATTCAAACTTATAATTATGTTCCTTTTTAAAATAGCTCACATGTGAATTGGCACAACGTTTCTATCATGATTTGAAGTTGTTGTGTAAGTCTTTTGGGGTTATCATTTTCATCACGTTCTGAAACTGTCAAATCTTCGCCTTTTCAACTTGGGAGGAAGAAGGAAATGATGGGTGCTGAATCAAGTTAGAGGTGGTGAGGAGCCACTGCTATGTTCTTGTAAAGTTTAAAACTATTATGTCACTAAAACCGTGTGTGTAGGTCCATTATCAAGATGAAGCATTCAGTTGTTCATGCATGCCAGTTATCTGAGCACTTCCAACTCTCTTTATTTATGTTTAAAAATACACACAGTTGACATGGACACAGTTACCATTACTAAACAGACTTCACAAATACATACTAGCAGTGTGGATGGACAACCCTACCATCTTTTTATAAGGTAATGTATTAACTATGTAGTAACAGAATTACAATGTGCTGTAGCCTCATTTTCACAGGAATAAAGTAGGGGAAATTATTTTCTGACCTCTCATAATTTTTTAAAAGTTAAGCAAGTGTTTAAGTTACATTAATTGATACAATTGTTCTGTAATAACTTTAAAAAAAGTGAATTGAACAATTATAGAAATATGAACTGGAATCCAGTTTAACAATTATAGTATATCTATCAATTACAGGTTCTTAATTAATAACAATTATCTTTAACAATTATTTTTAAAGTTAAGTAAAAGATAAATGTGTTTACATTTTATGGCACAAGAAATATGTATTTTGTGATATAAGATAAGTAATTTGTAATGCGATTTTACGGTAACAGTTAAAGTAACAGTTCAAAGTTTTAAAACTACTGCTTAAGATATTTATGATAGAAAAATTGAGTTTCATTTGTTTCACTGATTTCAGTTTATTACAAAATAGCCCTAAAATTTATGATGAAATTTTTGCACTAGAAAATGAAACATTTGTCAATATTTCCAGAATGAAAACCAGTGCACCAATTTTGAAGAATTGTCATCAGTTGAATGTAGTTCAAAAGAATCTGTGTATACAACATTGAAATATCCATTTCATTCACCGTACATGAGTCCTGGATATCGACAACCTGAAGCATCTGCCCATAATCACAATTGTGGATTTAATGCCTCATCTTATAGAAACAGAAATGATTATAGTCATTATTTGCAGCATAATCACTCATACCATTTACCTTTTACGAACTCTAATGCATCACCGAAACCTGTCACAAGAGACAAATCCAGGCCAAGCAAATATGATGATGATGCTCAAAATAGGGATGAAAAAAGAGCCAAAGCATTGAAACTACCTATTACCATCAGTGACATTATAAATCTGGGAATTGAAGAATTTAATGAAAAAATCACTAAATTCGACTTAACTGAACCACAGCAAACTCTTATTCGGGATATTCGTCGGCGTGGAAAAAATAAAGTAAGCAAATTATTATTTAAGGTGTATTATAGAAGGTGATAGTACATAAAGTAATAATTTTAAATTAATTATTAAATACTTCGTGTGTACGTATATATCTATCATCATCATCATATTCAACCATTTTCTATCCACTGCTGGTTGAAAGTCTTTCCAAATGCTTTTCACACAAGTCTATCCTGAGCAATTTGCTTCCATGTTACCCCAACCAGTTTTCTTATCTCATCCACCCATCTAGTTTGAGAATGTTTTCTTGGTCTCTGGCAGTCTCTTGGAAGCCAGTAAATAATTTAAGTTGTCCATCGTTGATCAGTTCTTCTTGCGATATGCCCAGCCCATTGCCGTTTTAGGCCTTTCACTTTAACGATGATGTCCTCTACTCCTGTTTCCTCTTGCCCAAGTGTTTCTTTTTCGATCACTCCTACTTATTCCAAGCATGCACCTCTTCATACTCCTTTGAGTTGTCTGAAACTTCCATACGGCTGCAATTGTTAAACTTCATATCTCTGATCCATAAGAGAAAACTGGCAATACACGTTGGTTGAAGACCTTTTTTTTAAGACTCAAAGACAATTTCCCCTTCAGGATAAAACTTTCTTCCAAATGCACTCCAGTCAAGTTTAATACGTCTGTTGAGTTTTTAAAAATGTTGCCATCTATTGCAATCAGCTAGTCAAGGTAAATATATGAAACAGCAATTTCTAGCTCAATGTTGTCAACTTGTATTTTTGTTTCCTCTACGAAATTATTGAACATGATCTTAGTTTTTTGTAGGTTCATCTTGAGTCCAACTTCTTTACTTCTAGTTGAGAGCTCCTGTACCATGTCTTGGAGTTCTGATGGGTTCGTTGAAAAAATAACAATGTCATCAGCAAACCGCAAATGATTTAAATATTCACCATTTATTTTTATTCCCCTGTTATTCCAATTTATTTGCTGAAAAATCATCTGTAAAGCTGAAGTAAAAAGTTTTGGAGAAATGGTATCTCCCTGCCTCACACCTTTGCCAAGTTTGATAGTTTTGGTATCTTTATGTAACCGAAATTTTGCACTTGCATTTTTATACACACGTTTCAATATGTCAATGTACACATCCTCAACGTCTGTTGATCTTAAAGAGTTGATGACTGCTGATGTTTTAATAGAGTCAAAGGCCTTCTCATAGTCAATAAATGCCACACACAATGGAAGTTCATATTCATGTGTTCTTTCAATTAATTCTCTTAATACTTGAATATGGTCCACTGTACTGAATCCACTTCGAAATCCAGCTTGTTCTCTTGGTTGAGCTGCATCTAATTTTTTCTGCAGGCGATGTGTTAGAACTTTTGTGAAGATTTTATAAATAGCAGGTAACAAGCTAATTGGTCGGTAATTTTTCAAATCCTCTTTATCACCTTTTTTATGCAAAAGAATTACTGTTGCAGAATCCCATTGGTTTGGTATGTTACCACTGTTGAGGCATTTGGTAAAGAATTTTGCGAGTATGTCTTCTACATGTTCTCCAGCTTCTTTTAAGATATCTAATGTAATGCCATCATCGCCAGGGGATCTTCCTTTCTTCATACTTTTTATTGCAAATGCTGCTTCCTCTTTTAAGGTTTTGGGAGCTGTTTCTTTGACTAATAGTCTTCGTTTATCCACTGTTTCCTTCATATAGCTTTCTGTAGAATTCTTCAGCTCTTCTAAGTATTTCTTCCCCATTTCTTATTACAGACATCTTAAACAGACAAACTTCCTTTAACAAACCTAAGGCTCCTGCTGTTTTCAATGGCTTTCCTTACTAACTCACAGCTGAATTTTCTTATATCTTCTTTCATGTTTATGCGTAAAGTTTTTCAAAGTTCTACATAATCGATCCTGGAACTTGTAGTTTGATTTCTATCTTCATATCTATTCGCCTTTTTTTTATGATCGGTTTTGTCTTCTCAGATAATTTGCTATTCTGCTTTTTACATGTTACTTCACCAATTTCCCCAACAGTTTCAATTATTGTCTTAACAATGTTTTCATTTGCTTCTGAGATGTCAACTTCTTCAATAAGTCCTTCCAGTGCAGAAAAGCGATTTTTTAATTCCAACTTGAATGCCTCGGTATTTTCTTTTAATTTCTTTAAATCCACCCTCTTACATACTTGTTTCCTAATGAGCTTCTGCCTTTCTAGTTTAGTATTTAAGTGCATTTTACATCTCACCATTCGATGATCACTTCCAGTATTAAATCTGTTCAGTACGCTGCAATCTTCAATAATTGATTTCTTGTTTGCCAGTATATAGTCAATTTCGCTGGTTCCTCCATTGGGGTGTTTCCATGTCCATTTTCTTTGTAGTTTCTTCTTAAAAAATGAATTCATGATGCTAAGATTTTCAGCTTCGGCAAATTCTATGAGTTGATCGCCACGTTCATTCCTTTCCCCGTATCCGTATTTACCAACCGATGTCTCTCCTTGTTCCTGTTGTCCAATTCTTGCATTAAAATCTCCCATGATGAGTTTGATGTGTTGTTTCCCCTTGGTATGTAGCTGTTTGATTTCTTCATAGAATTCTTCAACCTCCTCGTCGGTATGGCTTGACGTTGGTGCATATGCTTGTACTATCTGAAGTTGGTATCGCTGGGTTAGTTGAACAACGAGCCTCGCTGCTCGATCTGACGTGCTTTCGACTTCAAGAAGGTAGTCTTTAATTGTTGATTAAGAAGCCAACACCACTTATTCTTTCGGTTTCCGTTCCTTTATAATAAAACAAATGTCCGCTTTTAAGTTCCACCAATTCTTCACCTTTTCTTCTGACTTCACTGAGTCCTATAATGTCCCAATTAATCTTTTCAAGTTCCTCTTCCAATTCCTGAAGTTTTGCTTCAGAAGCAAGGGATCATCCATTATACGTAGCCAATATATATATATATCATCATCATCATCATCATATTCAACCATTATCTATCCACTGATGGATGAAGGTCTCTCCAAATGCTTTCCACACAAGTCTATCCTGAGCAATTCGCTTCCAAGTCACCCCAACCTGTTTTCTTATTTCATCCACCCATCTAGTTTGAGGACGTTTTCTAGGTCTTTAGTGGTCTCTTGGAACCCAATTGAGAATTTCTGTTGTCCATCGTTGATCAGTTCTTCTTGCAATATGCCCAGCCCATCGCCATTTCAGTCCTTTTACTTTAACAATGATGTCCTCTACTCTAGTTTGCTCTCTCACCCAAGTGTTTCTTTTTCGATCTCTCCTAGTTATTCCAAGCATGCACCTCTCCATGCTCCTTTGCGTTGTCTGTAACTTTCGTATTGCTCCAACTGTTAGACTCCATGTCTCTGATCCATAAGAGAGGACTGGCAATACACACTGGTTGAAGACTTTTCTTTTTAGACATAAAGGCAATTTCCCCTTCAGGATAAAACTGTTTCTTCCAAATGCACTCCAGCCAAGTTTAATACGTCTGTTGAGTTCTTTCATAATGTTGCCATCCATTGAAATCAGTTGGCCAAGGTAAATATATGAATCAGCAATTTCTAGCTCAGTGTTGTCAACTTGTATTTTTGTTTCCTCTACAAAATTATTGAACATGATCTTAGTTTTTTGTAGGTTCATCTTGAGTCCAACTTCTTCACTTCTAGTTGAGAGCTCTTGTACCATGTCTTGGAGTTCCAATGGGTCCGTTGAAAAAATAACAATGTCATCAGCAAACCGCAGATGATTTAAATATTCACCATTTATTTTTATCCCTTGTTATTCACATAATTGTATATAGAGATATTAATTCACAAATATATATATATATATATATATATGGTTATTTAGAATTTACTTTTTTCTATGCGTGTACGCATAGAAAAATATAGATATGCAATAATATGTATATAATTATGTGATATATTTTGTAGTGTATATATTAGTAGTATTAAATGTGGTACTAATGTATATATGTGATTTTCTCATGGAACACTTCTAAAATCCCATGTTATTTCTATCGAATTTTCATTATCTCTATATCATCTATTATAGATGTAGATTTGTAGAGAAGCCGTTACGCCGAAACATATGTCGTAACTTCTCACTTTAAATGAAATTGACCTTCCATGCGCATAGTAGAAGCAGAGCCGTAGCCAGGCTGGGGCTATAGGGGGCTGAGTCCCCTGGAAAATATTTTTTCTCAAAATCAAATATTGTAAAATTTTATTTTAAATTTTTTATTTTGTACGAAATTGTACATAACAATGGGAATTGTTCTTTGACGTTAAAAATGTATTCAAAATAGCTTTCTACGGTAGATCTTACAGGGGTTTGAGTCTTCACACACTTTAGAGTAAGAATAGAGGGGAAATTATAGAGAGGTGTACTAAAATTTATAAGTTTTCAATATAAAATTTATGTTAAGAAATTTATTTATTAACGTTAAATATATTACTCTCCTTATATATTTAGTGTTATTAAATATATTAATAAAATACACCAAACATTTGTGAAATTTGAAGCCCTCTTAGGTCTTTCTGAACCTCCTGAAACTTTCAGAGCCCCCCTACACACACACACACACACTCTTGCAACAAAGCGTTTAGCTACGGGCTTGAATAGAAGCCACAGTTAATTGCAGGAAGCCAGGAATGTGCTAGAAAAAACATTTATTTAAAACTAGATTATTTTTAAACTAGGTAAGAAAAGCTTAATTTAAAACAGGTTTTAAATTAAGAATATCACACGTCGTGACTCTCTAAAACGTAGCGTGTATAAGCGTTATTATCTAAACCAGAACCGAATCTACTTCCAGAATCCCGAAAGGATTTTCTAAATTGTTTTCAAATATAAAAAAACCTAAAGAAGCTACAGTCATTGTAAAATACAAAATAGGAATCTGTATAGTTACCGATTGTTAAAATTGTACTTGTAATACTCTTTGTGACAATATCCTGTAAGGCCCGTAAAACTGCATCCAGTAAAGCCTACAAAGCGAAGTAAAGCCTGTAAAGCGAAGAACCCACTACAAATTAATAGCCTGTCCCGTGTTTAATCTATATTTTCCAAAAGAATCCTCCGCTCAATTTTTCTCTCGTTTCATAATAAAGTAATCGTTTTAGAATTTCCTTTAACTCATTCGTTTTAGATATTTTTCTATTTCATATCTCCACAAGAAAGAAGGCGGAACATTAGTTAGGAAATAGTTTTCACAATTTGATCTTAAAAAGTGAAAATTGCCTCGATAATGCCTCGATTTTCGCTGTATTTTGAATCATTCACTTGATTTACTCACTCACTCTTTAAAATTCACTTTCTTTAAATTAAAGCTAAGTTTAAATTCGCTGTGTAGATGACTTAAAAATTGATGATGAGGTGGGGATATAAAAACAGCTATTATCCCTGAGTTCGCTTGAGGGCAGGAAGAACGTGGAAAATGAATTGTCCATTTTCGGTACACAAAAATGTGGTCAACGTATCAAGCCACCGAGTCATGTAATAGTATCTTACAAACCTTAAATACTGGGGAAAAGAGCATAGTTCCTGTATCCTGATTCGTCAAACAGGTCAGGACGGGCACACATAGTTCATGCGGAAGGTTCTTGGTTCAACTTCGGGCAAGGAATGTGTCTCTTTTTTTTTCTATACAAAGGAACTCTAATTTCAGTTAAAAGGTGGACGTTAAAAATATCTGCCAGAACAGAGTTTACCTGGGTATCAGAAAAGCTTAAGTATTCCTACCACACACGTCTCCATTATACAAAGTTGATGACGATATTAAAATATGTAGGGAAATTAAAAATTACGCATGCATATTTTTCTGTCTGAATTCTTTTCCTTTTCTTCCACAGATTTTTACAACGTATCTTCTTTGTAGAATATCACAGACAAAGCATCAGGTGAATAAAATATTCTTAGTTCTGATCTAAGAAAAAAGATTCAACACGTTCGTTGTATTTCGCTAATATGTATTAGTATTTTAAGAAAAAATCGAGTGAGATATTTTTTCCAGATACTGCGATGGAATCACAGTCTATTAAACTTAAATTTACTTTCAGTTTCAAGACTTCTATTAACGCGGATGGAAAGGCTTTCTTGTACATATATCTTCACTCAAAAGAGGTGTCATTCTATCGTCTTCATGATCGTTAGTAATTTTTTTTTCATTTTCTGTTACCGATGTTATACAGACAGCTCAAGGAACTTCGTTGTTCCGGGGAACATGCTTGGTGAAACCCTGCTCTAACTCATTCTTTAATGAAACCTTACGAGAGAAATTAGAGCTGCCTAGGTTCTTCGAAAAGTAGAAGATAAACTTTTGAATAAAAAAGTGGGACGAGAACGATCAATAGGCAGCCTTAATTAAAAGCTATGCTGAAAACCAGAACATTCTCTTCGCTCCCTTGAAAAGGTTAGAAAAATTACGAAACTCGTACGCTTTTTTATATTTTAAACTTTCTAAACGTCTAAATTTGGCTGAAAACGCATTTCTTCTTACAAGTTTTTATCAAGCAAGTTTTAAACGTAAATTTAGATTTTTTGATTAAAATACACGAGAAGATTCTTTACGAAGTGGAATCTGTCAGAACCCATTTTGCTAATGCATCCGTTTTCATCAATTAGTGAGTTTTTAATAACAAATCGACTTAATTTAGTGTAAGTTCCCAAGTTAACGATTATATCAATATATTCTCCTTAAGTAAAAATAATGCTTTCACAGCATTTATTAAATACGACAAAAATATAAAACCTAGTTTAAATATCCAAGAAAATAATTATCAACTCGATATCTGGATCGTATATGCTAGCATATTATATTAAGTGTATGTATTTAAAATGTGTGTAAGTTTAAGGGGACTTAGGGGGTTTCAAATTTTCCAAAAATTGATTTTTTTATTATTTTATTGAAAAGCTCAGTTCTTCATGGTCATTTTAATACCAAAATTATTAGTTTACATGAAATAGAACACAAGATTCTCCAAAAATTCTAATCATATGGAAAGGTAAGTGCATGCAATATTTCCATATACTTTTTTCTTTCGCAATCTTCGAAGCGTTTTTTGTCAAATCTTGAAATTTTAATGCTTCGCGTATGATAAGTTTGAAACCATCTAACATATTCTGATAAAATTTGGTAGGAGCATTCGAACTACTACTTAGCATAAAATGACATAGAATTGTGTTAATCGAATAAAAATTTAATTAGTTTTGTCTATATATATATATATTGTGAAAATTTCTCTTCTTTTCCATTTGTTGATTTTAAAAATCAGTAAAAATATTTTTTGCTTTGC
>QLNU02015360.1:207608059-207622914 GCA_006491805.2 Dysdera silvatica
TTTCAATGTAAGTAAAAATTATTTAAATATATACCCCTTAAACTCCAAAGATAATAAGAAATGGATGGATTTAAAAATAAATTCCTTTCCACGCATATGTACAAATTCATTGATTGGTGTATATATATACAGGGTGTCTCAGCACCAGGGTTGCAAACATCTAGGAGGGGTAGGGTACACCTAGACGAACAATATTTGTCATAGAACCTAGGGTCGCAAACCACTCACAGCGCCAGTTCTAAAACCGTCCAGCATGCACAAATAGTGACAACCAGTGCATGAGAAGCGCAAAATGCGATGTCCTAATCATCTATGCACTTGGACAGCTGACCTGAGTTTTATCTGGCGCTTTTCACGCACTGGTTGTAAATATTTGTGCATGCTGGACGGTTTTAGAACTAGCTCTGTGAGTGGTTTGCGACCCTAGGTTCTATGACAAATATTGTTCGTCTAGGTGCACCCTACCCCTCCTAGATGTTTACAACCCTGGTGTTGAGACACCCTGTATATATTGATAATTCATACCAACAAAAAATCAGGACCGAAAACAACTTAGCAACTTTTCAGCTATGTTAGTTATAATTTATTTAGTTCTAACCATTATGGGAAATCTAAAAAAGAGCTTTTAATAAGTTAATTTTTTGTAATTGGTTCTTCTCATATTTTGCCTTCGTGCATTATTGTCTCACGCATTACTTATCTCTACTTGCAACATTATACATTGCTTATTCATGTATTAATTTTCATGTGTTATTTATTTACATTTTAACTGATTCTTCCACATTTATTATTAATACCTGGCTTCTTATACCGTGCTTATTGGTTCTCATACATCGTTATTTCGCGTATTGATTTTTAGCATTTGTTTATTCACGATTTTATTCTCACACAATCTTTACATATCTATTTATTTCACAGATACTTATTCATATACTTATTGTTTACGTTACAACATTCTATTGCTGTTTGTTTAGTGATATTTTTGCTCTATTAACTCGTTTATTTGTTTCGTAGATTATTTACATTCAATATTGAATTTCACATTATGGTAAATTAGTCATATCTTTAATTTATTGATACACCTATATTGTTAATGTATTTATTTTGCTTGAATCGTCGAATGTATAACCATTTCCTATTAACTCCAATATACTTCCAAACCTCTGTCTTTACTAATTATTCATGCAATAATCCTTTTAATAACATATATGGCATAACCATATCTCTCAGTACTTATACATATATATATATATATGTACAGTTGGCACTCAAAGGGTTGCTGGTATCTAACTGGAAGGAGACCCACACGCTGAACGTATGTGACGATGTGTGGAACCGGCCAGGCCAGTAACCTAGTGTCCTACCCCGCCTTCAAGTGGTGCAGGCTGGGCTTTCTATTTATGAGGCAAATTAATATTTGCTACACGGATAGAAAGGCGGAAGGGGAGGGCTAATTCACCAACCCGTTTAGCCAGCGTGGTGAAATTATGGCTAATTCCTCCATTATGTTGACACACCAGAAACCATGGCCCCTAGTCTCCAGGTGCTGGAGTGCTCCTGATCAAGGCAGCGGTCAGCGTGGCATGAAAGCAGGGGGTGCTAAGAATCACTGGAATGGCCCAGGCTGCCGTTTGTTATTGACCTTGGCAACGTATAATGGATGATCGCAGCTACAGAGCAACGCTGGGAATTGGAAAAAGAACTAGACAAGATCAAATGGGACATTGTAGGACTCAGTGAAGTTAGAAGAAAGGTGAAGAGTTGGTGGAACTTAAAAGCGGACATTTGTTTTATTATAGAGGAACTGAAACTGGAAGAACAAGTGGTGTTGGCTTCTTAATCAACAAAAGAATTAAAGACTACCTTCTTGAAGTCGAAAGCACGTCAGATTGAGCAGCGAGGCTCGTTGTTCAACTAACCCAGCGATACCAACTTCAGATAGTACAGGCATATGCACCAACATCAAGCCATACCGACGAGGAGGTTGAGGAATTCTATGAAGAAATCAAACAGCTACATACCAAGGGGAAACAACACATCAAGCTCATCATGGGGGATTTTAATGCAAGAATTGGACAACAGGAACAAGGAGAGACATTGGTTGGTAAATATGGATATGGGGAAAGGAATGAACGTGGCGATCAACTCGATGGTACGAGCTGCGAAATCTTAGCATCATGAATTCATTTTTAAGAAGCAGCGGAAAATGGACATGGAAACACCCCAATGGAGGAACCAGCGAAATTGACTATATACTGGCAAACAAGAAATCAATTATTGAAGATTGCAGCATACTGAACAGATTTAATACTGGAAGTGATCATCGAATGGTGAGATGTAAAATGCACTTAAATACTAAACTAGAAAGGCAGAAGCTCATTAGGAAACAAGTATGTAAGAGGGTGGATTTAAAGAAATTAAAAGAAAATACCGAGGCATTCAAGTTGGAATTAAAAAATCGCTTTTCTGCACTGGAAGGACTTATTGAAGAAGTTGACATCTCAGAAGCAAATGAAAACATTGTTAAGACAATAATTGAAACTGCTGGGGAAATTGGTGGTGTAATATGTAAAAAGCAGAATAGCAAATTATCTGAGAAGACGAAACAACTCATGAAAAGGCGAAGACTTATGAAGGTGGACAATCAAAATACCAGTCGCAAGATCGAGTATGTAGAACTTTGCAAAACTTTGCGCAAAAACATGAAAGAAGATATAAGAAAATTCAATTGTGAGTTAGTAAGGAAGGCCATTGAAAGCAACAAGAGCCTTAGGGTTGTTAAAGGGAGTTTGTCTATTGGGAAGAAACACATCATTGCATTAAAAGGAGAGGATGGCACTGTAACAAGAAATAGGGAAGAAATACTTAGAAGAGTTGAAGAATTCTACAGAAAGCTGTATGAGGGAAACAGTGGATTAAACGAAGACTCTGAGATAGTCGAAGGAACAGCTCCTAAAATCTTAAAAGAAGAAGTAGCATTTGCAATAAAAAGTATGAAGAAAGGAAGATCCCCTGGCGATGATGGCATTACATTAGATATCTTAAAAGAAGCTGGAGAACATGTAGAAGACATACTCGCAAAATTCTTTACCAAATGCCTCAACAGTGGTAACATACCAAACCAATGGGATTCTGAAACAGTAATTCGTTTACATAAAAAAGGGAATGAAGAGGATTTGTAAACTTACCGACCAATTAGCTTGTTACCTGCTATTTATAAAATCTTCACAAAAGTGCTAACACATCGCCTACAGAAAAAATTAGATGCAGCTCAACCGAGAGAACAAGCTGGATTTCGAAGTGGATTCAGTACAGTGGACCATATTCAAGTATTAAGAGAATTAATTGAAAGAACACATGAATATGAACTTCCATTGTGTGTTGCATTTATTGACTATGAGAAGGCCTTTGACTCTATAAAAACATCAGCAGTCATCAACTCTTTAAGATCAACAGACATTGAGGATGTGTACATTGACATGGTGAAACGTGTGTATAAAAATGCAAGTGCAAAATTTCGGTTACATAAAGATACCAAAACTATCAAACTTGGCAAAGGGGTGAGGCAGGGAGATACCATTTCTCCAAAACTTTTTACTTCTGCTTTACAGATGATTTTTCAGCTGATAAATTGGAATAGCAAGGAATAAAATAAATTACAATATTTAAATCGCTTCCGGCAGTTTGCTGATGACATTGTTATTTTTCAACGGACCCTTTAGAACTCCAAGACATGGTACAAGAGCTCTCAACTAGAAGTGAAGAAGTTGGACTCAAGATGAACCTACAAAAAACTAAGATCATGTTCAATAATTTTGTAGAGGAAACAAAAATACAAGTTGACAACACTGAGCTAGAAATTGCTGATTCATATATTTACCTTGGCCAGCTGATTTCAATGGACGGCAATATTATGAAAGAACTCAAAAAACGTATTAAACTTGGCTGGAATGCATTTGGAAGAAACAGTTTTATCCTGAAGGGAGAATTGGCTTTGTGTCTAAAAAGAAAGGTCTTCAACCAGTGCGTATTGCCAGTCCTCTCTTATGGATCAGAGACATGGAGTCTAACAGTTGGAACAATATGAAAGTTACAGACAACCCAAAGGAGCATGGAGAGGAATGCATGCTTGGAATAACTAGGAGAGATCGAAAAAGAAACACTTGGGTGAGAGAGCAAACTAGAGTAGAGGACATCATTGTTAAAATAAAAGGACTGAAATGGCGATGGGCTGGGCATATTGCAAGAAGAACTGATCAACGATGGACAACAGAAATTCTCTACTGGTTTCAAGAGACCACCGAAGACCTAGAAAACGTCCTCAAACTAGATGGGTGGATGAAATAAGAAAACAGGTTGGGGTGACGTGGAAACGAATGGCCCAGGATAGACTTGTGTGGAAAGCATTTGGAGAGACCTTCATCCAGCAGTGGATAGATAATGGTTGAATATGATGATGATGATATATATATATCAGATTTTTACTTCTTCAGCAATAAATTTATAATTTTTAAAACTAATTAGTGTAATTCTGTATTTTTTACGTACTGATTAGGAAGCCTCACGCTTTTCTATCTTATATATGCAGGCTGAATTTATAAATGGGACATACGCGCAAGTGCGCAGAGGCCAGATTATGAGCAAAATTTTGAAAATTGCTAAATTTTTATATTATCAAGCATGCTACTACTTCTAGCTTAGACTCATGTCGATTTTTATTATATTTTTCGCCACTTTTGGAGGGGGTTAAATTTTCCCGTAATGATTTATGCCAAATTTCTCACCAATTTTCCCACCAATTAATAAATGTGTTCAACCATACTTATTTTCACCAATTGAACATATTTAACTATTTTATATCGCAACCTTCCGTAGAATTCCGTCGATTTGCCTTAACCGGGAAATCGCACCGCTCCCCCTCTTTTGTTTTAAGTTGAAATTTGAAAAATTCCGTGAAGCAGCTTCCCCCTCACTCTACCTCTGAATATCGGAAAAAAATTCGTCGTCAAATAAAATAAATTTATTTATAAAAGTGTCATTATTTTCCATCATATAATAATGTAGGCCTACATAAGGTACTCGTAAGCTCCCCTCCTTCTCTTTTTTTGCTCCGAGATTTCTATGTACTCCTTTTAGCACAACATTCTAAGCAAGTGCCGCCCCAATATTTTCCGCGATTTCTCGGGGCATTTGCAGGCGTAGAGAGATGCGAATCGACGCTTTGACTACGACCCTGCTGTTCATGGGTGGATATGAAATAACGCGCGAACGCGTCTCATTAAAAACACCTTCGTAAAGGCATTCATTCAGAGATAATCTGGACAGGTTTTAAAGACTTTTCTTTTTTCGACGTGCTTAATTTTTCGCCCTATGAACATTATCTTTGGGTGTATACGCGCACACGCAGTGTAAAACCTCTTTTAGCGGATAACTAATTACATAATTTATGTATATAGTGAGGTGGGGTGGTTTTGCCTAAAACCTTACTCTGCCAAGAGCACCTTGCACTCTAAATATGAGCCTGTATGCATAAGAATATGATAGTAATTTGAAAATGATGCATTATCGATATTATAGCGAAAAAAAGTGCCTTGTTTTCTATTTATATATGAAGTTTGTGATATTTATACTGTAGCAAAAATTAAATGCAATAACAAAACAACATGGAAAGTATGTGAATTACCTAATACTACAAGGTTTCCTTTTCGTGAACCCATACGCCCGAGCATAGGACCAAAAGCATCGTAATCAAGCGTCTGTAGCTTATTTCCTGATAATAGAAGATTTGTAGGAGTAGTTCCGCTGAACGCTGTTGCTGATACTTCGGATATTTGGTTCAATGCGAGATTAATCTGAAATTAAAAAAAATTACTCAAAACCTTGAGCATAAGTTGTGAAATGCAAAAAAAAAAATAAAAATCTCTTTAAATGAGCATTTTTACTTCAGTTCAAGCCATTGTTGCCATCCCGCTTTTTGCCAATTAACCATGTAGACAGTAGAAATGAAAGACTGTTGTGGTTTGAGACGCGTGTTCAAGACTAAAGTTCAATCCAGTAGGTATCCATTCAGGAGTCATGCCATAAGAAGAAAGTAGTGTTGAAGATGCGAAAATCGATGTGGGTCTCCACAGTCTAAATATGTTTCAGAATTGGTATGAAGTGCGATGTGAAATGGGCCTTAAACTGAGGCAAAAAATTATTGTATAAGATAGATAGATAGCCTTAAGTTTCCTCTAACAGGAGGCTCTTACTTACGAATAGATATTTATACTCTAGTACAGTGATTAGCAAAGTGTGGTTCGTGAACCCCTGGTGGTCCGTTACAACCTATCACGTATTCCTCAAGATTTTTAAAAAAAAATCAGAAGAAAAAACAATGATATTTTTAATATTACGTCTCAAATAATTGTCCGCCCGCGATTATATTTTCTGAAAGTGCATTCTTCCAGACATAGAATTAATTTATAAATCTATATCATCTGTAATAAATCTATGTCACCTATAACAAATCTATATTAGGGCGTAAAACCTCATATCCGATGCTTTTAATGTTTTAATAAGGTTGCATGGTAAAAAATATTTAGTTTGCATTTGATAGTTGCCATTAGGGCCCAATATTATTAGCTAAATTTTGACAATCTTAGCTTCAGAAAATATATATTCTTCAATTTTTCAAAGTTCTCAGACTCCCTCCCCCTCGCCTTCTTCTTGGTGGCCCGCGATAAGAGTAAAGGAGTATTTAAGATGGTTCGTGGATATGGACGTAGAATTATATGGGCCCGTCGGGCCTAGACCACCCCACAATAATTTAAAATAAATTGGAATATTACATATATTGTAATGTGTGAATACATATAATATGTGCTTGACTCCCCCTCACCCCAATAATTTTGAAAACTCTACGTTGCTATCCGTGAGCGAGCAGCGTATGAGAAACACTGTTCCAGTAGTATAGGGAGCTACTTAAACATAAATTTCATTTTACGGACACATTCTATTCTCGAATAGAAATTTTTGCCCTTTTTGATGTTCGCAATTGAGAAGCATAAAGAATATGCAATGACGCATACAGGGCAAGAAAGAAAAAGACCTGTGCAGCACAATTTACACAAAAAAAAGTTCCAAATATGTTTATTTTCTATTAAAAAAAAAGGATAAACTCGGGTATTAAAAAATGTAGAAATTGGCAAACATGCTATTAACGGATTACTTTTCCTGGCGTATGAGATAAATTGAAAAAAATTACAAACTCCCCTTATTTGTGAATTCATATTATTTGAAAAAGTTACGATAATGACATACACATTCATATTTAAACAAATTTTGATGTTAGATGACAAATTACTCGCGAAGAAAAGAATGATTTTTCGGATGTGGGCTCAGTCTCCACCGAGAAATCATTCTTTGCGAACAATTTATCATCTAATATTATCACATCATCTGCGCTATGATGAGAATTGTCGGACTTCAATAAATATCAGTGCTTGTCTCGCCTGTACGTTTGCTCCTTTGACTCGTTCGGTTCGGCCTAAAAAGCAGTCCAAGCACTGCCCTAGTAATTGCGAACTTGCCGATAGTGAAGCTTTATATTCGCATGCAGAGGGAAGTTTGATCGGCGCCTGTAGCTCAATGGAAAAGACCACTTGACCGGTTATCAAGAACTTGTAGATTCGCTTCCCACTAGGCGCCAAGAAATCGTTCTTCTCTTTGCAAATAATTTATCATCTAATATTACCACATCATCGGCTATGATAAGCATTGTTTGATTTTAATAAATTTTGATGTTGTTTAAATATGATGCCCCATCATTAACACTTAGAAAATTAACAGACTTAATTTTCAAACTTTATAACTGATATTAACTATCCACCATGATTTTGTTTTTGATTGCGAGATGATTCGCCACGATTTGTTAAATCAATAAACAATTTATCAGTTACTTAAAAAGATAAATTAAAAGTCTTGAAAATAAATTTGTTAGAATAATCTGTAAAACATTTGAGTTTTAAAATTGTATTGCATAGAATTGTCGCATTAATAGATGTACTTTTAGCACCATAGAAACTGATACAAAATATATTTTCATTAATTTTGGTATTATAAGCTGTATGCTTTCTAACACAATCGTTATT
This sequence comes from Dysdera silvatica, assembly GCA_006491805.2. NCBI lineage: Eukaryota > Metazoa > Arthropoda > Arachnida > Araneae > Dysderidae > Dysdera > Dysdera silvatica. Next base: position 207,616,192 of record QLNU02015360.1, read on the forward strand.
ATACGTTATATTTAATTTGAATAAAACAAAAAATACCCACAAATAGATATCATTTATATAATAAAATTTATCCAGTATGCTTTTGAACATTTGAACCTTTTAATTTGAGCTAAACCTATGAATTTTAGTAGTAAAATAATACATGGAGGGGGGTGGGTACGAAATTTGTATTAGTACCTTCTGGAGTTTTGTTCACAGAGAAAAAAGATATTTTGATACTAAATACTTTTCTCAGATTATAAAGGTTAATTTACGTTGAAATATTTACCGCAGTTACATTATATAGATTTTCAAATTACAATATAGACAAGAGTTTAAATAATGATTTATTCGAATTTTAAAATAATAATTAAACTTGTAGGAATGTATATAATTTTGCACGTTTAAATGTGATTTTAAGAAAATCTCCCAACTTCTTTAAAAGAGTATAATATATCATTTCTATTGCATTAGGAATTATTTGCTACTAACTGAAATTTATAATTAGACCATAAAATCTAACCAATACTTGCACAATATTTATATAGGGGAAACATGCACAAAAACTCACCTCTTACGCTGGTAAACTATCGCAGAGGATATATTTTGCTTCAAATAACTATTTGCCTTTCGGAATATTTTAACTCATATTGCGGGATATACTATACAAACATGTATCCTGCACAATAGTAGTTGGAATATTATATGTGAAGTTGAATTACGTAAATAGTTTTAAAGATAAAATAAAACTTAATGTTGTTTATTTCAAATGTACAGGTTAATTTTGAACACTTTGAGAGAAACGCCTGTAAATACACATATTACATTCAAACATCCCATTGGTGGACAATCACACGACAGAAAAAATTGCCCGTAAAAGAGAGGTATTATTGTGAAAGCATATCTTGGCGGAGAATTTTACTATGACCGTAAAACCGAGGTGACCGTCAACAGAGGTTTTACTGTTTTTATGACCGTATTGGTTATTTGAGATATCTATGGGGACACTTATACATATGTATTTAGCATTATTATAAGCAAAATATTTAACATATTGTATCACAGCGTTCAAAAATTTAATGCTTTAACACTAATTAAACGCTATGTTTAATAACTATATATCGTTATATGTTATTGAACATTAAGAAATATGTTATCAAACATTTAAAATTGTATACATTGCTAGAGTATACAAGTTGTAATGGAAAAGCTAGCTGTAATAAAGAATAAGCCAGAAAAAAAGCATATTAAGAAACAAACGTTACCGCTACTTTTGAAGAACTAATAGAGATAGAATAGGGTCCAAGCGTTTTCAAATGGTTCTGTACCATTTCCAATCTCTCTAAATTTGGCATTCGACTGAATGCTTTTTCTCCAATCTGAGTTATTTTGTTTTGGGCCAGAACCAAGATGGTTAAGACGTGAGATTCAAATCCGTTATCAGGAATGCTAGTAAGCTCATTTCGTCCTAAATTTAATGTAGTCAATCCCGGGAATCTTCCGAAGGATGCGAAATCTATTTCGCGAATTTTATTTCCGAAGAGACTCAGAACGGATAACGTTTGGACTGCGCCATCCAGAAACTTCAGATCTACTGTTGTGACGTTGCCCATTTCAACGTAAACTTCCTTGACCTTCATCTGGCCTATAAGGTTTGCTGGAATGCTCTCAATAAGTGTTTCTTGAAGCCAAATGCCCCGAACTGCACCGTACTTGAAACCTGTAGAGAATACTTTTTGGATATGGCTGAGGGATACCTTTCCCATGCAGTTAGCCCCTTCTCTATCGCAAGTACATGGGGCTATTGAGCTAGCATCGGGACAGATATCGTCAACCTCTGCTGCAGCGAAGGCAAGGGTAATTGCCAGCACAAGGAAGATTGCTTTTGCTAGAATAAAAATAAAAAAAACAACGAACACAATTAAAATACAAATTAAAGGAATATTAATCTACAAAAATCCTTTTTTCTTAATACCGTAAGTCAGATATAAGTATCTGCGCTTTGGTATAGCATACATCATTACTGACTTCGCGAAAGAGCTCTCTATGCTCTCATACGTGTGTAATGATGAAGCTGATAGTTCAATATAAGGGAGATATTTATTTAACATTCATTACATTTACCCATTGTCTGTTATAATTTACTGCTTCCGGAGAAATGGAAGCATGCCTTAGGTTACTTACCCATAGCAGATCATAGAAATATGAACCTATCAAAATTTTAATCTCCGCGCTTTTAAGTTGGCATGAGACCAATCACAAAATCTGTGTGATAACTTCTGAGGAAAAAGACAGCTGAAACTTAGGAATTCTCAGATATGAAAATGATAACAAATCTGGCTATTGTGAGAAAGAAGTATCATGAAAAGATATGGAAGCGGGGAAAGGTATTGTTTGCAAATTTTATCAAAAATTTATTCAAAAAAAAAGGCAAACTACAATAGTTGGAATATATCACTAAATTGATATAACAAGTAGATTGTATTTAGGATAAATAGAAATTACATGAGTTATCTTGACGGGAATTATCAGAAAACTATGTATTTGGATTGTATAACGTTAGAAGAATTACTTTTATTCATGAATAAGTTAAATATATATTAAGAACCAGGACATGATGATATTCATCCCAAAATTGTAAAATTTGCTGCTGCTAAGCTCTGTGAATAACTACTTTATATTTTTAATAAATGCATTGCAGAAAATATAATTCCAGAAGGCATGAGAGTAGCAAAAATAATACCTATTTATAAATCAGGTGCAAAAAATGATATAAACAATTATCGACATTCCCATTTTGAACGTTTTTGCTAAGTTATTTGAAAAATTAATATTTACTAGAATTAATGAATTTATGGTGAAAAATTCAATTTCGGCTGAAATGCAGTTTGAATTTAGGAAAAATAAAAACACTGAATTGGCTTTAATGCGTTCCATAGATTATATCCATAAAACTTTGGATAAAAATAATAAAATAATGGCAGTTTTCTGTGATATTTCAAAAGTATTTGATACAATGGATAGTGAAATTGTTCTAAGGAAGCTTTGGAACTATAAATAAGGTTCATGAGGTAAGGTTCATGAATTGATGAGGAGTTACTTTTCGGGAAGAAAACAATTTTCTCAAATTAACAAAACTTTATTAAGTTTGGTAAGTGCACAATATGGAATGCCGCAGGGTTTCGTTTTGGGGCCTACTTTGTATCTTGTTTATATGAATGATTTTTTTTTAGCATTAATAAGAATAATAACAAAATTCCTTTTGCTGATGATTTTAATATACTTTTTTCGGGAAACAATCTAAATGATATAATATTAGAAATTAATTATAAAATGAATGATTGATTTGAATGGTTTTGCTGTAATACTTTGAGTTTGAATTTAAATAAAACTAAAGCTATAGCTTTTAAGAAAAGAATTGATAAGGAAAATTTAAATAACGTAATTGTTAATGGAAATATTGTAGAGATGGTTAGTAAGTATAAATTTTTGGGGGTTATTATACGGAGTGATCCATCATGGAATTATCAGGTGTGTAATGTCTGTACTAAAATTGGCAAAAGTATAGGAGTTATTGTCAATTATCTAAATATTTAACCACAGGGTTAAAATAGGAATTTTATAATACAACATTAATTTCATTAGTGTTACTATTCTGATGGGTTTATCGATGGGGAGGATATCGATGCATCTTTTTGAATCGATCGTGAGTATAGATATTAACCGCCTTCTTCAAAATGATGTTCAGGTTCTGATATACATTGATGGTTATTTTTCTAAAAATTTAGAACTGACGTACGAAAGTTGTATACATATGTTTATGTTAATTGCAAAGATTGATATTGAAATTGATGATAATTATAGCTATTTAAAATAATCGAACAGGAGTGGATTAAAATTTGCAACAACAATTGTTGTTGATGTATTAAGCATATGCTTTATTTTTTTCAAAAGAATCTTGTTAAAAGAATATCAAAATGAATTTATAAGTTGTGGCAATCAGTTTTCAGTGTTTGTCAAACTTTTAATGCTAGGTATAGAAATGAATAACATTTTAGAGAAAGACCAGTGTTATAAATGCCATGCATATCTTTTTTCACTTACACATAAAATAGGTAAAACTTTTGCTAATGTTTGTTTAAGTAATTATGTAAAACAATGTAATGGCAAAATTCAGTGCGAAAGAGATGAATGAAAAGTTAAGAAGATGAATTCATTTACTTATGAAATAAGTTATTTATTTTGTTTATTTGCACTCGAGAGAAATATATTCTTTACCTTATAAATAAAAGTTGAACTCTATCTTAATCCTATATTTCAAGGCATCTATATGTTGAAAAATAAAATCTTTTGAGCTTGTATGAAATTTTGTCTCTTGTTATTGATTGTATGCAAGATATATGGCTTAATTTTGAATGTATGTGCACATGTAAAACAAGGTACGAAGAGTTCAAGATCAGCAAATTTTCAGTTTGTCAATTTGAAGAAACTCCAGGATTTTTTTAAACTAAACAAATAACCTTGTAATTTAATTTAAACATTCGAAATTAGGGAGATTATGTTTCAAAAATCGATGAAATACTATGTTTTAAATATTTTGAAATATCATTAAATACATGTAACATTCTGCATAAATGGACTTTATAAAATACAGGGTACCAGGGAGTAAATTACATAAAAAGGTTAAACACTGGTAAAATAGCAATGAAAAAGATCCCTCAAGCTTTCGGACGCATCAGCAGCAGTCCTTCATCAGGAGTAATGTAATCGAATATTTTACATAGCAATTTTTTAATTTTACTAATACAAATAAAATAGAATGATAAGCGCAATCTGTGCTTTGGGGTCACAGCACAACTATCCAGCTACAAGGAAACATTAGGAGACTGATTTCTGTGATACTGGCAGAACAATGTTATCTGGAAGGGCGTAAAGGGTGTTATCAGGAATGAGCAGTAAAGGAATAGCCCACCATTGTTCCCAGATCACCATTTTGGCGCCGGCGCTTTGACAGAAGTATTAAGCATTCTCTTTATTTATTGCAATAAAAATAAATGTCGTTGAAATTCAGAAAATTTATGAAACTTCTGCTTCGAAAAATTACATATTTTTATTTTATATTTCTTTAATGAGAATGACGGATTCAAATAATTTGGAATTATTTAGAAAGTATGATCAGCATAACTAGCACATATTGAATATACGCCCCTAATTATATATATATATTTGTGCCTCCCAAATTTTTTTGTCCAGCACCGCCACTGTTCGAAAGGTTTAAATATGCACACCACATCAGGACTCACCTTACTTGGTTCCATATAATTAATTGTAGGATATCATTGAATGCTTTAATTTATTAAATAGTACTATTTCAAATATATTCAATATAATTTCAAATGAACCAACAGATAAATTTTTCATACGCCATTTATTTGAAAAATACAAGAAATTTGCATTTTGTGGTATGATTAGGTTATTAAAGAAAGGTTGAATTACCTCATTTTGTTGTTTATTTATACACAAATTCCATTTTCCTATAGATATAGATATATTTTTGAAAATGCTTTAAAACATCACCATAAAGCAGAGGTTTTTTTTCAGTTCCAGAAATAATGTCTTTTCAATTACTAGCAAACTTAAACGGCATAGGCTTTCTTGTGCTTGCGTTCCTCGATAACATGTATGAATTCTCTTCAGGGTCGAAAAAGAACGCTCGATTGTAGCACTAGAGCTTGGAATCTATATCACTAGTTCTGCTAACTTATGAATTTCTTAAAATGTAACTTGAAGTTGATTTTCATTCATAAATTTTAATGTCATAAACTAGTTTCGCAGCAAATTCATCAGAAGTACATAATACTTTCAGTTCATTTTTTAAGTGAATATAATCAAAAATCTGGCCATAGAAATCCTTAAGTTTTCTAAAATGTTATCGGGAAACGTCTCCGCATAATAACCATATTTTTTGCTACAAAGAAGTTGAAAAATTCAAATTTCGAAAGTAAAGGTTACCTTTGTTTCATCTGCAGATAAATGCAGTTGACTATTTCCTGGTACAATCGACGACTCGTGTTCCACTGCTCTTCAGACCCTTTCTTTTAGGCCTCGGTTCATAAATTGCGAGCTTTTCTTTTGATGTAGAAATCCATTCTCCCTGTCATTTCTGAGCTGCTCTATAGCGTCATGAGCTTTCTTACAACAATACAATATATCATAGAATGAAGTTTGCAATATATTATATTATTCAAGACATTTTACTTTCCGAACAACACTTTAGTTTTTTTGCTGTCGCACTTAAGAATATGCCTTGTGTGCCTCTAAAAGTAGTTTTTATATAACGCGTGTTTTCATAATGCGATTTACAACTACAGGAATACTATTCATAAAATGCAAACTTTTGGTAAATGTTTGATGACTGTGATAGGCCATAGCGCGATTTTATCTCGAACATTCAAACTTTTTTTTTTTAGATTTTTCCCCAGCAAATGCAACAAACTAATCTCTTCTATTTTATTTATATTGATATGTTTTCATTTTATTTGCCAGAGATTCAATGTTTTCATGTTTTAAATATGTAGCTTATTACTTCATGTAGTGTTACGAAATTTGCGCGTCATATTAATTTTTCTGAAATTCCTGTTATTATTATATACACTTAATTTATTTTATTTTTATTTGTTAATTTAATTATTACTTGATTTAATATTTATACTATTTAATAATCATACGAATTTAATAATCATT
>QLNU02015360.1:207639824-207650408 GCA_006491805.2 Dysdera silvatica
TTTGAAATGAATAAATATAAATCTTTTGCTATTTTATAGTAGACGTTTCGGCAAAATTAATTACTCAAAACACTACTCTTATGAAGAGCAAATGTGAGTGACAGTGGAGAGGTTGAGACAGGAAGAAAAGAAAATTTTGGATGGGAATAGAATTAAGAACCATTCAAGGTTCAAGACATCTGTCTGACCTCAAATTTATGGTTTTTCACACTTCCCTCACAAACATCTAACAACATTTCTTTTTAAGAGGTGTGAAATGGATTTTATCTAAAGACAAATCAAATAGTTTTTTTTAAACGAAACAATCACACTGTGACGTTTTTTAAATCACTTCACGTGCCACCGTATGTTGCCAACCACTGGTCTAGGCTGATCAATTTGATTTCTGTATACGATACTGGACTTTTATGAGATGTTAAATAAATACATGGTTTTCCAATTTATTGCATTATTGTCTGAGCAAACATCAATAATTTTAAAACCAATAGTTTCTAATTTCAAAATATGTTTTTTGCAAAAAATCATAAAGTTCTTGGGCAGTTAATGTACGACTACAAATTTTGCACCATAAAAACCATGTGCACTATTATAGTAGCTGTTTCAAAATTTACTCATTTTCCAACTATGCTTCCATCTTTATAATTAAATTGGGATTTTAAATGCATTCCATCCATTAGTAAAATGGCAAAATGCTCAGAAGATAACTGGGTGCTACTGTACAATCCGTCCCCTAGTGGATTTCTTTGGAAGTGTTTCCAAAACTCATGGCAACTGTGTTACTGACCTGCCGCCATGTTGTTTACGTCATTAAAGAAGGAGTTACTAACGTCACAAGCCCATCTACAACATTTAGCAACTTTCCGACTCATTTTAAAAGGAGAGAAGCACTAGGGGATGGGTTCTGCAGTGCCACCGATAACTATTTAAATTTAATGTTTATGTAGCGTAAAAAAATTTTATGTTCACATTTATCTATGGGGTTAATTTAAAATGAAGAACATAACCTTTTAATAGTGCTAGGATAAGGAGAAATTGGGTATTCAAAACTGCGTAAAAATTTATATGCATGTGGAGAAATCGAAAAGAGTAAAGCGCTAAATGTCTAAACATCAGATATGCACACTGGTTTTTTTTCCTAATTTTACCACCTGTTCTATTAAAAAAGAGGGCGTGCATTTTTTCAGGCATTTTTATAATTAAACTGTCTAACAATATAATATATAAATGGTACTTACACAATTGGTAACAGATCCACAACGTGTATCACTGTCTAAGTTGCTAAGGCTATCCATAATGCTGCACTACTTATTAAATTTATTTACTTTTTGACGATAAAAAAAGCGAGTTCCAGTTTGTTTTTTTCAGTTCAGTGTCAGCAAAATAGTACCAAGATTCAAAACTGAATCTATTATAGTAGAATTTGTTATCGTGGAACTGGTCACAAGTTTAGGTTTAATGTTAACAATTTATAGTCTTTAAATATCACTGTCCATTTTGAAGATAAACTTGATAATTGTAACTTTTTCCGGTTCATCAATAGCCTTAAATTCTGCATGAAAGGTGATCATCATCATCATCATCATATTCAACCATTATCTATCCACTGCTGGATGAAGGTCTCTCCAAATGCTTTCCACACAAGTCTATCCTGAGCAATTCGCTTCCACGTCACCCCAACCTGTTTTCTTATTTCATCCACCCATCTAGTTTGAGGACGTTTTCTAGGTCTTCGGTGGTCTCTTGGAATCCAGTTCAGAATTTCTGTTGTCCATCGTTGATCAGTTCTTCTTGCAATATGCCCAGCCCATCGCCATTTCAGCCCTTTTACTTTAACAATGATGTCCTCTACTCTAGTTTGCTCTCTCACCCAAGTGTTTCTTTTTCGATCTCTCCTAGTTATTCCAAGCATGCACCTCTCCATGCTCCTTTGCGTTGTCTGTAACTTTCGTATTGCTCCAACTGTTAGACTCCATGTCTCTGATCCATAAGAGAGGACTGGCAATACACACTGGTTGAAGACCTTTCTTTTTAGACACAAAGGCAATTTCCCCTTCAGGATAAAACTGTTTCTTCCAAATGCACTCCAGCCAAGTTTAATACGTCTGTTGAGTTCTTTCATAATGTTGCCATCCATTGAAATCAGCTGGCCAAGGTAAATATATGAATCAGCAATTTCTAGCTCAATGTTGTCAACTTGTATTTTTGTTTCCTCTACGAAATTATTGAACATGATCTTAGTTTTTTGTAGGTTCATCTTGAGTCCAACTTCTTTACTTCTAGTTGAGAGCTCTTGTACCATGTCTTGGAGTTCTAATGGGTCCGTTGAAAAAATAACAATGTCATCAGCAAACCGCAGATGATTTAAATATTCACCATTTATTTTTATTCCCTTGTTATTCCAATTTATCTGCTGAAAAATCATCTGTAAAGCTGAAGTAAAAAGTTTTGGAGAAATGGTATCTCCCTGCCTCACACCTTTACCAATTTTGATAGTTTTGGTATCTTTATGTAACCGAAATTTTGCACTTGCATTTTTATACACACGTTTCACCATGTCAATGTACACATCCTCAATGTCTGTTGATCTTAAAGAGTTGATGACTGCTGATGTTTTAATAGAGTCAAAGGCCTTCTCATAGTCAATAAATGCAACACACAATGGAAGTTCATATTCATGTGTTCTTTCAATTAATTCTCTTAATACTTGAATATGGTCCACTGTACTGAATCCACTTCGAAATCCAGCTTGTTCTCTTGGTTGAGCTGCATCTAATTTTTTCTGCAGGCGATGTGTTAGCACTTTTGTGAAGATTTTATAAATAGCAGGTAACAAGCTAATTGGTCGGTAATTTTTCAAATCCTCTTTATCACCTTTTTTATGCAAAAGAATTACTGTTGCAGAATCCCATTGGTTTGGTATGTTACCGCTGTTAAGACATTTGGTAAAGAATTTTGCAAGTATGTCTTCTACATATTCTCCAGCTTCTTTTAGGATATCTAATGTAATACCATCATCACCAGGGGCTCTTCCTTTCTTCATATTTTTTATTGCAAATGAAACTTCTTCTTTTAAGATTTTAGGAGCTGTTCCTTCGACTATTTCAATGTCTTCGTTTAATTCACTGTTACTTTCGTATAGATTTTTGTAGAATTCTTCAACTCTTCTAAGTATTTCTTCCCTATTTCTTGTTACGGTGCCATCCTCTCCTTTTAATGCAATGATGTGTTTCTTCCCAACAGATAAACTTCCTTTAACAACCCTAAGGCTCTTGTTATTTTCAATGGCTTTCCTTACTAGCTCACAGTTGAATTTTCTTATGTCTTCTTTCATGCTTTTGCGCAGAGTTTTACAAAGTTCTATGTACTCAATCCTGGAACTGGTATTTCGATTGTCCACCTTCATATCTCTTCGCCTTTTCATGAGCTGTTTCGTCTTCTCAGATAATTTGCTATTGTGCTTTTTACAGGTTACACCACCAATTTCCCCAGCAGTTTCAACTATTGTCTTAACAATGTTTTCATTTGCTTCTGAGATATCACTTTCATCAATAAGTCCTTCCAGTGCAGAAAAGCGATTTTTTAATTCCAACTTGAATGCCTCGGTATTTACTTTCAGTTTCATTAGATCCACCCTCTTACTTACTTGTTTCCTAATGAGCTTCTGTCGTTCTAATTTAGTATTTAAGTGCACTTTACATCTCACCATTCGATGATCACTTCCAGTATTAAATCTGTTCAGTACACTGCAATCTTCAATAATTGATTTCTTGTTTGCCAGGATATAGTCAATTTCACTAGTTCCCCCATTTGGGTGTTTCCATGTCCTTTGCGGTTTCTTCTTAAAAAATGAATTCATGATGCTAAGGTTTTCAGCTTCTGCAAATTCGATGAGTTGATCGCCACGTTCATTCCTTTCCCCATATCCGTATTTACCAACCGATGTCTCTCCTTGTTCCTGTTGTCCAATTCTTGCATTGAAATCCCCCATGATGAGCTTGATATGTTGTTTCCCTTTGGTGTGTAACTCTTTGATTTCTTCATAAAATTCTTCAACCTCTTCGTCGGTATGGCTTGATGTTGGTGCATATACCTGTACTATTTGAAGTTGGTATCGCTGGGTTAGTTGAACAACGAGCCTCGCTGCTCGATCTGACGTGCTTTCGACTTCAAGAAGGTAGTCTTTAATTCTTTTGTTGATTAAGAAGCCAACACCACTTGTTCTTCCAGTTTCCGTTCCTCTATAGTAAAACAAATGTCCGCTTTTCAGTTCCACCAACTCTTCACCTTTTCTTCTAATTTCACTGAGTCCTACAATGTCCCATTTGATCTTGTCTAGTTCCTCTTCCAATTCCTGAAGTTTTGCTTCAGAAGCAAGGGATCGTCCATTAAACGTAGCCAAGGTCAATAACAAACGGCAGCCTGGGCCATTCCAGTGATTCTTAGCACCCCCTGCTTTCATGCCACACTGACCGCTGCCTTGATCAGGAGCACTCCAGCACCTGGAGACTAGGGGCCATGGTTTCTGGTGTGTCAACATAATGGAGGAATTAGCCATAATTTCACCACGCTGGCTAGACGGGTTGGTGAATTAGCCCTCCCCTTCCGCCTTTCTATCCGTGCAGCAAATATTAATTTGCCACATAAATAGAAAGCTCAGCCTGCACCACTTGAAGGCGGGGTAGGACACTAGGTTACTGGCCTGGCCGGTTCCACACATCGTCACATACGTTCAGCGTGTGGGTCTCCTTCCAGTTAGATACCAGCAACCCTTTTGCAGGCCTGATTTTTATATGTATATGTATATAAAATGTTAGGACAGGCTTTATCAACAAACCCACGGAATTCCCACACGGGCTAGTTACTCCAGTATTCTGCTAAACTTATACCTACATTTTTACGAAAAAGCTTACCTTTAACAACAAGTCACATTCAGATACATTGATGACCTCATAACACTCAATGGCACTAAGAATCTTGACAGCTACCCGCCAAACCTAAAACTAATTAAAACCAATACTGACAACAAGAGTGGTGTTTTCCTAGATTTAAATATCAGCATCAACGACAACTCTCTTACTGAAATTGACTTGTATGATAAAAGGCAAGACTTCAGATTTAAAGTGAATTTCCTCACAAACTGGGACTCCCAACATATCCAAAAAAAAAAAGCCACGAAAATATTATCTGTTCACAATGTTCTCGCATCAACAGGATATATAGTAACAATAACCTTAAATTAAAAAACTTTTTAGGCACTCAATGTCAGTTTCATGAAATCCAGCCTCTTACTTACTTGTTTCCTAATGAACTTCTGTCTTTCTAATTTAGTATTTAAGTGCACTTTACATCTCACCATTCGATGATCACTTCCAGTATTAAATCTGTTCAGTACACTGCAATCCTCAATAATTGATTTCTTGTTTGCCAGGATATAGTCAATTTCGCTAGTTCCCCCATTTGGGTGTTTCCATGTCCATTTTCTTTGCGGTTTCTTCTTAAAAAATGAATTCATGATGCTAAGGTTTTCAGCTTCTGCAAATTCGATGAGTTGATCGCCACGTTCATTCCTTTCCCCATATCCGTATTTGCATAAAAGGTGTACTCTTCTATAGATGTCAAGCTCGCTCTCGTATAGCTCTCTTCAAATACTGCATAACTGAACGTTGTCGCTCATAATCTGGCAAAATTCAGGTATTTGATGTCGATGACATATACTGTGGACATCTTTGGAGAATAGTAAAATATGCTCCTTATTTTTGACGCGTATATGACACACTAACAGAACCTTTAGGACTGTCGAAGACACACCAGTTTCTCTCAAAATCCAGCTGTCAGCGAAGTCTAGTACTCAAACCTGGGCAAACGAATAGAAAAGAGGACTGTTTTCAGGTTAAAATTGAGATATTGTAAAATACAGATTTAAACAATCGTTAAATAATAATTTCTAAAATGCCTAGCTCGTTCAGAGGACATAAAAAGTCCTGCTATTTTAAAATGTAAAAAAATAACATATTCAACTCCCTCGAAACGCATGGGCTCTGTGTAAAAAACTCGTACATATGTAAAACTTGCATTTATAATGTTTATAGTAGCCATTGTTACAATCCAATTTCGAATTTTCAACATAATTAACAAAATAATTGCAATGATATGCATAGGCGTAGGCAGAAAGTTCATAAGGGGGGTTACAGAGCCACAACTCATATATTCAACAATTATTATAGGAAAGTAAATAGTTGGTTAGCTAAGATTTAATGCCCTAATAATAATTAGGTTATGATGCCCAAAAACGATTATATTTTATAGCGCAACATGAAAAATTTTAAATTCACTTTTGAACAAGACATTTAGTATATAGAGTAGTTTATTTTATTCGTCAACTATATTCGCGAAAATTATTAATATTTATTTGTATAAAGCTGTAAAACTATAGCAATACAGATCTGCATGCATTAATAGATCGCCTGTAATATTAATAAATTTTTTAATTCAATATTCTTTTTCACGACATTTAAATGCGCCAATCAAAGTAGTTAAGAATACAATATAAGGGAACATACCTTTGAACTCACTGGTGCTACGAAACGTTTTCTTTTCACGTGGTGAATTCATTTTCTTCACAACGCAAAAAAAAGCACGTGGGAATCCAACGTTGAAATAAATACACGTGCGCTTCAATCATAATTTCCACATGCAATATCTTGATAACAATTTCGCTCTTTTATACTTTTATTTTAATCATTCAAAACAGATTAAGCAATAATATAACAGTTCTGACAGAGAGTCTTACTGTACAAGAAAATCGACTTCTCTTCGAGAAACTATGTATGTTGGTCCACTCCCGTGACGTCACGACGCCCTCTATACTGACTTGGTTGGCTTTTAGTTACAGGGGCGCTGCCACCAGCCGCCAATGCTGTACTTACACCTTCATGGTGCGGCATTTTCTCTGTCAGCCAGTGTACATTGTAAATTAATACAAACTTTAAAAAACCAAAATCTAGTCATTACCCATCAATAAGAAATATAAAAAAAGAGAGAAAATGTATAGTTTATAATATATGCATATATGGGCAGCGCTCATACAAGGATGCCCCGCAGAAGTGACCTAAATTAGGCTCACATCGGCTAGGACCACTCTAGAGTATGTCAAATAAATTTTAGGTTAAGGAAAAAAAAAATTCGAAAACAAGTTATTGGTACTACTTCGTGCTTATTAGTCATCTGTTTCATGATGTGAAATTATTGTAGGAGAAAACCCAAAGCTATCTATGTTATAAACGGTTTAAGAAACCGCATACAGTAAGAAAACCAACAGTAAAACTTTACCAGTGTAAAGTCCAACACAGTCCATTTAAGCCAGCCGTTCTCAACTAGTTTTCATCGCGGGCCACTTTGAATCTTTTTTCCGGTCGGCGGGCCAAAAGATATGGAAACGAAATTATCTTACACACTATATAGACATTGGAGGGGGGGGCTTATCCCCCTAGAAATTTGCTGATTCAATGAAATAGCATTGAGGTAAGAGCTTTATTCCCCCTCTAGAAAAAAAAATTAGCTCCTGGAAAAAATTTTTCAGTTTCTTATCTTTTGTAGCCGGGCCAGCTTTTACTGTTTGCAGGCCGCCTATTGAGAGTCACTGATTTAAACTATAACCGGCGGATAAGTACTCCCTGTGTTATAATTCAAGTTCTGTTACCGTTTTATTTCAGATTATTGCATCAGATTGATTTGTTCCAGATCGTATGTTTCGTAATGAATTTCTTTAAAAACCAATTCCTTTAAAAAAGCAAAATCTATAGATCATAATGAACCACACGATCAATTCTCGAAAAGCTTTACAGTGAAGAACCATGATAGGCTTAGGTCTTTATACTTAGAGAATGCTGCTTGTTAACAATTCCTGCGATAACAAGGACTTAGTTGCCAATATAACAACTAGCGTTAGAGTCAATTGGTCATAACGATGATTTACTTTTAACTTAGCATATAAAAGTATACCTGCTGTTACAAATTAATTTATCTATCGGAAAACCAAGTAGCTGAGTGTTGGTCAATATTAGCAAACAATACATGAGATCGTGAGCAGGTGTTTATTGTGCTCTAGAAATTACAACAGTAGTAATAACATTCAAGCCAAAACTCTATTCATCCTTTCGAGCGAATGTCTGAACTGGAACTATAATTAATACGTCAAAATCACACGGCAAACTCTGGAACTACTTAAGAACCCATACACTTATGAAGACCAAACCGGGGCAGTATTACTCTAAAAATTTATTTTTACCATCTCAATACGGATTTAGAGAGAGTTACTCAACAATTAACCTACTTCTTAACTTTATGCAAGATTTGCCCTAATCCATTGACAATAATGCCCAAACAGATATAATTTTTATCGATTTCTCGAAAGTGTTCGACAAAGTACTTCATTCCAAATTAATCTATAAGCTTCATTTAATTGACCTTGATATACAACTCTTGTCAAGGATTGAAGTTTTTCTAAAGGTCGAAAGAATTATGTGCACATATTCAATACTAATTCTGAGTTCTTAGATATATATTCAGGCACTCCTCAGGGTGCAGTTTTATCTCCTCTTCTTTTCCTGATTTTTTATTAATGACATTGCTTCATCTATTTCTGTTCCAATTCGGCTATTTGCAGTGCGCGGCTAATCCGGGTTCGACTCCCAGCAGTGCAAAAAGAACGCTTACTCAGAGATCTCATAAAGATCGCACTGCTCACTGTAGTCCGGGGTTTGGTTCCCTAGGCCTTAAGAGGTTCGGATTCCTCGGAAAACAGTAGGTCCCGGCGCAGCATGACCACTGTAGTCTTTGAGCCGTAAAACCAAAAAGAAAGCGAAAGCGAATTCGGCTATTTGCAGACGATTGCGTAATTTATAATCAAATATCATAAAATGATCATTGGCATTTACAATCTAACCTTGATCTCATTTCTCAATGGTGCACCCAGTGGTCCTTACCATTAAACTCATCTAAGACAGTTCTTTTATCTATTCATAGGAAAATTAATCCTTTATCCTTCTCCTATAAAATCCAATCCACTACAATTCAAGAAGTGAAACATTTCAGATACCTAGGGATAACATTTACTTCTGGTCTCCGATGGAATTGTTAATCAAGCTGAATCAAAATTATTTTTTATCTACAGGGACAATTAAAACATTCCACTAAATCCATCAGATTATTGTTACAAAACTTACATTTTCTCAATATGTTTCCGAAACCTGGGATCCCTTTACAGACCTCAATACCAACCACTTAGAATTTGTTCAAAGTCTGCCTGCACGTTTCATATTGAATAACTGGTCTCCTAATGTCTCGGTAACATCTCTTAAAGCTTCTTTAAACCTAATTCCGCTTTCCCTTCACCGTAAACACCTGCGTCTTACTCTTTTATATAAAAATTCTTTATAATCACTATAAATGTAATTTCTTACAATACGTGAGACCTGCCGACTATATTTCTTCTCGTATTGATCACTCTTTCAAATTATAATTATTTACCGCACACAGCAATACTCATAAATTTATTTTTTTTTTTTTTTGTTCAAACGATTGACAATTGGAATAAGCTTAACTCAGAATTGTGTTCCTTCAATTAATATCAATGCATTTGTTCATAATATTCGACAATTTGTAACATCTTAAATGTGTATTGTATACCCCTACCTGGGCCCTCACGGGCCAAATAGTATTGTATAAATAAATAAATAAATATATATATTAAATAAATTAACCAAACAAAGAACGTAATATCTAACTAGCAATTTAGGTTAATTACAACAATATTAAACAATAGCAATAACCTGGATTTAGTATCCACCAGCTGACGTCTCGGGGCTCTTCTACACAGGTCCTTCTAAGCACTTGGACTCAATACCGGGTTTAACCAGCAAGTTCTATTAAACCAATAAACTAGTTCTTTATAACTAACGGCTTCACTTCCAAGTTACTCTCGTTCCTTATTAACAAGTCCCGAAATGTCCTAACTGGCTAATTAATGTCTGAGTTTGGTAACTTATTATACACAGTTTCACAGCGGTTATTCTTAACTAAAAAGACAAAACAATATCCCCCTTTTTGGTAGTTCGTTGAGTCAGTCTCTTCATTCCGATGTAAATGGCTCTACATAATTTATGACGTAAGGGTCTACAATTGTCAAACACGCTTCTTTAACCCGCAGAGTGGTAACGTTAATCATGCCGCTTCCACTAGGCATTTACTACTCCAGCAATGATTCTGCGACCAGAATTTAGCGAATAACTTAAGATTCCAACTCCAGACCTTGCGCCGCAAGCACTCGACCGTTTTCCTCAACGTAGCCAGGGTTCAGTAAACGAACGAATAACTTAATTAAAAGAGGCAGTCCTACGCTTACCAAGCGATAACCCAGAATTACAACGCACACATTGCGCCTTTGAAAGCCCACACAGCATCTCCACAGTGGATGTTCAATACTTTAGTCTCATTTACAAATCACACACGAAAAGTAAGGCTGGACTGACCTCATCCCGTTCTGATGCTCCTTTATGGCAACTGTAACAACCCAGTTTGTTTTGA
>QLNU02015360.1:207650508-207667136 GCA_006491805.2 Dysdera silvatica
AGCTTACGCTTACCAAGCGAAAAGCCAGAATTACAACGCATACATTGCGTCCTTGAAAGCGAACACGACATCTCTACAGTGAATGTTAAATACTTAGTCTCATTTACAAATCACACACAAGAAGGAAGGCCAGACTGACATCATCCCGTCTCCGACGCTCCCTCACGGCAACATAAACAACCCTGTTGGTTTTGATTCTGACTTTACAAATAAACTAGTATCTCCAGGCCGTCACATAATCCCCCCCCCCACACCTAGTTTCCACCCTATCTTCACAAACCAACCAAGAGAAAGAGTGGAAAGTACTTTTTTCTTCTCAGAGCATACTTTTTAAACCCTGCTGCTTTGCGGTAATCTACTTTTTCCTTCGTCCTTAGCCTCTGACTAGGTTCTCCACTTTGGACTTTATTTTCGGACACTTCGGACCCTATATCCGCTAAATGAGTTTCTTCTAACGAAATTTCAGTTCGTGAACCTCGAACTTCTCCTCGCTGAATAAACCGTTTTAAGTTAGTTATGTGATGTTTCTCTTACTTTCTTGAGTTTCAGGGTCCCACAATTCATACATTAAATCCGAAAAAAACTGTTTCACCTGAAACGGCCCTATCCAACGAGGCATTGATTTAGCAGCTATCCCTTCTACAGCGGACGACAAAAAATGTGACGTTAGCAGTACCAAATCTCCAATAACAAATTGAACATCTTTCCTACCTCTGTTATAATACCTTCGCTGTCTTTGTTGCTCTTTCCTAGATCGTTGTCTCGCCAATTCCCACAATTCCAGAGGAGTCTGTTCCAAGTTACTCTTGCTCCTTATTAATAAGTTCCTAAATCTCCTAACTAACTAATTAATGTCTGAGTTAGATAACGTATTAAACACAGTTCCACACCGGTTATTTCTTAATTAAAAAGATAACAAAAACAATATCACCCTTTTTGGCAGTTCGTTGAGTCAGTCTCTTCATTCTGATGTAAACAGCTCTACATCCTTTATGACGCAAGGTCTAAAGTTGTCGAACACGTTTCATTAATCCACAGACTAGTAACGTTAATTACACTACTTCCACTAGGGATTTACTACTCCGGCAATGACTCCGCAACTAGCATTTAGCGAATAACTTAAGACTCCAACTCCAGTCCTTTCTCCACAAGCACTCGACCGTTCTCCTCAACATAGCCAGGGCTAAGCAAGCAAACGAATAACTTAATTAAAAGAGGCAAGCCTACGCTTACCAAGCGAAAAGCCAAAATTACAATGCATACATTGCGTCCTTGAAGTCCGTCGCAAGTAAGATTCAGTGACGTCCCACGGATGGGGTTGAAACCAGAATATATCCTTGTTAATTTAGAAGAGGAATTTGTTTCTCAAGGTGAATCTAGTGTGTTTGCGCCACAGGGGGTTCCAGGGGAGACACGTATAGCAATTTTCCGAATTTTCAGAAAACATTTGATGGCCGAAGCAATATGGAAGAATTTTTAAATTATTGCCGAGAGGGGTGTCCTTTACAGATTAGGCGAAGCGGATTTATTGAGATTGGCGGTTTTAAATCTCCAAGGAGCGGCGTTGAAATGATGGAAGTTAATGGGTAAGCTGCAAAATTAGATTGAATTCTGAACATCCATGGACTGGATTTTGTAGAGTTTTAAGAGATATGTATTCACATTTCAAAAGCCGAACGGAAATTGCCCGTCTATTATTTTCAGGAAGTTTTGAAGCAAATAATAAGAAACATTCAGTAACCGATTTTATCTTGGAAACAGTTGAGTTATACCAATTATGGACTAGAGATTACAATGAGAGTGAAATTATTGAAATTCTTAAAGAGCAACTTCGCGGTGAGTATTGGTTGGTATTACGCTGTAGAGCTATAAACACAGTATCGGAATTATTAACTTTAGTACATGAGTTAGAGAGGGACAGTTGTCCTGCTGTTAAGAAACAAGCAGTAGTAATTGAACAAATTTTTGTTAGTGAGGCAAGAAGGGAACCGATTGAATTCAAACTTCGGCCTACGGGATTTCTGTGTTTTAAACGTGGAATTATCGGTCATATTGCTAAAAAATGTAGTGTATTGTCAGTTGATTATAAGACAGTTGCTATAATAGAAACTCCGTACAGTAACGAATTCTTAGAATATACAGTGTGTATCGGGAAACGCCTTGTAAGGGCTAAAATAGATACTGGATCCGATATTGTAGCTGTTAGTGGGGAATGTGCCAGATGGTTCTTAGATAAAACTAACGCTCAGTTTATCGATGAAAAAAGAAAGTTAGTTACTGCAAGCGGTAAAGCCTTGTTTACCCAGGGCAAGGTTAAAATTTTCATAGAACGGCATGGTCAGTTTTTAACTTACGATTTTGGTATTTTGCTAACCTTATGTAGTCAGGTGTTATTGGGGAGTGATCCTTTGTACCGAATGGGAGCTGTTATAGATTATCAAAAGTTAACCATTTTTTTAAAACCTATGCTCCCTAAGGGTGAAGTGGATTTGGAAGGAATGCGCAATTTGGCTGAACGGGCAGGAATTGATTCGCAACAAAAATTAAAATTATAGAAGTTTTTCGAGTAGACGCTTTTCGAAATAAATTTGGTCAGACAGATTTGATAGAACACCGAATTGAAGCAGGTGATAACCCTCCAGTATTTGGTCGACCTTTGCGTATGTCTTTAGAAAACAGAAAAATAATTGAGGAACAAGTAGAAGAAATGTTGCGAGATCAAGTAATAGAACCCGCGAATTCACTTTGGTCGTCTCCAGTCCTTCAAAGAAATCAGAAAAATGGAGGTTTTGCGTAGACTTTAGGAAACTTAACGCCGTAACACAACGTGAACGTTATCCTCTTCCTTTGATATCTGAAATTATACAAGCAATAGGTAGTGCTCCCTATGTGTCGACCCTGGACCTCATGAGTGGGTATTGGCAAGTGAGAATGTCTCCTAAAGATCGTGAGAAAACTGCATTCCAAACGGCGTCTGGAATGTATCAATTTCGGGTAATGCCATTCGGCTACACGGGGATAGTGTCAAGTTTTCAGTCCTTGATGATAAATGTTTTATATGGACTTATTGGAAAATGTGCATTATGTTACTTAGACGATAGTGTGATTTTTTCAGATACCTGGTTGAATCATTTGTCTGACATCGATAAGGTTCTGAAAGCTTTGTTAAGGGCCGGACTGACTTTAAATCCCAAAAAGTGTAAAATTTTCCGTTCAAATATCGATTTTTTTAAGTCTCCGACGTATAACCCATAGTTGGGAGGTTCAAAGTGAAAAAATTAGTGCCATTGAAGAATTTCCAGTGCCTAAGTCCAAGAAACAAGTACAAAGATTCCTTGGTATGTGTAATTGGTATTCTCAACTTATCCAAGGGTATGCAGAAATAGCCAAGCCTCTTTATTCGTTGCTTAGAAAAAGGTTTAGGTGAAGAGTTGTGAATACCAAGAGGCATTTGATAATTTAAAGCAAAAGCTAATGACAGCACCAGTATTGTCCCACTGGATTCATGAGGCACCACTTAAATTATATATATGATGCCTCGGGGGTAGGTTTGGATGCGGTGCTGAATCAAGTTGATGAGACAGGTGAAGAAAAAGCATTAGGATACGTTAGTAGATTGTTAAAAAAATGACGAAAAAATTACTCAGCCACCGAAAGGGAATGCTTAGCAGTGATCTGGTCCTTGGAAATATTTAATTTTTTTTTTCGACGGATTAGAAATTGAGGTGATAACAGACCATGCGGCCGTAACTTCGTTATTAGCAAAGAGAGAATTGAAAGGAAAACTACATAGGTGGACAGTGCAGTTACAAGAATACCTTTTAAAAATTGCACATAGATCTGGAAGAAAAGTGCAAGTCCCCGAAGCGTTATCTAGAGATACCCAATCAGAAAATGAATTGGTGAAGGAGAATGATATTGATGATTTTGGTAAAATATATGCACTTAGAACTAATGTTGATCAAAGACAAAGTAATCCTTGGCGAACATGTAAAGTGGTAGATGGAAATGTACTGAAGTCGGAACAGCATAAAGATCAAGAATAGTTTCCCCTAATTAAATGGTTAACGAACTATTGTGTCGTAGAGTACAACCGCCCGTTCCTGTCATTCCAGTGTCCTTGCGCCCTAAGGTTCTGAGGGAATACCATGATCATCCTGTGGCCAAACATCAGGGTAAAAGAAGAACATACAAAAGATGTCGAAAACGCATGTACTGGCCAGGAATGAGGAAAGATATAGGCGAATATGTAAGTTCATGTATTGCATGTTAAAAGATTAAAGCCACCAATCAATCTTCAGCCGGTCTGATGAAATCAACGGAAGTCCAGGCAAGAGAAATGCTAAGAGTGGATCTTATGGGCCCGTTTCCTATGCCGTCAAAAGGTAATAGTTATTTGTTAGTAGTTGTGGACTACTTCTGCAGGTGGGTTGAGGTTTACCCCCTTGGGAAAGCTACTTCATTAACTATTGCTAGGAAGTTAGTGTTTGAATATTGCTCAAGGTTTGGATTTCTAAAATCAATTTTATCGGATAATGACTGACAACTTGTGTTTGAATTAATATTGAATGTATTTAAGTTGCTAAAAATTAAAAGAAAATTAACCACATCATACCATCTTCAAACTAACCTAACAGAACGTATAAACAGGGTCATTAAGTAAATTTTAATGACATACGTTGGAAGTAATCATTCAAACTGAGATAATGGGTTATCTTTCCTATCTATGGCAATTAGAATAGCTCGAAATGAGACTACAGGCCAAACCCCTGCGAAGATGTGCCTGGGAAAAGAGTTGATATTTCCCTTTGATCAGGAGGTCAATGATATTTGGAAAAGGGAACAGACTCCTCTGGAATTGTGGGAGTTGGCGAGACAACAATCTAGGAAAGAGCAACGAAGACAGCGAAGGTATTATAACAGAGGTAGGAAAGATGTTCAATTTGTTATTGGAGATTTAGTGCTGCTAAAGTCACATTTTTTGTCGTCTGCTGTTGAAGGGATAGCTGCTAAATCAATGCCTCGTTGGATAGGGCCCTTTCAAATGAAACAGGTTTTTTCGGATTTAATCTATGAATTGTGGGACCCTGAAACTCAAGAAAGTAAGAGAAACACCACATAACTAACTTAAAACGGTTTATTCAGCGATGAGAAGTTCGAGGTTCACGGACTGAAATTTCGTTAGAAGAAACTCATTTAGCGGATATAGGGTCCGAAGTGTCCGAAACTAAAGTCCAAAGTGGAGAACCTAGTCAGAGGTTAAGGACGAAGGAAAAGGTAGATTGCCGCAAAGCAGCAGGGTTTAAAAAAGTATGCTCCGAGAAGAAAAAAGTACTTTTCACCCTTTCTCGTGGTTGGTTTTCGAAGATAGATTGGAAACTAGGTGAGGGGGAGGATTATGTGACGGCCTGGAGATACTAATTAATTTATAAAGTCAGAATCAAAACCAACTGGGTTGTTACTGTTGCCGTAAGGGAGCGTCGGAGACCGAATGACATCAGTGCAGCTTTCCTTCTTGTGTATGATTTGTAAATGTGCCTAAAGTATTTAACATCCACTGGGGATATGTTGTGTTGGCTTTCAAGGACGCAATGTATGTGTTGTAATTCTGGCTTTTCGCTTGGTAAGCGTAGGCTAGCCTCTTTTAATTAAGTTATTCATTTGCTTTCTGAACCTTAACTACGTTGAGGAGAACGGTCGAGTGCTTGTGGAGCAAGGATTGGAGTTGGAGTTTCAAGTTATTCGCTAAATTCTACTTGCAGAGTCATTCCGGAGTAGTAAATCCCTAGTGGAAGCAGTGTAATTAACGTTACTAGTCTGCGGATTAAAGAAACGTGTTCGACAACTTTAGACCTTGCGTCATAAAGGATGTAGAGCTGTTTACATCGGAATAAAGAGACTGACTCAACGAACTGCCAAAAAGGGTGATATTGTTTTTGTTATCTTTTTAATTAAGAAATAACCGGTGTGGAACTGTGTTTAATACGTTATCTAACTCGAACATAAGTTAGCCAGTTAGGACATTTCGGGACTTATTAATAAGGAGCAAGATAAACTTGGAAGCGAAGCCGTTAGTTATAAAGAACTAGTTTATTGGTTTAATAGGACTTGTTGGTTAAACCCGGTATTGACTCCAAGTGCTTAGAAGGACCTGTGTAGAAGAGCCCGAGACGTCAGCTGCTGGATACCAAGTGCAGGTTATTGTTATGGTCTAATATTGCTGTAATTAACCTAAATTGCTAGTTAGATATTACGCCATTTGTTTGGTTAATTTATTTAATACATTTGTAGTAATACTGCCCCGGTTTGGTCTTCACAATGGGATGGGTTTTTAAGCAGTTCCAGAGTCTGCCGTGTGATTTTGACGTATTGATTATAGTTCCAGTTCAGACATTTGCTCGAAAGGATGGATAGAGTTTGGGTTTGAATGTTACTACTACTGTTGTAACTTCTAGAGCACAATAAACACCTGTTCACGATTTCGTATATTGTTTGCCAATGTTAACCAACACGTAGCTACCTGATTTCCCGATAGTTAAATTAATTCGTAACAGCCAGTATACTTTTATATGCTAAGTTAAAAGTAAATCATCGTTAGGAGGAACTAACTCTAACGCTAGTCGTTATACTACATGAGTCCATGCGTTTTGAAGTGTGGTTAGATACTGTAATAAATGTATTTTTTAAAATGTATTTTGTTAGTTACAAACTCCAGGGGAAAACAGAGTCCAGTCATTGTCCAATTAAATAATTGATTGCGTAAGTGAATTGAAACCTGATGTTCCTATAGTTTTAGGAGAAAACAGCGAGTATTTAACCAAGATTTATCAAATACTGTCACTGTATAAAGGCATAAGTGCTCAAAAGTTTATTTTACATCTCCTGAAAATTTTCAGTTTTTAGATTGTGTTAATTCCCTTGCACCCTTCATTTGCACTCATTCAAATTAGACTGTATTCCATACTCTTTGTAAGTGAAAAAGAATGATTATATAAATTTTATATTTAGTACATACCTCATAATAGAAAGGAATATTGAACTCTTTCGTATAAATATCCATTCCTTCATTACAATTCTAAAGTTATCAGTTGCCATGACAGTAAAAAAACATGCTCTTATCGATAAGGAAATAAAAACAGGACAGAATTTGTATTTAATACCCCTATAATAGAACTCTTTCTTTTCCTTTGCAAATTCAGAATTCTAAATTATTTATTGTTATATACAATCAGTTAATATTATTGATTTAAAAATATCTTCCAACTAGTTTGCTTTTTAAAAAACAAAGTTTGAATTAAAATTTACAAACAATCCTTTTCTAATTTAACTATCTTTTCGCATAATATTTTTACCATATTCAGTTTTAGTGGAAGGAAATATTAGACATACAATACGTTCGCTTTAAAAAAATACTTCGATTTTCTCGTAGCAGCCAGATTTGTTATCATTTCAATATCCGCGAATTCTCTGGTATCAGCTGTCTTTTTCTCAGAACTTATCATACAAATTTTGTGATTGGTCACTGCTAACTTAAAAACGGCGAGATTGAAATTTTGATAGTTCATATTTCTATGATCTACGATGGGTAAGTAATCTAGGCTTGTTTCGCTTTCACTGAAAGTAGTAAATTATAATATACAATAAGTAAATGTAACTTACAGGTATATGTTCAATAAACTTCTTCCTTTTGTTGAACTATTAGCTTCATCGTTAACTACGTATGAGGGCATTCTGAGCTCTTTCGCGAAGTCCATAATAATGTATTTTGTACCAAACAGCAGATACTTACATCTGGCATGATATCAGCCATGCCTCCTTTATATTAATATTACTTTAAATTGTATTTTAATGTTCGTTGTTTTTTATTTTTTTATTTTTTTCAATTATAGCGAAAGCAATCTTCCTTGTGCTGGCAATTACCTTTGCCTTCGCTGCTGCAGGGGTTGACGACAGTTGTCCCGATGCTAAAGCGATAGCTCCCTGCACTTGTGATGGAGAAGGGGCCAACTGCATGGGAAAGATCACCCTTAGCCAGATTCAAAAGGCCTTCTCTACAAAATTCAAATATGGGGGAGTTCGATCCATCTGGATTCAAGGAACACCAATCGAGAGCATTCCAGCAAATATTATAGGCCAGCTGAAGGTCCAGGAGGTTTACATTGAAATAAACAACGCCACAACAGTGGATCTGAAGTTTTTAGATTCTTCAGTCCCATCATTAACCATTCTAAGTTTGTACGGAAACAAAATACGTGAAGTAGATTTTGCGTCCTTCGGAAAGTTCTCCCGACTATATATATTGAATTTAGGACAGAATGAGCTTACTAGCATCCCCGCTAACGGATTTGCATCTTGGGGCTTAAATACTTTGATTCTGGCTAAAAATAAAATAACCGAGATTGGAGCAAACGCATTCAGTGAAATGCAAAATTTGCAAAGATTGGAACTGGGAGAGAACAGATTGACAACCCTGGGACCCAATTCCCTCTCCATTAAAGCTCCAAATACAATGGTAATGTTTATTTGTTAATATACTTTTTTCCTGGCGTATTATTTATTATAGTTAACTTTTTCTTTACGACTTGTGAACTACAGCTATATTTGTGTTTTTAAAGGTTCGATAACATGTTTCTAAATATTCAATATCATATAGAGGTGTTACAAATGTGGCTAGAATAATTAACTATAGTGTTTAGTTAGTGCTAAAGAGTGAGCTATTTGACACTGTGCTAGTATGCGTAAAATACTTGCCTTATAGTATTGCTTAATATATATAAGCGTTCCTATAGATATACAATATGGTTTTATCTAACATGTTTATTGGAAGGTAATTATTTTATGGTGTTTAAAATTAGTTAGTATACATTTGAAAATGGACAGCAGTAAGTGATAGTCCACCTTTAAAACTTTTTATATAATTCAGTTTTACGCATATTGTTTCAACGGTCGTTGTGCAAAGCACATGATTATGTTTTATCGCTCAATTTGAGTTAAAATATTACGAAAGACATACATAAGCAGTTATTAAAATTATATGTATGTATATATATATTCTTCGCTAGTTTCTATGGTATGAGTTGAATTTATGCACGATTACCCTATAATAATAGTGCGCAAATATTGGTCAGATTATAAATCCTAAGCGTAATTTTTTAAGTTAGTAACAAGTGATTTATATTGCAATATTCACTATACATTATATTTAAAGAAAGTATAAGAAATTACATTTAAGACTGTAATGAAATTTTATTATACACAAATGTATTGAAATTACATTTAAGCTTACGAAATTATACAGATTCCCATCCCATAAGTGTAATTATTTCAAAATTCATCTAAATCGATATTTAAACTCCTACTTGTATTGCAATTTTAAAAATTTGTCTTCTGTAACTGAGATAAATATTTCAACATGGATTATCCTTCATAATCTAAGAAAACCCTTTCGTGTCAAAATACCTTATTTTCCCATGATAAAAACAAATGAAGTTACAAACAAATTTCACACAGCCCTTCACGTGTTATTTTAACGACTAAAATGTCTAGATTTGGCTCAAATGAAATAAGTTTAAATCTCATGGATTTGAAAGTTCAAAGAGCATACTGGATAAATGTTATCATATAAATGATATATATTTGTGAGTATTCCTTGTATCTGAATCAAATTAAATACAACATGTGCTATGTATATAGCTTATAATATTAAAATGCATGAAAAAATATCATTGTTTCATCTGATTACAAGCTTCAATGGTGCTAAAAGTACATTAATGCGACAGTTTAATACAATAAATTATAATATGCTATATATAATATGCAATATATATGTACAATATATAGTATTGAATCTATAATTTACAATAATATATAATGATTTTAAACAATAATACTTTATTCCTTGTAAGGAGACCTTAAAAACTTTCGGTAGGGAAACGGAACGAGAGCAGTAGCGTTGCTAGTAACGGAGCTCTCTTTCCAGTAGGGAGAACAAGTAATTACCCCTATTCTCTAAAAAGAACACGTAAAAATTAGTCCGCATGTGGAATTCGTCATTTGTTATAAAAGTTACACACGCACACTTGGGCGATCACATAAAGTTTATAAGCACAGTCTAGAAGCGAAGACGTCACAATGGAGGCAGAAATGTGATCCAATAACGAAGTATCTGAGAGATGCAGAGCGTGTATCTTTTGCATATTTGCAGGATCATGAGAAAGGTGGGAATGTAAATATTATAAACGAATGTAAATTATCCACTGCAGATGCCCTTGTGGAGCAGACCAAAAGAAAATGCAGATATAAGAAGAGCGAAGGATAGAGGGGAAATGGGGGAGAACAAGAAGGAAACACAAGGATAAAGGGAAAGAAGGCTGACACAAAGCAAGCTGAACAGACCTGATTAGGACATCAAAGATTTTGTCTTTAAAGGAGTGACAAGACAGAGCCTTTTATTTTAAAGAGATCGAATTCTAGATTTTAAAACTAGCGACAAAGACTCTATGCATTTTGAAGTTAGTAAGAGATAGCGGAATTCTGATATGATCGTAACGATGCGCGTTAAAGCTTGAACGTTTTACTTTTATTTTTTTCAAACAAATTTATCCAAAACCTCTAATTTACCTTTTTGTCATGCGTGAGCTGTTCATTGGTTAAACAAATTGTGGCAAAACGTTTCGCAACACAAAACAAAGCTATGATTAAAAATTAATCGCAGTTAATTACGTTTGTTGATTTCCCATTTTTAGAATGATGAGCCTAAGATCTCTATATCTATCTAAATTCTTAAATTTAGTTAAATTCTAATCTTTTTCAAATTATCTCTCATGTGCTAGAAAAAGTAATCTTCTACGAATACATTTGATAATTTATGATTTTTTAACTGTTCATAATTTCCGCTTTATGACTAGAAAATAAAGACATTTGGCATTTCTTTGTGCGTAAATTGTACTTCCCTCACCCTCCCTTACACTGTATTCACCACTGCCTGATCTTTATGCTTCCCAATTGCGGATATCGGAAAAGACGAAGTTTGTACTTGAAAACGGGGTAAATTCGTAAAATGAAGGTTATGCTCGAGCAGCTTCGTTCTACTAGAGTATAAATGTCTATTCGTACTCTACAGATTCCTATTAGAGGGAGTCGTGGTCGCTTTATGCAAACATTTTTTTGCTTCAACTCCAGCTTCCTTTCACATCGCGCTTCGTACCAGCACTGAAGCTTTGTGTCGTATTGAGACGGTAAAGCGTCACATCAGTTTTCCGTATCTACGACCCTACCTTCCTCTTGTGGCATGACGCCTGAACGGATACCTACAAAGCTGGCCTTTAGTCTTAACCAAGCGCAAACCACCACAGATCTTCATTTCTACCATCTTTCATTCAGTCAGTTGGTCTAAACAGACCGGGATGTTAATGGTGGCTCGAACTTAAGCCAAAAAATAAAAAAAAAAGGTGGTGTAAAGGAACTTTTAAGTGTATCGTATTTACGCACAAAATCGTGAGTAAATTGTTTTTTGTAATTTCAGATCAGTCTTGTTTACAACCAAATATCCGTAGTGTCGCCGAGAGCGTTCGAAGGATCTAATCCCGCAAATTTGGTATTAGCGGCGAATCAGCTAACGTCGCTTCCATACGAAGCATTTGGTGCTTTGGTTACACGTATGGGTAGACGAGGAGCAGGTATTGACTTATCAGGTAAATCCCACAGTTTTGAAGTTGTTTTATAACTGCGCTTTATTTTTGCTACAGTAAAAATTTCATAAGCAAATAAACACGATATTTTTCGTTAGTAATATCTACAATATGTTGTTTTTACATTTAAACATATTCGTATGTATACAGGACCGAGGCTAGGACGCAAAGCGCCCTGGGCATATAGTGATATTTTGTCCCACCACTTCCCCCACCATACTCTCAATATCTTAATTAGGTATCCGTTAAAAGAGATTTCTCTCTTTCTGTGCGTAGATGTGTATATATATATATAGTATTCAAATCCAAATCGTTTTTAGGAGGCCAGCGCTTCCTAGCTGGCATTCAAATTTAAGCTAGCTAAACGAAATAAAAAGATCTTAGAAAAAATCCTACCCAAATCACAAATTATCCCTGAATAAATAAATAAATGCCTTTGCGAAGGTGCCTTTTTAATGAGAATAGGGTTATTTCATATACCGCCCATGAACAACAGAGTTGTAGTCAAAAGCGTCGATTCGCACCCCTCCCGCGGTTAAATGCCATAAAAATGACGGAAAACAGTACGCTTATATATATAGTACTAATAGTACGCTTACTTGGAATGTTCGGCTAAAAGAAACACGTAGAATTCTGTCTATCCGTCCTCAATTGCGACGAAAAATCACGAAGTATGGGGAGGGATTTATGATTACCGTATGTGGTAGGCTGGATTGTAATTTAAAAGTAAGTGTAAATGTTCAAGATAATTGCAAATAAATTAATATTGGAAAAGGTAACTTCATTGGCGAAAATTTGACATGGAAACGTGACAGAAAACCGTTACAAAAAAAGAGAAATATTACAAAAAAAAATCTAGACAAATTTTATGGGTTTAAGCTCAGTAAAAACGTTTTCGACGTTAAAAAAAGTTCTTTGCTTTTTAATTTTGGGCCCTGGGCACCTGCCCAACGTGACAGTTTAAAAGACTATTAAAAACCAAATTGTTCAAAAACCAAAATGGTATGCATTGGTAGCAAAAATAGAAATAATTAATAATAATAAATATAATAATAATAAAATAAATATTAATAAATGAATAAATATTAATAAATAAAATAAATATTAATAAATAAAATAAATATTAATAAATACACCAAATCATAAAACTGTGCATTAATATTGCATGATAATTATAGGAATTTCATTATATCACTATGTTCAGAGACCCCAGTAACGTTACCCAGCATATCGCCGATTCGTTATAACGCAAGTTGTAAATTATTGCTTGCATTTTTAAAAAAAAAATGGCAATATATTCTTTTTAAATAATACGTAAAGCTCCTTTCTCAACAAAGGCGGCCATTACTTACGCTCTCTTAATGTTATAATAAACCATATAGGAGCTGAGTTTTGTAAAGCACATCCCCAGCATCGAGTGGGATTTAAGCACGCACTGAAATAGTTGGAATTTTCATTTTTTGTTAGCATGTGTTTTTAATTCGTGTGTGACTCAATAACATTTTATTTAAATATGGATATTTTTCACCTTTCGTTTTATATGAAAATATTTTAATGATAGTCAAATGATTAACATTTCACACGATGACTTGCCCTTGTTCAAACGTGGTTATTTCAATCAACTATTAGTTAACTATACGCAAGCCATTTAAACAGAAAGTTTTTGCACTTATCTTTCCATTACTGATAACCTTGTAACAAGTGTTAAGAAGGCATTCTATTCTCACAGAATTCTTCGGCTGGTGAGGAAAATGTTCTGTATCTTAATTGTAAGGATGCAGAGATTATCTGTAAGATCCAATGATAAATGCGCAGTAGATGTCTATCACAACTTTCTATTGTAACACAGAACAATGCTTTATTCGAAAATATCTGAATGAGTTGCTCAATTTGTTTTATTTTTATTGGTACCTAAGTATCTATATCCTGACCTTCAATGATTAACCCACGATAATTGCGCATTGGTATCTTTTATCATATTCGTAGTGTTTCATTAAGTTTGGTTATAAGTGTTTTGCAAGTAGATCTCGAAAGTACTACATCCGCGCCAGCTATTATTAATTATGTATTAACACACAAACACACACACGCAAATATATATATATATATATATATATCATCATCATCATATTCAACCATTATCCTCACTGCTGGATGAAGGTCTCCAAATGCTTTCCACACAAGTCTATCCTGAGCAATTCGCTTCCACGTCACCCCAACCTGTTTTCTTATTTCATCCACCCATCTAGTTTGAGGACGTTTTCTAGGTCTTCGGTGGTCTCTTGGAATCCAGTTCAGAATTTCTGTTGTCCATCGTTGATCAGTTCTTCTTGCGATATGCCCAGCCCATCGCCATTTCAGTCCTTTTACTTTAACAATGATGTCCTCTACTCTAGTTTGCTATCTCACCCAAGTGTTTATTTTTCGATCTCTCCTAGTTATTCCAAGCATGCACCTCTCCATGCTCCTTTGCGTTGTCTGTAACTTTCGTATTGCTCCAACTGTTAGACTCCATGTCTCTGATCCATAAGAGAGGACGGGCAATACACACTGGTTGAAGACTTTTCTTTTTAGACATAAAGGCAATTTCCCCTTCAGGATAAAACTGTTTCTTCCAAATGCACTCCAGCCAAGTTTACTACGTCTGTTGAGTTCTTTCATAATGTTGTAATCGATTGAAATCAGTTGGCCAAGGTAAATATATGAATCAGCAATTTCTAGCTCAATGTTGTCAACTTGTATTTTTGTTTCCTCTACGAAATTATTGAACATGATCTTAGTTTTTTGTAGGTTCATCTTGAGTCCAACTTCTTTACTTCTAGTTGAAAGCTCCTGTACCATGTCTTGGAGTTCTGACGGGTTTCTTGAAAAAATAACAATGTCATCAGCAAACCGCAAATGATTTAAATATTCACCATTTATTTTTATTCCCTTGTCATTCCAATTTATCTGCTGAAAAATCATCTGTAAAGCTGAAGTAAAAAGTTTTGGAGAAATGGTATCTCCCTGCCTCACACCTTTACCAATTTTGATAGTTTTGGTATCTTTATGTAACCGAAATTTTGCACTTGCATTTTTATACACACATTTCACCATGTCAATGTACACATCCTCGATGTCTGTTGATCTTAAAGAGTTGATGACTGCTGATGTTTTAATAGAGTCAAAGGCCTTCTCATAGTCAATAAATGCCACACACAATGGAAGTTCATATTCATGTGTTCTTTCAATTAATTCTCTTAATACTTGAATATGGTCCACTGTACTGAATCCACTTCGAAATCCAGCTTGTTCTCTTGGTTGAGCTGCATCTAATTTTTTCTGCAGGCGATGTGTTAGCACTTTTGTGAAGATTTTATAAATAGCAGGTAACAAGCTAATTGGTCGGTAATTTTTTAAATCCTCTTTATCACCTTTTTTATGCAAAAGAATTACTGTTGCAGAATCCCATTGGTTTGGTATGTTACCACTGTTGAGGCATTTGGTAAAGAATTTTGCGAGTATGTCTTCTACATGTTCTCCAGCTTCTTTTAAGATATCTAATGTAATGCCATCATCGCCAGGGGATCTTCCTTTCTTCATACTTTTTATTGCAAATGCTACTTCTTCTTTTAAGATTTTAGGAGCTGTTCCTTCGACTATCTCAGAGTCTTCGTTTAATCCACTGTTTCCTTCATATAGTTTTCTGTAGAATTCTTCAACTCTTCTAAGTATTTCTTCCCTATTTCTTGTTACAGTGCCATCCTCTCCTTTTAATGCAATGATGTGTTTCTTCCCAACAGACAAACTTCCTTTAACAACCCTAAGGCTCTTGTTATTTTCAATGGCTTCCTTTACTAGCTCACAGTTGAATTTTCTTATGTCTTCTTTCATGCTTTTGCGCAGAGTTTTACAAAGTTCTATGTACTCAATCCTGGAACTGGTATTTCGATTGTCCACCTTCATATCTCTTCGCCTTTTCATGAGCTGTTTCGTCTTCTCAGATAATTTGCTATTGTGCTTTTTACAGGTTACACCACCAATTTCCCCAGCAGTTTCAACTATTGTCTTAACAATGTTTTCATTTGCTTCTGAGATATCA
The DNA here is from genome assembly GCA_006491805.2 of Dysdera silvatica. NCBI lineage: Eukaryota > Metazoa > Arthropoda > Arachnida > Araneae > Dysderidae > Dysdera > Dysdera silvatica. The sequence goes on from QLNU02015360.1 coordinate 207,666,280, forward strand.
ATTTCTTCAATAAGTCCTTCCAGTGCAGAAAAGCGATTTTTTAATTCCAACTTGAATGCCTCGGTATTTACTTTCAGTTTCATTAGATCCACCCTCTTACTTACTTGTTTCCTAATGAGCTGAAATCATCTGCAAAGCTGAAGTAAAAAGTTTTAGAGAAATGGTATCTCTTTGCCTCACACATTTACCAATTTTAATAGTTTTGGTATCTTTATGTAACCGAATTTTTGCACTTGCATTTTTATACACACGTTTCACCATGTCAATGTACACATCCTCAATGTCTGTTGATCTTAAAGAGTTGATGACTGCTGATGTTTTAATAGAGTCAAAGGCCTTCTCATAGTCAATAAATGCAACACACAATGGAAGTTCATTTTCATGTGTTCTTTCAATTAGTTCTCTTAATACTTGAATATGGTCCACTGTACTGAATCCACTTCGAAATCCAGCTTGTTCTCTTGATTGAGGTGCATCTACTTTTTTCTGCAGGCTATGTGTTAGCACTTTTGTGAAGATCTCATAAATAGTAAGTAACAAGCTAATTTGTCGGTAATGTTTCAAATCCTCTTTATCATCTTTTTTATGCAAAAGAATCACTGTTGCAGAATCTCATTGGTTTGGCATGTTACCTCTATTGACACATTTAGTAAAGAATTTTGCAAGTATGTCTTCTACATGTTCTCTAGCTTCTTTTATGATATCTAATATAATGCCATCATCACCAGGGACTCTTCCTTTCTTTATATTTCTTATTGCCAATGCTACTTAGTATTTCAAGATTTTAGGAGCTGCTCCTTCGACTATTTCAGTGTCTTGGTTTCATCCACTGTTTCCTTCTTATAGTTTTCTGTAGA
>QLNU02015360.1:207676275-207714963 GCA_006491805.2 Dysdera silvatica
TTTTTTTGCTTTTTCCCCAATGGCACAGCATCTAGCCATGCCCATATCTGTCAAAAAAGAGTGATATTTAAGATATAGCTTTCTGCCACTGATCCCTGCGGGGATCCACTCCTGAACTCAGCATGGAAGTGCCCTTTCCCCACGACGCAGTCGGCGTTGCAAGTAAATAGCGCTCCACCTTGAGTGTTCGCACATAATACACGTTTACTCGCTATCTACCAGTTTAAGTTGGCAGTAATCTCTCTTTTCTTCTGGGGTCAACTTCCCTATAAACCTAATAAAACTGCCGATTCAACGCTGTTTTCCCAACGGATTAGCTGGAATATAAGAGCTCCTTTGGGCGTTTGAAACAGATTTTTATTGATTCTCGCTCGTATTTTATGGGAACTTTAAGTAAATATTGGTGGCCTTCTGCTAACTAGATATTTGATGATTACAAGCTATTAAGGACGATATATAGCCAGGGCCATATTATATCAAGGGCTCGCGGGGCCTCGCGAAAAGAGGGCCTCCAAATATTTATTTGACAATTTTATTTAATGTAAAATACAGTAAATTGATAAAAAAACGATTCATTCTTTTTTCCTCCTTCGGATTTACAATCCAAAATGAATTCAGAGAAATTACAGCTGGTATCCAGTTACAACTATATGCAACGTTGGCGTGACAATGGAATCGAAAAGCATATTCTTACGTATATTTTTAAATGGGACTAAAGGTGCGCAAATTTTTCAGATTTATATCCAATCTTTATATGCGCTTTAAGGGGACCCCAAATGCAAGTTGAGCCGCCCCCCCCATAGTTATAGTCGGCTCCAGTATATAGCTCCCGAAATCAAAGAAAAGGACGCTTCACTCAAATAGCTTTCTAACGCTCTGTCACACGGTTTTGATCCATTTACCTGTGATCCGCGTAAACGGTTTTGATCCATTTACCTGTGATCCGCGTAAACGGTTTTGATCCATTTACCTGTGATCCGCGTAGACAGTTTTCAAAAAGGAGAGGAAAGAAACCTAATGATAGGAAAGTGACAAGATACATGTTTCTTTATTTTGTCACTTTCCAAATGATAGGAAAGTGACAAAATAAATAGACATGCGCCGATTAAATCTTGGAAACTAAAAAATGATCTTTAATGTTTAAAAAAATTGACGGGATTATATTTTCTTATTACTTGGATCGCAATTATGGATTTCAATGCTTATACGGCGTGTTCGAAATGTCATTTCTTACGCCAAGTGATCGAGGTGTCTTTACTCATGCCATTTGACCATCATCCAAATAAACAAGACAAACCGTCCACTATAAACTATAATAGCTAGTTATGTGCATCTCTTAAAAATTCATTCATTCATTCATTCATTCATTCATTCATTCATTGGTTTCTTCACGAATTCAATAACATACTTCTGAAGATTATTTTTGTTAGAATGTGACAAAAACAAGGCTTTACACAAGGAGGGAGCTGGGGTTACGCCCAGAGGCGTAGTCAGGGATTTTTGGGGAGATTGTAACCCCCCATCGCAATGAAATTTTGTATATTTAACATAGGAATATATGAGTTGTAGCTCTGTAACCCCTCCCATTAAGCCTATAACCCTCCCCTTATGAACTTTCTGCCTACGCCATTGGTTACACCAGCCCTGTTTGAACTCTTCGCTTGCTGTAAAATAAAATTCTTTAGAAGAAGAAATAAATCTTCTGTCAACCATTTCTTTCCCAATTTTGAATTCCTGTGTACGGGCCTGGCAGGAACATTTACTAATAGAGACTATGGTAATCCATAATATGGTTAACACTATATAAAATTTCGTGAGAATGTTGTTTATATTTTTTGTTAGGAGCGAGAGAGACAGAAATGGATCAAAAGTACCAAGAAGACTTCTGTGTGGCCTGGATAGGTCTTAACCCCTAATTTTCAAGCTAAACCATCGCTGTTTCTAAATCGACCGGAACTAACGTAACCAGGAACAAAGAAAATTGAGCTTAGTGACTATTTTCCCACACTATATACATTACTCACTTTCTTCGAACTCTTGTCAGAATGAGAGGAGGATGAGGACATGCTATTCGTCCTCCTCCCATTCTGACAAGGGTGAGAGGGAGACGAGAACATGCTATTCGGGTTTTTGCTATTGAATAGGAAGTCGAAAATCCTTTTCTTAAAAGGGTGGACACAGTTGAGGACTAGTAGCAGGGATTGTCAATTTTTCATTCCATGTAATATGCTTTTGAATGCATTGTTTAAAAGTAAAAAGTGTTGTTTTTTTTTTACCTAAACCATGTAAACATTTGTACAAAGGAAATATGTATAATATGCCAAAAACATGGAATTTTGTACAGCCTTGGGGCTACATTTAAAAGAATAGTTTATTCCCAAAATCTTTACCATATTTGGCGTAGTATTGCCCAGATGTTCTTGCGCCATAAAAAATCCAAACAAAACAGTCCCAAAATGAGATTGTAAGAGACAGTCGTGTCCTTTGGAATTCTGAAACATAACAATAACAAAATATAAATAATGTACATAAACTAATACTACATTAATAATATTTTAACTCTACATATTAGAAATATAATGACAAATAAAACCATTGTGAAATTGCTAACAACTTAACATTTTGTATATTAAAACAGAAGGACTTTTGCTGTGCCTTTGCGTTATAAAACCAAATCAATTTTTCAATTAATTAGAATTTCATAGATAAATATTGATTTGAAATTGCGAGGCTTAAGAGGAGCGGATGAATATACAATACATACAAATAAGCAGGGCAGACGAGAGCAGGGGCTGTAGACCGGGGGCTCGGATGAAATACAGAGTTAGAACGATTTCAATAGAGGATTAAAAAATGAAAATATTTTGTAAAAAATGGATCTGGCAACACGTTATTATTCAAATTAAGATTATCGTCTGCTACTTTCAAATTCATTTTTCATTCAAAATGGCGCCTGTAAACAAGCTGTGGATCGAAGGATACGTTTTCGCGCTTTCAGAGGAGAAATATTCTTATTCCACTATTAAAAACGTTGTGAAACGCATGGTATAAAGATTTCTAAGTGCAAAATAAGCAACATTATTAATTGAAAAAGGAAAGACCGTCAATCAGAACTTCTACATAAAAAGAGGATTCCAAATGTATACCCGAACAAGATACATACTGTTGCAAATATTTCTAAAGTGAGATCACTGTTAACAAGAGAAAATCCCCCGATGCAGAAATCAATTGCAAACTCTTTAAGAACTTCTGTAGCAACAGTAAATAAAATAATAAACCAAGATTTACAACTTAAAAAAGCTAAAAAACATAATCTTCACCGTCTTTTGTCGAGGCATGTGGTTCAACGCAAGACAAGTTGCAGAATCCTGTATGAAAATTACTTATCAGGAGATAAATGGAAATACGTTTTTATCTGGATGAAGCGCCGTTAACTATGTATGAATACTTGTAAATTTGTCTCCATGTTACGAAAAACAATTTCTATATAACGAAGTTCTTTTTATAAAGAATTTGATTTTTTTTTTAATTTACCTTTTACAATTTTTCAGCGGGATGGTTAGGTAAGGGGTATAGTTGAGGATTTTAAGCAAAAAGACGGAGGTGAGGTAGCCTTCTGTATTGTGGACATAGGGTCAGTTGTGATAAATAATTCTATTGTTCTAAACTGGGAACTTCGAAGCAGCGGGGATGTATCACTCTGCAGGTGTGGCTAAGCCACGAAATTTGCTTCTCGCACATACGTGTTGCATTGTTGAAGAAAATGTTATAGATGACGTGTTCCGATATTTACAAAAGTGTGAGAATTTCTATGAACAAAACGTTTTTTATAAGAAACCTGTACAAAGCAAAATTAGTGATTATTTCTCTGTTTCAAATATGTTGTATGAGGATCATACAGATATAAAGTAATCCTCAGTCTTTACTTTTGTTATTAATTTGTACGTACTTGTATACGAAAAATATTTAAATTCGTTGAAAAAGAAGAGTCTACTGAATTTAGTCTTTACTGTCCAAATTTAGCTTTTTTCATTTTATCGAAATTAAGTTTCAACATTTATGTTAATTTCTATTTAACGAATTTTCCTTATAACGAAGTTTTTCAGAGGAACGATGGCACTTCGTTAAATAGAGACTCGACTGTATATGCACTTATAATGAAAAAAGGTGCGCGTAAATATTCTTTTTATTTACTTGAAAAGCAAGCAAACAAACATCTTGTTTTTTTTGTTTTTTTTTTAAATAGAAGAAAAAGAAGTGATTGCCTTGATCCGCAGTCGAACCGTTGACCCAACGTATGACACGTTGTATCTTTACTCGCTTGGTTAATTGTTTAACTAACCAGACGGGCATAGATACCAAAACGGGACAATTATGCGTTCCATGGGGAATCTTAGGGGCAGCGGGACACTTTCGTTCAAAACGGGACTGTCCCGCTTAAAATGGGACGTCTGGTCGCCTTACACATATAAATGTTTGTTGTACTTAATCTGACCTTAGGTCAACTGCCGATCTCTATATAATCTCTATATATACAATCTCTATATAACTGCATCTCTATAATAAAACAAAATCTTTCCCTATTTACCCTGATACGGATAGTGACCTATCCAGCTATGATTGTAGCTAACTTTTTCGGACCATGTTTGGCGCAGTATAGCCCAGATGCTCTTGCGCCATAAAAAAGCCAAACAATCAATCAATCAATTAACTTTTCGGGCGCATTTAAACGTATGTATTTACAGTTCTCTTTTGCTGAAGTGCAGGCAAAAGGAGAGTTTACATCGTTTTGTGTGAATTTTTCCGATAAAGGATAATAAAATTCTTAAAATATATATTTATTCTGAAAATCCACCGATTTTATGCATATGCACTCACGCTACAAAGGGCTAAAATATGCATATAATCCTGGATCTACTAGTATATGCAAAATAGAGCAAAAAATAAAGATTCAGCAGTGAGTTACCTGACAAAAGTTCTTTGACACTGTCGATGTTTATGTGAAATGCAATACAACGTTCTGAGAACTATCTGCTCTCTTTATTAAACAAAGGGGTAGGTGTGTATACCAAGTGGAAAAAGAGAGAAAACGAAGTGGCAAATTGTGGATATAAAATTTAAATTTTGTTCTGTCGTTTTCCCCAATTTTTTTTTTTCCCTCTTCTCTGGACATTCACCTTTGCTTTGTAAAAGACGCCAGTAATGTTGCATTCTATACTTCGTGTAAATAAATCGGGCCAGTGTCAAAAACTGCTTTCATAATGATAATACGTAATAGATAAATGAATTCGAAGATTCTGTAAAATCAGGGGCGGACTGAGTAGCCGGTGCGCCCTCTGATAGTCCAAGGTATGCGCCCTTTCAGAGGACCCAGTCCTCTCCTGTGTAGTCTGTGTGTCATTTGTGACGTAATTTGCTTACGTTTGATATCTCTTGTTGTCGATGATTTAAAGTGAGCCCTGCGGTGGCGCAGTGTGGTAACGCGTTCTCCTAGTGCGCCGCTAATCCGGGTTCGACTCCCAGCAGTGCAAAGAACGCTTACTCAGAGATCTCATAAAGATCGCACTGCTCACTGTAGTCCGGGGTTTGGTTCCCTAGGCCTTAAGAGGTTCGGATTCCTCGGAAAACAGTAGGTCCCGGCGCAGCATGACCATTGTAGTCTTTGATAAAACTAAACAGAAAGAAAAAGAAAGAAAGAAGTAAAGTGTTGAATATGGAAATTGTATAGTCACGATGCGTGAGTTCGATTAGTTTACGTACGATATACAGTAGTCTCGCTTATCCGGACTTAATGGGGCCCGGATTCCGTCCGGATCACTGAAACTTCCGATTAAACGGCATACGCTTTGTCTGTAAAACAAGTTTTAGATGGGTAAAACTATTAAAATTGATGTTTTTAATCCTTAAAATTACTTTTCTAGTCTCAATACTATAACATAGTCCTACTTTTATTAAACCTACGAATTGATTTAGGATAGAAAATGAAACCTTTTATTGATTGAAATTCAAAGTTTATTGATTGTACGATAGTAAAGAAAATATATAGTAGGTTTTAAAATTGATGCACTTTTTTTTACGTTTTTTTTAGCCCCCTTCGGATTAACCGAATGTCTGGACTAGCGGGGTCCGTATTAGTGAGACTTGCAAATTTGGGATCATACGCCAACTTATAAGACCTCTGCGGTGGTGTGCAGTGGTAACGCGTTCATTTAGCCTACGGTTACCTGTTCAACCCCCCCCCCCAAAAAAATTACCGATTAACTGTTCATCGTGGTTCGGGGGTTGGTTTCCTAGGCCTTAATAGGTTCAGATTCCTCGAAAAACTTGTCCCGCTGCAGCACGATCCTTAATGTCCTTTTGCCGTGAAACGCGCACCAAAAAGTCAATGGTTTGGCCGTGCGATGGTATATCCGATACGTTTAAATGTACGGATTTTGACTGAATTGTAAAATTTTCGAATGAACTTAACAACACGATTTTATTTTATTTTATTTATTTATTTATTTATTTATTTATTTTTTTAAGAAGTAAAAAAAAAAAGCACTCCAGATTCGATGTCAGTTTTCACGGTGGGAAAAATAATGTTGCGTGAAAAATGAATTTTCGACAATGGTTGAATCAGTCACTTATAAATGCTTAAAGTAGAATAAAAAACGCCGGACTATGCGATATGTATAATCAGTACTTTTAGTTTTATAGCCTAGTTGTCTTGGTGTTGCCCCAATTTTTCGTAGCTTCCAGCATATACTGCTGTTTTAATCTTTTTTTTTTAAGTATGTCCTTTAATTTTGGGAAATTACTTCGGATTTTTCCTTTTGTGCAATATAATTTACATTTATCAATAATCTGTGCTTTATAAGGAACAAATTGTTTACCCTTGTTTACGTATAGGCCTTGTAGACCCGGGTCTAGGGTCCTGCGATTTTGGGCCCTTATAAAGCTCTTGAAGGGCCCTGATGCTATTTAAATTCAAGCGTCGTTTTAATCTTGTTTATTTACAAATGTACGAGAAGTTTTCATTATTGATAGACTATACCTGGATACTGAAGGTCATGAGAGTTAAGTAAAGCTTAAAACTCAGATAATTGGTTAGAGGTCACTGGCCAGCAGGGCGCTTTTCATTAGCGGCCACTTCATTTAAGTTAGAAGGCCCTTTCGTGCGGCCACAAGTCTTATATAATTTCTCTGTATATTAAAAATGACTTTATAAATAAAAAATAACTTCGACTAACTAGTCTTGCATCTTTTATATCCCTAAATGTTTTGTTCTAATTATTTTCTTCATTTAATTAATATAATGTAAAATAAAAAATAGATCACAGGAATATATATATATATATTCCTGTGAGATAACGCAAAGGAGCATGGAGAGGTGCATGCTTGGAATAACTAGGAGAGATCGAAAAAGGAACACTTGGGTGAGAGAGCAAACTAGAGTAGAGGACATCATTGTTAAAGTAAAAGGGCTGAAATGGCGATGGGCTGGGCATATTGCAAGAAGAACTGATCAACGATGGACAACAGAAATTCTGAACTGGATTCCAAGAGACCACCGAAGACCTAGAAAACGTCCTCAAACTAGATGGGTGGATGAAATAAGAAAACAGGTTGGGGTGACGTGGAAACGAATGGCCCAGGATAGACTTGTGTGGAAAGCATTTGGAGAGACCTTCATCCAGCAGTGGGTAGATAATTGTTGAATTTGATGATGATATACTTAAAAATAATAGCTAGTTTAAATTTCTTTTACACATACCTAAAATTTATACTAATTTTGAACAATTCGGGTAATATGTATGCAAGTACCTAAAGATTAAGGGGACAAAGGCACGTTTTATTTATTTTTCACACTTTTAATTAGTGATTAAAATTTGGTCGCATGCATTTCACTGAATCCAACCATCACAAATTAATTGTAGGTATGGGATCAAAGTGTTCAACTGGAACTTTTGCACGTTTCACTGTCAGTCTATATTCTGCAGAATTGCATTGAGAAACAATAAAGTGGCAAGTGTGATGGCAACTGAAGGCATATTTTTAATCACCATTCCTTGGTATTGAGTCGTGAATTTTAACATTTAGCTTCAAAGAAAACTCGTGATTTATTGACTACAGTCCGTTCGCGGAAAATTGACCGCTGGTCCCGTTATAATTCACGGGAGTTGACGTCACAAACGGGTTGGTTCATTGCAGTAGAAGGGAGAGCATCATTTCATAACTAGTTTTTGGCGCACGTTTGTGCGAAAAGTCAGTTATGAAATGACGCCCTTCCCTCTACTGTAATGAACCAACCCGTTTGTGACGTCAGCTCCCGTGAATTCTAACGATACCACTGGTCAATTTTCCGCGAACGGACTCTAAATATCGCCGGGGCCACTTTCTTTAAAGGTCCCATTCTATCCTTTGTACTTAGGGCCCCATGAGGGCCCTAATTCGGCACTGCCCCCATTCCTGCAGGTGTGTGTGTAGTTTCAACAAGTGTAGTTTCAATAAAAACATGTGTTGTACTTGTGCAGTAAATAAATAAAATTATTAATTTCGCGCTTGTCAAAGGCCGTTTCCTAACTCGCAAAACAGATTCGTGGCTTTCCCTTGTCAGTATTCTCGGAAAGAAGTAAACGATTATGAAAATATACCCAAAAAAGAAAAAAAAAAAAGTGTGTGTATTCGTAAAAGAACAAAAATAACGTTTTAGAAGCGTATTTATGTCAAGATTGAATTCAAGCTACGCGTTTCGGGCGATAGATGTTCGCCCTTCTTCGGGAGTGAACACGTGCAATATCGTCAACAAACGAGGTTGATTCGCGGATGTAACTGGAATTGAGTTATTAAGTGAAATGTTCACTTCCAAAAGTAGGAAGTCAAGTACTACATGGTTTTTGTAATGCGGCCACTCTTCCCAGAAATTACCAAATTGTGGAAAAGTTGGCTGTCTGTTGGTAGAGGTGGCAATTATGGTGGGACTATGGATTAATATCAGAAGGAGTTAGGTGGAGTACATTTCGCCAAGCTGAGCTGAAGGAAGGAGTTGAGCTGTGGTCATTCACAATGGAATCACGAAACATGTTAATGAAGAAAGCTTCGGCGAAGTCCAGTTCAAGTGGTGAATGAGGTTGGTGGATGATACGAGCGTCAAAAAAGTTAAAGCGATGGTTGTGTTCGTGGCTGTGAACAGCAATGGATGATTTGTGCACCTCACCTTTCTCAACGTATCGGCGATGTTCTTTCAACCGATGCATGAGGGCACGTTTTGTCCGTCCGATGTAGGAAAGTCCGAACTGGCAAAAAATTTGATACACGCCCCAGCGTTGGAGTGTGGAAATGTTATCTTTGAGTCTAGAGGGCAAAATCTTGTTAATAGGCGAGAAGGTAACTTTGAATTTGGCTTGCCGAAGGACTTTGGCAATGGCGGAGCTAAGTTTGTACACGTAAGGGAGTGTTACGAAGCCAATGTAATTATTTGAAGATATTCGACTAAGAGATGTACTGTAAGAACGTTTTGAGAATTTGAAAACGGCAGCATCGATAATGCTGGGACAGTACCCACGGATGCGAGCGATGGTCTTAAGCAAAGAAATTTCATCAGATAAGGAGTCCGTTGACGAACAGAACTGTAGAGCCCGGAAGACATAGGTGTAGAAGGCGGACATGTTTTGTTGATACGGATGGAAAGAAAGATTATGTGGAGGGAGAGCAACGCTGAAAGGCTTGCGGTACACCGAAGTATCGAAATAGTTATGATGTTTATTAATCTGTATATCCAAAAAGTGAAGGGAATCATCTTCTTCAATTGCGAGGGAGAAATTAAGCGCAGGATCCAAAGTATTGATGGTGGGAAGGAGTGTTGAGATTTGATCTGGAGGACTGTCCCACATAATAAAAATGTCATCCATGTAGCGATCCCAGAGTTTAAACTTGATAGAGTTGAGGAGATTGGATTCAAAGAAATGCATATATATGTCACAAAGGATTGATGAAAGTGGGTTACTCATAGCTAAGCCACTGGTTTGTTGGTAATGTTGTCCGTTGAAGACAAATGCACTAGAGTTGACGCAGATTGAGGTGAGATTGATAATTTCAGCAATTTCTGGTTGTGAAAAGTGGAATTCGGAAAGACGAAGTTTAAGGCAATCAAGTGCACCTTCGACTGGTATGTTGGTGAACATGGAGTTCACATCTAACGTGGCGATGGAGCAGGTGCCTGGTGAGATAGAACGTAGTTTCTTGATGAAGTCTAAAGAATTCTTGCAAGTGTGGATATTGGCAGTGGTAAGAGGTGAGATGATGGAAACAAGAAACTTGGCGAGTTTATGAGAGACTGCGCCTATGCACGAAGTGATGGGTCGGAATGGTAAACCGGGTTTATGAAATTTCGGAAGGGCGTAGAAACGCGCTGGAATGGCGTGAGACAAGTAAAAAGAGTTCTTTTGTCTAGGAGTAAGCAAAGGCGAAGCACGGATGATTTTGTTGTAGTGGATGCGTAGCTGTTCAGTGGGATCACGAGGTAAGGTTTTGTAAGGACCAGAGGTGATGACCGCGTTAGCGCCCTCATGGTACTGCTGTTTGGTAAGGACAACAATTTGACCGCCTTTGTCTGCTTTGGAAATGTGGAGGCTGTCATTGGAGGTTACTGACTTCAATGCGGAAAGAACTTCTTTTGGTAAGTTTGGAACAACTTTTTTAGGAAAGTTGGTGGCAATGGTATGACTGATGAGATGTCTAATAGTCTCTTTCTGTTCCGGTGCTAGGCGGCTGTATTTGAGTGACTTCTCTATAGGTGAAACTAGGATGGGTACCGAGGGGCGGCACGATTTTGCGAAGTTAAAGTTGTACGACAACGCGTTGAGTTGGACCTCGGAGAGATCCATGCCAGACATATTAACAACCGAATCGGTTGTTAACTTTCACCAATCCTTTGTGACATATATATGCATTTCTTCGAATCTAATCTCCTCAACTCTATCAAGTTCAAACTCTGGGTTCGCTACGTGGATGACATTTTTATTATGTGGGACGGTCCTCCAGATCAAATCTCAACACTCCTTCCCACCATCAATACTTTGGATCCTGCGCTTAACTTCTCCCTCGAAATTGAAGAAGATAATTCCCTTCACTTTTTGGATATACAGATTACTAAACATCATAACTACTTCGCTACTTCGGTGAATCGCAAGCCTTTCAGCGTTGCTCTCCCTCCACATAATCTTTCTTTCCATCCGTATCAACAAAAAATGTCCGCCTTCTACACCTATGTCTTCCGGGCTCTACAGTTCTGTTCGTCAATGGACTCTTTATCTGATGAAATTTCTTTGCTTAAGACCATCGCTCGCAGCCGTGGGTACTGTCCCAGCATTATCGACACTGCCGTTTTCAAATTCTCCAAACGTTCTTGCAGTACATCTCTTAGCTGAATATCTTCAACTAATTATATTGGCTCCGTAACACTCCCTTACGTGCCCAAACTTAACTCCGCCATTGTCTAAGTCCTTCGCCAAGCCAAATTCATAGTTACTTTCTCCCCTATTAAGAAGATTTTGCAGACTATAGACTCAAAGATAACATTTCCACACTCCAACGCTGGGGCGTGTATCAAATTTTTTGTCAGTGCGGACTTTCCTACATCGAGCAGACAAAACGTGCCCTTATCCATCGGTTGAAAGAACATAGCCGATACGTTGAGAAAGGTGAGGTGCACAAATTATCCATTGCTGTTCACAGCCACGAACACAACCATAGCTTTAACTTTTTTGACGCTCGTATCATCCACCAACGTCATTCACCACTTGAACTGGACTTCGCCGAAGCTTTCTTCATTAACATGTTCCGTGATTCCATTGTGAATGACCACAGCTCAACTCCTTCCTTCAACTCAGCTTGGCGAAATGTACTCCACCAAATTTCTTCTGATATTAGTCCATAGTCCCGCCATAATTGCCACCTCTGCTGATATACAGCCAACTTTTCCACAATTTGGTAATTCTGGGAGGAGTGGCCGCACCACAAAAACCACGTATTACATCATTTTCTATTTTTGGAAGTCAACATTTCACTTAATAACTCAACTCTAGTTACATCCGCGAATCAACCTCGTTTGTTGACGATATTCCACGTGTTCACTCCCGAAGAAGGGCGAACTTTTATCGCCCGAAACGCGTAGCTCGAACTCAATCTTGACATAAATACGCTTCTAAAACGTTGTTTTTTGTGTCTTATTTATATTGCGTATTGTTTCGTCGAATATTTCCACTCTTACGGTTTGTTTGCATTTGACAGCGTAAGTATAGCTTAGGTAATGCTGTGCCGAGGCATTCAGTTTTTCGAACAAATTTAAACCTCTGTTGCTCAAGACACTAAACTCCGGATACTACAGTAAGCAGAAAAGTGGCACGCGTTATATGATATTATTGGAATCGAACCCGCATTACAACTACGCCACCGTAGGGATGAAACCTTGAGTAGACGCTAGCGGGTGAGTAAACACGAGGCGTGCTGAGACAGACAGACCAATCCGTCTGCGCATGTGCGTGGACTTAAGAAAATTCCTATAAGTGTTTCCATTTACTTGGCTAGAAAAACAGGAGAAAATAGCTTCTCTCTGTCGCATTTCTGCGCATGCACGTGGAATTCACGCATGTTTTTTGACAAAAAGGATATGGCGGGATTAGATTTTATGTGTGTTTACGTAACAATAAGGTGGGTGTATAAATCCCTGGGCAAGGGGATATAATTATAATTTATACTTATAAACATATACTGATTCAGACAGCGCACATCGAATGTGATCGAAACGGCACGAGTCGCCAAGACGACGAAGCGAAGGGGGGTCTCCCCAGTTCGGTTGCTGTGATTGAAATTACTGGTTATTTATAAAAGTACTAATTCATAATCAAAATACTATATTAGCGGGGATATCAATAGCTATACCAGCGACAGAAAATCTAGCTAGATGCAAGAACATTTAGCTATTTTATAGCGTGTTTCGTCATTATTATTGCCTAAGAGGCGACGTGCTTGCATTTACAGTCTACACACATGCGCAGAAGGATTGTTCTGTTGGTCTCTCTTGCTCAGCATACCTCGCGTTTACTCACCCGCTAGCGTCTAGTGAAACCTTGTAAAGACGCTGTGTGTAAACAATGCTGCCTTTACACAGTACATACTTTTTACCCACTACTATCTTTACCCACAATGCCAGACAACTAAGGGTTTGCCAAATCGGTCAGCGGACGAGCCATTTTGCCCATCTATCAAGGGCAGATCTAGAAATCTTTCAAAAAGGGCGATTTGTTTCTGATTCCTTTTTTTAGCCAAGCGTAGGGTACTTTTCATTTCCTTTTCCATGATGTAACCCCGGTTCAAGGGGAGGCGATCACCCGACTTCCCCCTTAGATCCGCCCCTACCATCTATCATAAACGAACTGAAACTCATTTAATGATTTGATCATTGAAAGATTTTGACATACCATTGACGGCTACACATCCATGTAATTATAAACGTTCATGTTACTATCCAACTGTTAATACAAATTAAGTAAATCTTTTATTATGTTCCTGATACATTAAAATGATTCCTTTTCCTTGAAAATATCTTTGTACACTTGGCCTACGATTTACAACAGTTTAACAACACAAAGCTCAAACACCGCAATTCTCTTACTGTACCAATGTGTATTCACAAGTCCAAGGGTTTTGAAAATAATAAATATCAAACTTTTACTTATTTGCAGCAGGCATTTTAACAGTATTAATTACTCAGAATAGCAACTTCATAAGAGAGTTGCCTAGTTGATGGAAATAGAACTAACGGTCGTTCACGAAGTCCGCCTGAACGCAGATTTACTGTTCCGTAAACTTTTCTCACTAATATCGAACGATATCCCACTTTAAGTGATGTGAAAACAGGGATGCACTTTATTTGGAAAAAAAAAACTAAAAACGATATAGATCTTTCGAATTTTAGCAACATTAATTGGAAACATATTTTTGTTTGTTTGTTTTTTGGTTTTACGGCTCAAAGACTACAGTGGTCATGCTGCGCCGGGACCTACTGTTTTCCGAGGAATCCGAACCTCTTAAGGCCTGGGGAACCAAACCCCGGACTACAGTGAGCAGTGCGATCTTTTATGAGATCTCTGAGTAAGCGTTCTTTTTGCACTGCTGGGAGTCGAACCCGGATTAGCCGCGCAATAGGAGAACGCGTTACCACACTGCGCCACCGCAGGGCCACAAGGAAACATATTTTTGCTTTTAAATCACTCTGTGAGCCGTTAAAATATGGTTCGTGTACCGCGAAAAGGCTCGTGTGCCGTATGTTGCCGACCTTTGTAACTAGACAGTTGTAAAATGAGCTAGGAATACCCTATCTCATATTTACACGAAAATTTTACACGTTCCACAAGACACGTCGAAGTTATCGACAAGTTTTGAAGAAGATTAACACTAGAACATTAAGTTTTTGATTAAAATATTATAATAAAAAATAATAAATAATGACTTATCGATTAATTGAAAATCGATATAAAACTTTTCTAGCTATATATATATGTTTGTTTGTTTTTAATTTCTAACTATTTTTTTTTTTAACTTCTATAACGTGTAACCAACGTCGAATAAACTAGAAATTAATATATAAAAAAGACGAACAATGAACTTACCAATTATTAGTTAATTTAAAATTTTATAGCGGCTTAAATATGACTTAATTCAGAGATAGTTGTTTATAAGTTTCGGTGAAGAGAAACATTTTATATACACAAGTATGTGCCACAGTAGATAAATTATTTCGTACGTTTCATTTTCACTTCGGCCATGACAGAGATAACGTAAACGTACTATCTCTACCATGGAAAAAATGAGGAAAGAAAATTGAAATAAAAAAGTCAAAACGTGGGTGTCGGGATTATTATGCGTAGAAAATAGTCATATTTTAATAATGAAGTTTTATTTCACGTTCTGTGATAATTTGTCACAATAACACAAATTTATTTTCAAAACATGAAACAAGAATTTATGATAAAATTGAATCAAACAAACTAGTTTAACATTGAGCCAGAAGTGATAAAAAAAATATGGATATTGTTTAATTTTTTTTTTTTTTTTTTATGTTGTATCGGATCTGTATCAAAATCTGAAAGTTTGATATTCATGCAGTCCAAACCGGTTTTTTAATGATAATTGTATTTTCAGTCGAACTGGAGATGCTTGGCCTTGAAATACATACAATGAACAATAACTATGTGAGATATGATAGCAACATTATTGGATATCTTTATTTGTAGACGTCCTATTGTAATGTTTACGTGAATGTCAGCTGCAATTAATTTTTATTTATGATCGCCAAATGGTTTGTTTTTTCCTTCTGATAGTAACAGATTAATCTATTGATATGTGTAACAGCATTTTAACTCAGTAAAACTAACCATGATAATTTTGTGCGACTGCTATAACCTCGCAATTATTCTAATTCACCAAAATCGAGGAAGTACCGGAATGAGACTTTAGCATATCATTGGAAAAGAAATACAACCAAAAGAAATACAAGCCGAACAGTTCGTCGACATCCGCTTCTGAAGTCTCAAATTTCCAAATGGAGAGAAGGAGGAGCTCGTCCGGTTCCAACTCAATGAATTCCGCAGCAGAATTCGCTAATAATCTAAATTTCGATTCGGAAATGGAGAGTACAGTCAACAGCGTAAATACAGTATGGAATTCGGAGTACTCTGGAGATACAACCGAGCTAACAAAGTGCGAATTGGTCCTCAATTCTTTTACTAAAAGTGATGACACGTCTGGCAAGCAAAGAAAAACGAAATTCAGGAAAATGTACATCGCTGCTCTAGTAGCTTTGGTAAACGCTTTGTGTATGGGATTCGGAGCTACTTATACGGCCACCGCATTAGACGATATGACAAGTAGGAACGGGAGCCTCATTAACCCGACACTGGAACAAAAGGGATGGATAGGAAGTACATTAGCCATTGGAGCTCTATTTGGAGGGTTAATTGCAGGTAACGTTTTTCTTTCGCTGATTTGAAACGTGTATTTACCTGCAGCTAAAGCCATGCACAAGGGAGGGTCTTGGCGGGTTAGCCCTCCCATTTGAACGATTTCATTGGCTGTAAAATAAAATTCTTCATAAAAGGGAGAAGAAATTTTCTATAAAAACTTTCCCCTCCCACTTTTTCATCGAACCCCACCCTTTTTAAAACCCTATGTACCAGCTTGGCTGCAGCCACTTCCACTTCTATCCGAATTTCAACGAAATAAACGTTTCGATATCCCTCCACCCACCCCGTAAGAGTTAATTGTACAAGTACATCATAACCTTTAGGTGAAAAGGAGAACAGCTCGATTATTTTTGCTCATCATGAAATCTATTACATGTAATTTAAAATATAGTAGAACTCTCTCATTACTTTCAAGGGGCGGAAAAAAGTTGTCAAACAGACAAAATGTTAATCGTAATGTGTGTAATTCTACGACGTATTTGCCGGAACCCCGAAGTAATGTCGTTAAACAGAAAAAATTTTAATCGCAATGTATATAATTCTATGAAGTATTTGCCGGAACCCCAAAGTACCGTCGTTAAACAGAAAAAATGTTAATTGTGATGTGTGGAATTCTATAAGTATTTGCCGGAACCGCAAAATACCGTCGTTAAACAGAAATAGTCGTTCATTAGAACGACATAATTGAATGAGTTTACTGGAAAGACATTATTGAATAAGTTCACTGGAACGACATTATTGAATGAGTTCACTGCCTATGTTACTGATTTATTTATTTATTTGTTTTGCTTGCCATTTACACTTCTTTTTGATTGTCTGATACGGTAACAAAGCTAACTTTTTTACTGATTAATAGTGAGACACATTTTTTTTTGTATGCCTTAAATGTAATATGAAAATTAATTAATTCATTTATATTTTATAATCATGTTTTTTGTGATTCTAAATGGTTATATGCATATATTTTAATCGCACATATACATTCAATTGATACTTAAAATTTACTTTATTTTCAATGATCTCTACGTAGCTGTTCAAGGTTCTTATTGGCAAAAGGTAAAGGAATGAGAATAGAATAAGCTCACATTCAACCTATGTATAGTTTTGGTGATACATTTATTCCGCAATATTTTTGCAAGATATTATTACCCTTCTCAGGGATAACACAATTGCCAAATAATGGTCAACACACAAAGCCACCGGAGCAAGTCTTGTGTGAGTTTTTCGAGGGGGATTTTTATTACGGATAACGAATTTGACATCCACATTTAAGCTCACATACGTCTAGTAGGTCAAGACACTGCAGGCTAAACGGAGGGACCCTGGTTCGAATCCAGGATGAGGACGGCGTCTCTTTTTCTCCTAAACAAAAACAGCTCTAGTTTGAGCTTATTTCTACGTGGGTGTCGAAAATTATTAAGTAAAAAAAAAAAAAAAAAACTCACATACTACAGCTTTATTGGTACAGGAGAAAAAGATACATCGTCCCCATCCTAGAGTCGAACTAGGGTCCCTCCGTTGAGCCTGGAGTTCTTTAATAGCAAGACCAACAAATACAGGAACAACGCTCACTTTCTCCGTATATAAGGACGTAAGGTATTATTACGTTCTCAGGTATAATAAGGTAATACCTCACATCCTTATCTACGGAGAAAGAGAGCGTTGTTCCTGACCTCGTTGGTCTAGCGGTCAAGGCACTCCGGGCTCAACGGAGGGACCCTATTTCCATGCCCGTATCCAGAAGGGGAGATCTTAGGGACCGCCCCCCCTCGAAACTACATTTGTAATGGGGCTTGGCTACGGCCTTACTTGCTGTGATTGTATCGATACATACTGTAAAATTTCTGAACCCCCCCCCGAAATTAAACTCTGGCTACGGTCTTGCCTAGTTCGACTCTAGAATGGGGACGATGTTTCTTTTTTTCCTATACCAAAAAAGCGCTAGTATGTGAGCTTAAACGTGGGTGTCAAATTTATTTGTAATAAAAATCCCCCACGAAAAACTCATAAAAATCTCTCCCTGGTGGCTTTGTGTGTTGACCATTATTTGGCAATTGTGTTATCCCTGTGAAGGGTAATAATATCTTACATCCTTATGCATACGGAGAAAGAGAGCGTTGTTCCTATCATCGTTGGTTAAGATACTCCAGGCTCAAAGGAGGGACCCTAGTTCGGCTCTAGGACGAGGATGATATCTCTTTTTCTCTTATACCAAGAAAAAGCTCTTTAGTATGAGCTTGAAGGTGGGTGTCAAATTTATTATCCGTAACATGATATTTATGCTGTTACATTAATATCTTTAAAATTAAAAAAAATCGACTGGCAATTAGGCTTGAAATAGAGGACAGCAGGAAGCTATAGCTTATTACGAGGCTCTCCTCCAAAGGAGATAATTTTATTGTGGGGGGGGGAATGCAAAATTCACGAGAAAAATCTGGAATTTCGCGAAAATTAAAAAAAAAAAAGCGTTAAAGTACAATATCTACCATTAAAAAAATCCTCAGTTTCCAAACAATAATATAAATAACTACTGCTTTATTAAATAAGCACACACATTATAGAGTAAGACAATGGCGGATCTAGAAATCTTTAAGGTTGCGATTTGTTTCCGATTCCTATTTTTAGCCAAGTGTCCAGTACTTTTCAATTCTTTTTCCATCATATAATCCCGGCTCGAGAGTGGAGGGGGGGCGATCGCCCCATCGCCCCCTTTGATCCGCCAATGTGGTAAAATTACACACACACCCACAGATAATACATTCCAAAATCAGCCGCGCATAGTAGCGAATCCTATATTAGTTATTTTTCACTTATATATATGCATATACTTATGATAAATTACGCACAATGGGTCAATGCCAACATTAAGTAATAACAATACACATAACGTGTTTTATTGTTAAAGCAAGTTATATAAACTTACGCCGCCATCTGTCGGCACCAAATTATACAGAAGCATGAGAAAATAGTTTTTCACAGTTGTAAGTCAGAAAAATATTTTCACATAGATCGTGTACTGTGCCTTTGCCCTTATATTATTATACTAATGCTCTTTCTCTTGAATGAAGGAGATTTTAGCGTTTTAGTTTAATCCTCAGGGGACGGTGGAACACTGCAAAATATCTTATGCAGTTTAAATACATTTTTTTGCCAAATTTCACCCAAAAGATTTTCTAATGATGGCAGTATTAAAATTACTTAACTATGAACACTAATAAAAAAAAATTATAATAGAAATTAGACAATGATCTGACAAAAATCTCAATTTTGTGAAATTGTTGGAAAAACTGAAAATGCTTGTAGAGATATAATCATTGTCTTAGCAGTAGGTGCTTTATACAGGGCCGCCCTTAAGCAGGGGCCAGCGAAGTCCATGCTCGGGCCCCGCGAAGCGTAATTCTCAAATTTTTAATTTTTGTAATATTGAAAATTTCCCCAAAAATATTTTTGCTTCAGCTCTCGCATTTCGTGCCATCTAGTTGTCATACTTTTTTTTTTTTTACTTACTCGTACATGTATGGGCCCCCGAAATATGTTTTGCCTCGGGCCCCGCATTAGCTAAGGATGGCCCTGGCTCTATACATATGTACTTTTCACAGTAAAGCTATAAATTTATGATATTAGTTATAAACTTATTGCACTTGCTTTTATTATGGAAAAATTAAAATGCTATTCAGAAAATATAGTTAAAATATGAATATTTTAATATAGATTAATAAATTTAAGTATGAGAACGGGTCATCACACACCATCTGACAGAAAAATGCCACACCATGAAGGAATGCGCAGAAAAAGACTAAACCGCAAACATAGATAGCTAAACAGATGCAGAAAAGATTATTTAATTTTCATATATTGACAAGGCTCCAGTAGCGTAAAATACAGGATGATCAATAGTAAGTGGGACCTCCATTTTGAGCAATACATTGCTGAATCCAACGTGGCATTGATTCAAGGAATGTCCTAGGGTCTCCTTGACCATGTGGTGTTGATCTAAGTCCGTAGTTAATATTCATTTCGTAGGGATGGGAGGGTATTAAACCAACGTATAACAATTATATCCCATGGGTTCGCGATTGGTGAGGGATCGGACTAGCCAAGGAATCATCTATGTACATTGCAAAGCAGTTAGGCTGATCCGAGCTGTATGTGACCGGGTGTTATCCTGTTGAAAAGTAGCATTTGGGATGCCCTGCAGATATAGTAATACCATAGGCCGCAGCACCTCATCAACGTAACTGGGTGCCGTGAATGTGCCTATAATGCGTAAAATAGGTGAGCAGCTGTTGGCACAGATAGCACATCAAACCATGATGACATGTTGACGGACTATGTGGCGCCCGAAAATGGCAGAGGGATTTGCCCTATGGCGTTGTCGCCTCTAGACTGTCACATGGTAATCATTGCTAAGACAAAACGGGATTCCCCGCGGAACATTACACTGTTCCATTCTGAACTCCACGCAGCCCTAGTGCAACCCCTCTAAGAGGTGACGTTTGCTATTAAAGGAAGCTTTCGCAATGGATGGCTGGAGAACAAACTGGCCACAGCCGCTAGGTGTGGGACTATCCGTTTTGATGTCCAAGCGCAATCAAAACTCCCTATACACTGTGTAAAATGTCGCCAGGCGTAGATTGTAGATGTGCTATAGCATGACGTCTGAAGCGACGACCTGTGCACGATTGTGGCATCACATTGCCTTCCTGGTGCAATACAGCACAAGGACCAACCAGCGGTATGAAGACATAAGATGAAACCTCTCGTGAACTCATCCGCTTGAAGAAATTATGCACGACGGCACCTTAAATGCATTGACTCTACTTGTTCGTTCTTCAAACACAGCAAAACCACTCACTTTTCGCAGTTGTGATGTCTTGAATGATGACTTCATGTACTGGTTGCTTACTTATATTATGTGTGCGGTTCGTGTGATTGGCCAGAAATTCTAATCATTTGCATAACTTGGGACATACTTATCCACTACAATTGGCATAGCAGTGCATTCACATCTTCAGGATGTAGCATTTTCTCTGTCAGGCAGTATAGATATTTAAAAAATAGATCAGAAAAAAAAGAAAATATTAATATTAATTCTTAATATTTTCCTTTTAAAACGCCCATTTACTTACACAGTGGAGCCTAGTAAAGTGACCACCTTTGTAAATTGTCCACCTGAATAAAGTAATCGCTTTTTTTTTATAAAGGAGAACTGGTAAGGACTTGGTAATGCCTATACCAAAGTCTGTCGTATATAGTGACCACCTGTCTATGGTGACCACTGTAGTCCAGTCCCAAAAGGTGGTCACTTTAGGCAGGTTCTACTGTATTTGATTATGTTTGTATATTTTACACCTCAACATTGTGCTATGGGTTGATTATTTGAGACAAGAGCGGCAGCTTAACGTGGCTTCCGAACCATGATATACAGTAGAACCTGCTTAAAGTGACCACTTTTGGGACTGGTCCTCAATGATCGCCACATACCAAAGTGTATCGTGTATAGTGGCAACCTGTCTTTGGTGACCATTGCAGTCCAGTCTCAAAGGCGGTTACGTTAGGCAGGTTTTATTGTATTATTTTTTCATGCATCATACATATATTTAATTATTTTTCCATATCTCATTCACATATTCAATTATTTTCAGGAAATTTGGCGCAAACTTTTGGTCG
Organism: Dysdera silvatica; assembly: GCA_006491805.2. NCBI lineage: Eukaryota > Metazoa > Arthropoda > Arachnida > Araneae > Dysderidae > Dysdera > Dysdera silvatica. Next base: position 207,697,953 of record QLNU02015360.1, read on the forward strand.
TCGATATACACTACTCTTTAGCTGCATTCCTTTCATTGGCGGATGGCTAACTATAGTATTTGCTCAATCTGTGGGTTTCTTATATTGTGGAAGAATCATCGTAGGATTTTGTTGCGGAATCGTATCGGTTACGACACCAATGTATCTTGTTGAAATATCAACTCCAGAAGTTAGAGGATTATTGGGTGCATCATTTCAGCTTTTTGTTACAGTTGGTGTTCTTTTAGCTTCATGCTTTGGAGCAATTCTTCATTGGAATTGGTTAGCTGCGATGGGAGCTGCTTTATCCGGTATAGCTATGGTTACCATGTTTTTTATTCCCGAGTCCCCTCGGTGGCTTATGGCTAAAAAAGGAACAGTTCATGCTGCAAAGTCTATACAGTGGCTTCAAGGTGACTTTGTAGACTCTTCTAATCTTTGTAAGTCCATTCAAGAAGATATCGACAATCAGCCACAAGGGAAAATCACATTTAAGGAGCTACTTATTCCGGATGTTTATAAACCAGCTTTATTATCTTTTGCATTAATGTTTTTTCAGCAAGGGAGTGGTGTAAATGCTATATTATTTTACACAGTTAGTATTTTTAAAAAATCAAAAAGTTCAATAAAAGGAATAGTTGCCACGATCCTTATCGCAGTAGCACAGGTTTTAGCTACGCTCATGAGCAGTGTTTTGATGGATAAAGCTGGCAGAAAACCATTGCTCTTAGTTTCTGGAGTTTTCATGGCTCTTAGTTTTGGAATATTTGGATGTTTTGACTTTCTTGCAACAGAAAGTAATGAAGAATATCGACAGATTTATGGATGGGTTCCTGTTCTGTGTTTAATTACATTTATATCTGCCTTTTCCTTAGGCTTCGGGCCTATTCCTTGGTTAATGGTTAGTGAAATGACCACAGCACGACTAAGAAGCATTACTAGTGGAGTATCAACCACCCTCAATTGGACTTTTGTTTTTGCTGTGACAAACTCCTATCACGCTTTAAGCGAAGCTATGAATGACTTCGGGGTATATTGGTTATTTATGTCCATTTCTATCATTAGCTGCATTTTCACTATATTTTTGCTCCCAGAAACTAAAGGCAAGACATTAGAAGAAATACAAGGATATTTCAAAAGCAAGAAGACTGATTCCATACCAATGAACACAAAACCCGATCACCTGAATTTAGATAAGGTATAAGACATAAAACTGCATTTACTGTTTGTGTCTATCGAAGTTTTAACATTAGCCATATTCCCACGAAAAATATCGAACGTTGTTTAGATAGGTTTTCATGGATACGAATATATAGCTTCAAAGAATCTGAATCCTCCTAAAGATGAAAACATGTGCAGTTCTATGATTAAATGTTTACCTAATACGGTTATATTATTGAAAATACTAAAACAAAACATTCTCAGAAAACCAATTAGGTGATTCTACTTTGTGGACTATTCACACACAAACACACATTTGTGTCAGAGAACTCTTTATCAAGTTAATAAACTTTGAATTGCAATTGTTTATAGAGTAACATAGTTACACATAATTAAACATAAGTAAAGATATGTAGAACGTTCTAAAAACTTTTGTATAAAAGTAAAGTCTTTCCACAATCTAAATTGCAAGGAATGTATGCATCGCTATGTATAGGCTACGTAAATTTTTAACGAAGATAGATCCATATCTTCGTAGATGTAACTAAGGAGACTCATCCTCCTAAAAAAAGAAAATTTAAAATAAATGCTATGTGCAGAGCATTGGGGCTAGGGCCCCCCACTAGTCTTCAAGCATTGGCTTACGCATAAAGTTCGTAAGGGGGTTATAGACTCAATGGGGGGTTACAGAGCTACAACTCGCATATTCCTATGTTAAATATACAAAATTTCATTGCAATGGGGGGGTTACAACCCCCATCAACACCCCCTGCGTACGCCAATGACTTCAAGGCTAGTTGCTTCAATGTATATAATCCTCATACAATTTCATTCAATAAAATGTGTACGTTATTTAATTTTTGCCCTAGTATTGAAGGTTTGTTCAGAATAAATATAAATAATGAAAGAAAACCTAACATATATTATTAGTGAAAATTTATTACAGTTGTAGATTATTTTTTATAAGACATGACAACGAATGCAGTAGTCAAGTCTCGTTAAAACGAATTCCACGAGGAACAGAAAATCTGTTCGTATTAACAGTAATTCGTATTCTGGAATACTCATATGCCGCATTAGCGATCACCTTCCAATCATTCTTATCATCAATGCGCAAAATCTGCACTATTCAAAGGTTAAAAATAAATTCTTTATTAGGGAACTTTTTGATAATAACTTGATCCTTTTCAAAAATGAACTTTCACTTGTTGACTGGTCACCATTTTCTTACATCGATCAACGCCAAAGACTCCTATAATATTGTTTTCCGAATTTTCAATGACTTATACAACACATTCTTTCACATAAAAAAATAACCGGATCTAAACGAGCTAGAAAACCCTGGATCACCAATCAACTTCTGAGAGAAATCAGAATTAAAAACAAACTGTTTTCAAAATTCTTTAAAAGCAAGTCTTTAGATCATCTTTCCGCATTTCGTACATATCAAAATAAATTAAATTTAAATTGGCCAAACGTTCCTACCCCAATAAATTTTTCATCAACTCGGATAAAAAAAGATCTGGTCAAAGCTCAACGAACTTTTAGGTAAAACTAAAACCATCAACAATCCAATTTCAAATCTCGATGACGGGACTCAAACCATGACTAATCAGAAAAAAATGTTTACGGCATTTAATATTTATTTTATTGACTTTCCCTTCAATTTAATTACGAATCAAAATGATGTCACTTATTAAAAAAAAAAAGAGTGCTTTAATTACAATATAAAAGACTCATTATTTCTATCAGCAATCACTAATCATGAAATGTCGCTGATATTTAAACAAAATAATCCCAAAAAATGCCCATATTCACCCTGTTGTTCTAAAATATATCTCAGATATCATCGAACTTCCTGTCCTTCATATTTATAATCTTATTTTCTGTACAGGAATCCTACCGCGTGATTTTAAAATTGCTGACGTTATTCCCATATATAAAAAGGGTTCTAGAACTGACATTCCCAACCATAGGCCAATTTGAGTACTGACAATTTTTGCAAAAGTTCTCGAGAATTTACTCTTTAATAGACTTCATGCTTATTTCTCATCCCATAAAACAATTCATCAGAATCAATTTGGCTTCATTAAAGGCAAATCCACTGAACAGGCTCTACTTGCAGCCACTAATTTTATTTATTCAGATATAGATTCTAAACGATCTGCTGTTGGCATATTCTTTAATTTGTGAAGAGCTTACGATACTGTTAATTACAACAGACTTCTTTTCAAACTTGAATTAACCGGTGTCCGTTGCCTTCCCAACACCTTTTTCAGAAACTGGTTGACAAATAAGGAACAATTTGTGCACATGTGTGCTGCATTACTGTCATACACTCTGCGGTGGTCCACAAGGATCTAGCTTGGGGCCTCTACTATTCAACTTCTACATTAATAATACTTTCTATCTACCAACTTCTCACAAATCTATCTATTTTGCTGATGATACTAGTATCTTCTTTAAAAGCACTGAAATCAACGCACTAATCTTTTTGGTTAATACTAATATTAAATACTTTGATAAATTCTTTAAAAGTAACTGTCTAATACTCAATACCTCAAAGACTAAACGCCTTCTTTTTACCAACAAAAAAAATATATATATAAACCTTAACCAATTTAATCTCAGTATAAATAATATAATGCTTTCAATTTCACAAAATATAAACTTTCTTTGTGTAACTCTTCAATCCAACCTTAAATAGGGTATTCACATTAACAATATTTGTAACAAAATTAGTAGAAATATTGGAGTGATTCGAAACGTCAACTACTCCGTACCCATCTCGATTCTTCTTGAATTTTACTACTCTATGATTTTTTCTTTTCTTTACTATCGCCTTCTAATATAGGGAAACACTTAACACGTCTGATCTCATTAGACTTACCAGACTGCAAAAAAGATTCATCCGCATCCTAAATTATCAAACTCATTCTTCCAGAACTACTGAAGTAGCTTACGATTATCAGATATTATTCTGGAGGGAATCGTATTATTAAGTTATTCATCCAATCTCTTGTTACCATATACACATTTTGCTATTATATGTATTAGGGTGGTACTTATTTTGAAAGTTTGGAATTTTGAATGCAGCACCCCTCAGTTTTGTTCATCTCTATAATATCTTAATCATCAAAAAATGTGGTTTTTTTTAAGTTTTTAAGATCTAAATGTCAAAATAAAAATCAAGCGATGAAAAGAAGACAACCAGTTTAAAAAATATAAATAACTCATGAAATTACATAATTTTGGATGTGTGAGTAAATAAACATATGAGTCATCTGCCTTCAAAACCGGCCAAAATCCTCTCGCCATACAGTTTTCAATTTAAAATTATTGAAAGATTAAGAAACAATTTTTATCAACGTTTTTTAGGCGTAGTAATAGTAACGCCGATGTCATGGCGTGGTTAGATGGTGAAACGTTCGTAAGGAAAATAAATGTGTTTTGCATCTGGTGGGGTACGATCCCTCCACCTTCCACAGTCCGAGCAGGTGCTCTTACCAACTGAGCCACAGACGACAAACACTCAATCTCCCTACGAACGTATTTAAAGCGTACTTTTCGAAACCGGTTATTTCTCGGAATGGGGCAGTACATGGACTGCTTTTTAAACCAAATTGCGAAGAGATCGGTATTAAATTCATCGAAAAGCCCTTGCAGCAGATATATTTATACAAGTCGTACATTAAGTTAACATCGGCGTTACTATTACTACGCCTAAAAAACGTTGATAAAAATTGTTTCTTAATTTAATCTGCGTAGTGTTCGACTTGTATTAAAAAAAAAATTATTGGAAGATTTTAGTTTGTATTCATTCCTAGAAAATGTAAGCAAATATGAATGGCTAGATTTGAAACTTAATGATTGAATTATTGCAATATTATGTTCAAAAACAAAATGTACCACATTAAAAGTAAATGCGGACAGTGGACAATGTATATATCGTATGGCTTCAAAGGATATCGAATGGCCGATTCATAATTTATCGAGTACACCCAGTATATTTTCTGCAGTACTCTTTTAAAACCTAAATATATATTTATCATATAAATTTAAAAACTGCGCCAGAATATGAGCGTATACATTTAAGGAGAAAGTATTGAAAATCAACAATAATTACTTCTAATATAAGGGAAAGTTCAAGTATTATGTAAGCACCTTGGGAGAGAGGGAGGGGGTTGCCGATGGTCTTATTTTCCTACGTTAATGTTAGTTTTTGCTTACTAGGGGGTGGGTGAAATGATCAAAATATTACTTGAACTCTCCCTAAATTGTTTCTGCTCCTCGTCTTTCGTCATTGAAGTCTGAGAGTCCAGCGTTTTACTGCTCTTCCTGCATTCACTACTTTTAACTTTCTAATTATTTCTTTCCATTTCTTATAACTCGGTTGTTCATTTCATAAAGCTGCATGTACTTTAATGAAATCTATATGAATATTTAATTTTTCTAATGTTTTCAATAACTTTCTCGTTATTATTCCTTCTTGTATGCTACCAGTTAAAAACGTTGGAACTTCGTTAACTTTCAAAAAAAAATTTTTTTTTTCTCAAGCCAAATTTTTCATCCTCGTCCTGTTCTTCAGTTTCCTTTAGTTTTATTATGCCAGTTATTATGTCTCGTGTTGATGTCCATTCTGTCGTCAAAGATTGGAAACCGTATGCACTCTTCCCTTAAGTACCATAAACGGTTAACAAACTTTTGAGTACATTTTCATTGTATGCGTTGTGTTTCTCCAAAAACCTTCTCAAAAAGTCGGTCTAATACAGCCAATAGCCGAGGATTTAGTAGTTGTAATCTAGCTTTCTTTTTTTTTTATTCGTACTTGGTTCCTGAATGGAATAACTTTCACTTCCTTGTATGACCATGCTGACCATACGCACGTTTTCAAATTTTTAAAAAGTACTGGGTTTTACTACAGTCTTTGATTTTACCATGTTTGGCGCAGTATAGCCCAGATGCTCTTGCGCCATAAAAATTCCGAACAAACAAACATTCCCTTTTCTTCGAATTTCACCTCAGCAATATTTACATCTGAATCTAATTCACTTTCACAAGTAATATCTGCTTCGTTGAAAAAAAAGAAACCATAATTAAAAATTGGGTGAAAAATTACAAACCAATAATCAGGATCGGACTAGCTGATTAAGTGCATAAGCTGCAGTTTAATGGTAGGAACGTCATAGTAATAGATTACAATATCTAAAGTTATTGTTAGCAAAAAGTTTCATCTGTGATAACTACTATAATTACAAGTGGTAAAAATTTTCAATCCCCTCAATATTTACTTTATGCCAGTATTGTGTATTTCATCATAATGTGTGTAATTATTAATATATGTGATGTTATGACACAAGTAAATATTATACAATAATAATTCATGTGTATTTCTATTTATACCGAACAAAATTATTTTACTTAGCCTAATCTAAAAAATCCGTTATTATCAAAATTTCACCGATGTAATTAAATTGATATTATTGTGGCTCATAATATTATATTTCTTATAAATATGTTTGATTATAGTTACATACAGGGGCGGCTTAAGGCATGGAAGACCCAGGCGGCCGCCCGGGGTCCCGTTTGGGTGAGGGCGCCGAACTGAAGTCAAGTTGAAAATTGTTTAATTGACTCAACAGTAGAAAATTTCTGTAAAAAGAGACAAGTTTTTATTTAATTGATCTGACAGTAAAAAATCTCTCCAAAAAGACTTTTTTTTTAATTGACTAAACCAATATTACTCACTCTCTTAATTTGGTAATAAATGACGCTGCTCTCTTCTGCAAAAAAACTGTGGCTTTCTTTAGCATTGTACAAGAAGTGTTTAATTATTTTTCCTCCTCTACTCATACACAGATGGTCTGTATTGCAGGAACACGAGTCAGCTTTAACCGTGAAACCCCTTAGTGTAACTCGATGGGCAAGTCGTATTGACGCTGTGACTCCATTTCGCTACCAGATTGGTGAAATCTACGACGCATTATTCAAATTATCAGTCGATACAAAGGTCAATGCATTTGGAAAGAACACTGCATTAAGTTTGGATGGAAAGCTAAAGAGTTACAACTTTATGTGTTGTCTAATTGTTTGGCCTTCAATTCTCCTCAGAATCAACATGGTCAGCAAACTATTGCAAACACAAAATACGAATGTTTCAAAAGCAGTCACCTAATTGCAAAAATAAAAAGCTTCCTGGAAGAAATGCGATCAGATAAAGGTTTTGAAGAGACACTTGTTGATGCATAGGAAATGGCTAAAGCTCTTAACATTGAGCCAAATTTTTTAGCTAAACCACTAGTCCGCCCCAAAAAAATTAAGGATCGATTTGTTTATGAGTCACAAGACGAATCAACTGTGGATCCTAAAAAGGCTTTCAAAAGCAACTTTTTTTCCTATGTATTCGATTGTGCCATCATATGATTGGATGAAAGATTTGTTCAAATAAACACACACATTGATATACCTGTACAGTAGAATCTCCATATAACGAACTTCCATATAGCGAAATTCTCTATGTAGCGAAGTTTTGATAAATCCCTGTGATCGTTACATATGAAAGTGTTTCTATATAACGAAATAAATTTTTATATAATAAAATTTTTAACGACCAAAACAGAAAATTAAGTGGTCACGTCAGCTACCTTGGGTTCCCTAATACCGTTGGAATACAATATGCACCATTAAAAACATCTATTTTTAAATGGTTGAATGTCATTTATGAGAAACAGTCCTTTACTGTAAAGCGGGATTTTAGTTGTGGCACCATATTGTAATGCCCTGGTTCATGAATACATCGTTTCCACATAGCGAATTTTCTATATAACGAATTTTTTTTTATGGAACCGTCGATTTCGGAGGTTCTACTATATTTGGTTTCATATACAATATGAAAAATCACCACAAGGATAAACAAAAATTGTACAAACTTACTGTTGCAAAAATGTACAAACTTACAGTTAGCGTTAACTTATGAAAAGCATTGTTATGTAGAGGTTGTGCAACTGTATCAAAAACTAAAAAAAGAACAAAAGGGAAGGAATATATTTAGCCAGTAGAGGGTCCCTGCACTTACCCTCGAGAGATTTGACCTTAAACACCGTGTTTTCAATAAAAATCAACTCTATAAAACCCTCATTTTTTTCTTTGATAAACAATTGTTCAATAATTTCATCATCCACCTATAAATCCCATTCATCTAGAACTTTTGTCTATGTCATCCAGAGCATGTTGTACTTCAGTTACTAGCCGTTTAATGTAATTGTAGCTCTCATCCCCAGTGTGCATCAAACCATGAAGACACTGCAGTTTTTCAAGATCCCATTTTTAATTAGCGATGTTGAAAAAAACTTAGCTGTTACTTTCCTATAAAAACAGAAGACTGCTAAGTTATACTCGAGCCTTGTCAGACGTTTGAGACAAGTTCAAAGTTTGTTTTGCTGTTGTTCATACGCAGGGTTCGTACAAACTTGGGCACAACAAATTCAAGGACTATTTAAGGGCTACTTTTCAAGGACTCCAAACAAACATCGATAAAGCAGAGTGAAGAAAGTTTTTATATTAAAGAGAGATTCTACACTTAAATTTAATTTACTTATAACATTTTTGGTTATTAGATGCATGTGCAGCCTGAATTTTAACCTCATGATTTATGCAAAAAATAAGAGAGATTTTTTCCAGGTAATTTTCATGGGGAAAAATATCCTCACGCGAACACAAAACTATCATTTTCTATGAGTTATAAAAGCACGGCGTTTTAATTTTTACATTCTATGTCCAAGATCTTTTTCCCATTTCTAACAATGTCTTGTTTTTATTTTGCTGTTCTCAAAATGTTAAGACTTAGATATCAAAAATATATTGTCCTGTTTCTTTGCTGCTTCATCAAAATCATCAACAGACTTCGAAAGTTCTTCAATACCTGTTTTATGCATTTCGTTCTATTTTTTAGATTCAGTTATTGTAAGATATTATTACCCTTCACAGGGATAACACAATTGCCAAATAATGGTCAACACACAAAACCACCGGGACATTTTTTTTTGTAATTTTTTTAAATTGTAGTTTAAAAAAACTACAAGAATCCGCCTCGGTGGCTTTGGATTGTCTGAATCTAATGTCGCAAACTGCACGATTCCAGCTCCAGAATTTTGGAGATGAACCGATTTTAAAAAAATTCTGCTAGGGAACACTATTGCGTTTTTTCGTTTTCCCCTTGAATATATGACGGCCTGTTGAACACATCGCACATGCGTCAAGAAACCATGTAAAACCCAAAAGTTCCAAAAATGCCACCAGGGGCAGCGTCGTCACCAGAACGAATCTCCTGAAATTGGCGAAATCAAGCGTTATAGACTGTGAGATCTCAGCTCTAGAACTTCCGAAGATAAGCCTTTTTTTTTTTTTAAAAAAAAGTTTGGAAAAATGCGTCCAGTAGACACTATATCTCTTTCATTCCCTTTCCTTCAATTTGTAAGTCCTGCCTTCGTTCTCCCATGTTCCTCTATGTCAATCAATGATACAATTCAAAACGGATCAGGCAGGTTCTACAACAAATAGTCAGCTAGTAATTGCTTTACTTTTAGTATAATATGACATTCTCGCTGTCCATACAGTAGGACAAGGCACGCTTAGATTTATAAATATACAAGTTGGGCAAGTAGCCACAGCGCCAGATTTTAAAAGGCAGCAGACTTTTTTTAATTGCCATCTCTTTATTACAGAATCCCGCTGATCTACCTTTCCTGGGAAAGCATCCCACCTGCTTCCTTTGGTTTTAATTTGAAATTTTGAGAAATTCCCTCACATAGCTAGCTACCTTACTTCACACCTAACCATTGGGGAAAAAATAAATTTCGTTGTCAAATAAAATAAATCCGTTCATAGAAACATGGTTGTTTTATCTGATAATTGGTTGGTTGTGCTTTTTGTGGCGCAAGAACAGCAAGGGTCATTCTGAGCCAAACGAGGTGAGAATGTGCACACAGTTTTAAAATAAAAATAAACCTAAAATGGTAAAAATAGATTGAAAATAACGTAACGTTTATCCGATAATAATGTACATAAAATAATCACCAATATCCCCTTCTACCCGTACTCTGCGATTTTCCGTAGCAAGGTTTTTCCTTTAGTGGCTAGCTTAACTTCAAAAGCCAGGTAGAAGGTACCGGTCTTTTAAAAACGACATGGATAAACACTTGGTATGAGGGGTCGCTATATCCGGGGTGCCTCGCACTCAGTATCTGGGCATGAGATGGCGACATTGTGCTGTTTATTCTTACTATAAAGGAATGCTCTAGAAAGATCTCGCAAAAAATTATCGTTTCTGCATTTCGTTTTGCCAGCGAAAGCCATGTTACAAGCCGTATGGTTTAAATTCCACATTCATTCATTATGTTGATTTGTACTGTGGAAAAAATGGCAATAACAAAAAAGAAAACGAACACGTTCTAGAGAGAAATGTCGATGGTTGGGAGAGCAAAATTAAGGGCTTTTAAGAACTAAAAATCATTTAAAAAAATAATCATTTTTAAGGACAGTACGAACCTTGCACAACGGGAAACGTCATCATGACGTAAGACTGGACTAGTTAGTAGGTGTGTGGTCATTTCACTCTAATAAAATAAAAGAAATTATAGACTGAGGGCGTGATTAACTACAAGAAGGCAGGTTGGAAGATAGAGTGATAAAAGAATGTTAGATACAAAAATCAGTTTTTGCGTAGGTACAAGAATCGAGTTTGGTCCAAAATAGCGCAGTTTAACAGTTTTGGAGCAGTAATTTTAAATTGGTGCAGTTGGCGCCGGAGTGTGATCGCCGATATTTTCCAAAGTTGGAAAAATCAGGGACTTTTTAAGTATGATTTTCGTTTTCAAGGACTGTTAAGGACTTTGAAAAGGTAAGAAAAAATTCAAGGACTTTTTAAGGTCAAGTACGAACCCTGCTACTTCGATTTTGTGCAAAGGTTTCACTGACAACATTTATTGTTGAAAAATTAAAAAGAGAACTTTTCATGACATCTGATTTCACAAATTTTTCCAGCATCTTGCTGGAAAAATTTGTAAAAAGTTGTAAAAATTTACACAGTTCATCATACAAATTAGAAACAAGTGGCTGTTCATTCTGAAAAGTATAAAGAAACTTAAAAAACAGCTCACTAATATGAATCAAAAACTACATCGGGAGCAAGAGAAAGTATTCTTCAGCACATTATCATGTCATATTAAGAGTTATTTACACACACACATAGAACTTATTTTTTCGCATGAAATTTAAAAAGCAATGTAGTAAAGCTTCATGTGGTGTTATCAGTATCTTTAGCAATGGAAGAAGAGTATGTCATCTAGAGCTTAAAAACTAGAAAAGGTAGTGTTCCGATACATCTAGCAATGCTTGAAAACTTTTAAAACCTTGTCTCCTGGAAGAAGATGGTTTGAACCACTTATGCACATTGTGAGCATAATCTTCAATCATATTAAAGGTTGCTTCTTTAAGACCACGTCCAAAAACTTTGTGCACAATATGTGGGTTGCAAGACCCAATGCCAGGAAGTCCAGGGGAACCAAATGATTTTACAACGCTGTCCATTTTTTCCCAGAGGGATTTATTTACACTTGAACCGTCCATTGCTAGCATGACCATTCCCGATAAATAAAACCCTTCCACTTCAAGTTCTTTACAAATCTCAGTAAATGTTGTTTATGCTTCTGCATGACCTAAAAATATTGAAGACAAATTGCAATATTGAACTGAGAAACAACAGGACTCACAGACCGGACATACATATCTGTTTTTTCACTTGGGCTGCTGTTATTTCATCTACACATAAAGCTCACATAAGAACTGATGACAACTGACATCAATTCCTGTAAAATGAATGGTCCAAGACCATAAGAGATTATGAAACTTTTGTCTCATCCATAAGAAAGATATCGCTATGAAACGATCTTTCAAGCTTTCACATAAAGCAAACTGGAAATTAGAAACAACTTTAAAAGTTCATAGAAGTTCAGCTTTAACAGGAGCATTACTGCAAAATTATTTGAATGCTTCAATTATGTTCCAACAACTCCCCCTTTACTTGCAAAACGTTTACTCCAACTTTCAGAAAATGCTTACTTTGCTTCGGTAGAATGTTTTATTGCATTAATGCATTTTATTTTATAAGATGGTCTTTCCCCCCTATTTGCACATTAGAGATATACGTTACATAATGAGCAAAATATTTATGGATTATATATGAATTTTAATTAATACAGGACTGATATTAATAGGGACGTTATTAGTTAACAAGAGAAAAGTAGAGTATTTCACCAAAACACGGGACGTTTCACCTAAAAATAGGAGGGGAGCCCTGATAATGTTTTTCAAAACATTATAAAACGTTTTTAGTGGATTTCAATAAATACTGAACTCACTATTGTTTTTGTCTGTCAGTCTACCAACAATAAAAAGGGTAAAGTAAAGGCTTTCTGCAAATACAATGATGATAGCTATTGTTAACATTGAAAATGGGAATAGGAGAATGGAGGGTGGAGCATTGGAGAGTGGAAGTTCGTGAGTTAAAGTGTGAAAGCAAACTACAACTCACCAAATTCAAACTTGCCAACTCTTCAACTTTTGGTAAGTTGACTCTTACTTACTCTCTGAACACTGAAGAGTAAACATGTGTGAACAATATGTATGAACATCATTTATGGCAGCACTCACTGGTTGACCTTTCTATTGATGGCAGGCAGGCAGAGAAAACAAAACAATGACAGATTCAATGTTAATTGAAACCCGTTAAATTTAAATATCAACTTTAGTCGATATTTTGGACTTCTTGTTAATTGCATGTTTCTTTTTTTCGTTATGTCATACTGTGCACGATAAACTCTTCTTAGGTAAAAAAAAATACTTGTTTTCTGCACCTTTTATTTTTTTACCTATATTTTTGCAATGAAGTAAATAACACCCTTCAATATAAAAACTAACAGATTACTAGAAATAATTGAAAAGGCAGGCAAAATTATAAATATCATTCTTTATTACAGCTTAGTATACTACGTTTTTTAAAACTGTATATGCCAGTGGCAATCTTTGAGCACCAACAAGTAATAATTGGGCTATGAAATATTATTACTGAGTGGTAATCATTTAGTAGTTACATTTTATTTATTAAATCTACCAAAACAAATGAATTACTACGGTTATGTATTTTAAAGTTATTTAATGAGACAAAAATATACAATTAGAAATTTATACAATAATACACTATAGCAATGTCATTGTTCTCAACACATGCTGATGGGAAATTGTCAGAGTTTCATGCAATTATGATGTCTTGCAGATATTAAACATACTTTACTTCATTAAAGTCAAATTTTGCCATTCATGACCGGACCAGCTGTAACTTTGTTTCATGTGCTTCTTCTGTTAAAGATTGAAATTTTAATATAAAACTTATCTGAATTCATCACTACAAATGACACATTAAAAATATTAGCAAATATAAAATACTGCATAATAAATAACATTGATATCTTCATAAATTTATTGCTACTCCCTTATGTGCAATAAAACAATTTAGACAAAATCACAACATTTCGGAAAAGGCTAGTAATTCTTAATTTTGTAATGTTAGTTTCACTATCTCTTTAACAATCCCAGTTCTTGGTTGGTCGGTTGAATTTTTAAGGCTCAAGAACAATAAGGGTAATTCTGCACTATAATTACAGTTCTTGTTTCAAACTTGAGAAAATGTTTTTGAGTTGTACATGTGCATGGTTGTTTTTTTTAATGTGTTTGAGGAACAAGGATCATGCATCATCGGGACCTACTATTGTCAGAGGAATCTGAATCACTTATGACCTAGGGAACTAACCCCTGCACTACAATGAGCAGTTAGTAAGCATTCTTTTATTTTTTGGCACCTTTGATAGTCAAACTCAGGATAATGGCATGCTATGCACAAATGAGTTACCATTATACCACAGTAATGTTCTGAAAAAATATTTATATAGAGATTAAAAGGCTAGATGCCAGATTACCACTAGCAAACTAGCAATTAAAGTGAATTTGGCAACAAATTCAGTAGAATCTTTAATACACAGATCAATTTGGACTGAACCTATGTCAGTAAATCGAAATTTGTGGATAATCGAAAATGTGTCAATTTGGAGGTTTGATATCACTTATAGTATAAGTTAGAAACACATATTTTTAGACTGATACATTAAACAGGAAAGAAATCATAAACACTCATGTGAATTTTCCTGGAGGTGGGGGTTGAACTTCTAAAATAGAATATTTTAGTTTAAGGGAGGAGTTTGAGACCCACTTATCTATTTATGGGCATTTATGAAAGTAATGAAAAATAAATATGTTCCTTTTTAACCTGGAAATTTAAACATATCACAAAGGTTTGAAAACGAAGTTTTGTTTGACATAATTTGGATTGTCTTTCCTTTGCATCTCTGTCACAAAACTTCTTTAACAATGTTAATTCTGTGAAAAATATATTTTTAAATATATTATAATACATATATTTTTAAATATATTTTTATAAATATATTTTTAAATAAATATATTTTATAAATATATTTTTTATAAATATATTTTATAAATATATGTTTATAACATATTTTAAATAAATATTAAACGTTAATTCTGTTGAATAAATATTTTTGGTGCTCCAGCCAAACTAAGCCTAAGATAAAGTAATTGCTACAAAAATGAATGTCGGTGGTTAACAGGGTTCTGGATGGAAGACAGTCGAATAATAGACACTCTACTATATTGCCTATAACAAAAATGTTTTTCATTTTCATTTCAAATAAACGAATTAACTGCATACAATTTCCCCTCCCCTTGAAACAATAAAAGTTCTAAATATGATGGTAACTGGTTGCCTATACAAAAGGATACCCTTTATGAACTATAGAATAATAATTCTTATAATATCAGTGGATAAAATTTACATAGTACTGGTGTCAAATAGCTTACACTCTGCTGATGAAATTTAACCTTGCTTCCAGTCTATTGAATGAATATTTTGGCATGCCACTTGTTTGTAAACCTTCAATATTTTGTTTCAAACCATATAAAACCGTATATTATCAGAAGAATGTATAACTGAAAGACTTTGTCTAGTAATCAAAAATATTTAAAATAGCTATAAACGATGATTACAAACATTTATGTCATTCAGAATCTTTGAAGCAGTATAGCTCGGACACTCTTGCACCATAAAAAAATCCAAACAAACATTCAGAAACTGCATACATAACCAAAAAAAAGATCATTCTGTTTTATATTCTGAATATGGACTAACTGAAAAATATTTTATACTGGTCACTGAAAAATATTTTACCAGATATATTTTTAACTGCACAAATTGATTAACTGATATTTCCCTTTAATCTCATTAACGTGCAGTTCTTGCTCAGAAATGGTGCAAAACAGATGTCCCAAAAACTATTTCTGATTCTTGACTGGGTATATAAATACATTTTCTTGTTCTAAATTTTTTGCTTGTTGGAAAAAAAAAGTTCTCAAAATATTAAGCACCCTATTTTAGTACCATAACTATTATTTTCCCTTCTATGTACCCCTTTCCGTTAAGGCTTTTTTCTACCATTCGCAAGTTGCCTCCTTGAACTTATTTTAGTTTTTGCCCAATTTTATTTTGTATCCTACGTTTGTTTTCACTTGTGTTCATCTTTCGCATCTTAATCAGTAATGAATTTTATGAATTAGGAATACACAAAATGAAATTATTTAGTTTTCATATCACAAAATTACAAATATATACCTAAATGCATAGAGAAATACTAACGGAAAATTATTTCCAAGTTTTTAATATAGTAACAGCTATTTTAGTAACCACATAGTATTTTCTTCAAAACGAAACTGACTAGTCACATACGATGCAAGCCAACATTTCCATCTTACCGGTCACCAATAGCATAGCTAAGGGGAGGCCAAGGGGGCAGTTACCCCAGGTGCCACAATTCGGGGGGGGGGTGGCAGTTAGCCTTTAAAAACAAAACTTGTTTTGTTATCCTGTTGGGAAGGGGGGCGGCAACGACAGTCACCCGCCACTGCTGGTCACAAATCTATTTGTTGGGAGAACGAAGAAATCTGTGTGCCTACGGTAGCATACCTATATTTTTTTGTGTGGGTGCTGAATTCAGAGCTTGTTTTCAGTATGCTTCCCAGGTAAAATTTCACTCCCTGTGTTAGAGTTTAAACACATTTCTTTATATACCATTTAACCCTCTGCTTTCTGATGGCTTTTTGTAAACATGATCCCTACACCCGGGACCAGCCAACGTTTGAAATGGAATCATCTGAACTTTCATTGCCCATTCTCCCTATTCTTATCTGAGTTTTAAATCTCCTCTCCCCTCCAGAATCGGGCAGGAACTAAAAAAGGCAGGAAACCTTCAAAACGGGGGAAGATGCTACCCGTTTGTCAGTTGTCCACATCGTGAACCATAGCGCTCTTTTGGCGACATCAGGGAACTACTAAATATACAACTATACATTAGTATATATTAAGTATTATTTTGAAAATGGAATTATTAATCGTATAATGTAAATTTATGAGAAATGTTTTTAGTGATCGGAATAAAATTCAGAAAAATATGATTATTATTATAAATCAGAATGCAATTTATTGCTTATGCATCTATTATGAAATTACTCCGTGCAATGTAAGTATAGATATAAAAGTTTCTAAGTACGTTTATTTATATGATACATTTAGGGCTGGATCTATCGCCCGCAAAATTCCACAACGCTGGAGGTTCAAACAAAAATAAAGCAAAGAATTATGTAGAAATAATGCATAGCCATTATTCAGAGGTTTCTGTTTTCCGAAGGTTTC
>QLNU02015360.1:207716558-207730478 GCA_006491805.2 Dysdera silvatica
TTTGGAATGCAGTCAGGGTTTAAACTATGGTCCCTTTATTCTCAAAATGCGACGAATTAATCTAAAATGCGAGAAAGAAAATTGTGTCCATCACAAAATAGCAACAGTTGTTTAATATCCTGTCAACAAGCTTTGCCTTTTTTTTAATAACCTTGCTTCATGTTTTATTGTTATTTTTCCTAAATCTTAAAATATGTTTCTTACAGTAATTCAAAGCATTGTTGATGTAAATAATTTTATTGGTACGATTTTTCAAGCGATGAAAACAACTAATTTTTTTTTAAGCATTTTGCTTCAACTTTTTTTTTCCCATTTTAGCATTTTTGTGACAGCACTTTTTGAGCCAGCTTAAACACTGAGTACAGTAAAATCCTGCAGTAATCTAAACTAAGAACTAATTAAGTCTTAAGTTAGTGCAGATTAATGAAATATTTAGGGTATCAAAATTTTAAGTTTTTACGTGTTTTAATAGATGCACTGCCATGAGAGAGACTTATTCTTCTCCTGCTGCCAACTAGCATGCAAACAAAGCTGTCGTTGTTGCTATTCATTTGTATGAAATGTATCAGCCATAACTTGATTTCAAGTTGCCTATTGTGATTCTGTATGTTAAATATAGTGTTATATTTTTCTGGTTAGGTAATTGGGTAAGCATAAGCACAGCTTGAGTTCAATAATAAATAAAGTTTTTGAAGCATTTAGGTAAAGGTGAAAGTAGCCAAGTTTGATGAAGAGTTCGAAATCCAGTTTAGATTAACAGGGGTTTGGATTAGCAAAGTTTTAATGTACTTGAAATATTTGAGTATTATTTTAAACATTTAATGTAAATATTCTTGTGTCACTTATAGTTTCCCCTTTCTCTCTTTTAGGCAAAGTTTAAGAAGGAATCAAGAATGAACCCGGACGCCATACAGAAAATCATAAGTAAATAACATTTTTTATTGTATTAAATTCATAGTATCTTGTTAAAAATGCTAAAAAAACTTAAATGCCATATTTAAGCTTTAATAGAAAATTTTTACGAAAAAACAAAAACACAATTGAAGAGCATTTTTTTTTTTAAATTTTACTTGATTAACAGGTCGAAATACAATTAATGACCCAAAGAAAAATCTGAGAAAAAAGCCCAAATAAAGAGAGCTGGACAAGTCTCAGACTCCCCAAAATGAAACAAACAGCAGACAACAGAATAATGATCAAAATTGATACAGCACACAGATGAAAACATGTCAAATCTGAAGCAAGTGAACATTAATCAGGGGAATCAAGTAAAAAAGTTCTCCTCTTTTTAAACATGCACCCTGAAGACATCTAACTGAATCAAGACCAGAATTCGAAGCCCTTAGACCCATAGAGAAAATATGTTTAAATAGATGATTATTATTAACCAGTATGGGGAATTAATTGAAAATCATCACAGGAAGATTATCTTAATTGTATGTCATGCAAATCAATCAGATCCCCATAAAGGCCACAGTTTATTCTTTTGTACATGAAAACATTTAATCTAAAATTAATCAAATTTTTAAATAATAAAATAAGAAATAGAATTTTCAACAAAAATATTCAACTTAGATTGAAGAATTCTAACAACTCTATTTTGAACTCTTTCTATTTTATGAGCATTTCCAATAGATGTAAAGCCCCAAACAATATTACAATAAGAAATATGGGATAACATAAGAGATGTGTAAATAATCTTTAGAGCCCTAACCAGTAAATAATGCTGAACCCAACGTATTATTCCCAATGTTCTACTTATTGGAGACACTAAAGAGCTAATATGAAGATTCCAGGGTAGATTAGACTGAAATATTACTTCCAAAAAGCTTACTAAATCAGAATATGACAATATACTATTATTCGAAAATAAATCTGGATAAATATTTTTAAACATACAATATTATGAAAAATAATACATTTAGTTTTACCTTTATTCACTAATAACCTATTAGCCTTGAACCATAACACGGACATGTTAATTTGAATTTCAGTTTCAGTCACCAGCTAAAATGGATCAAAATATGACCTTGCAAAGACCGTATCGTTAGCAAATGCAACTAGATAGGAACCATGAAAAAATCCCCAAAATAATTTTAATCTCCCAAATAATTTTTTTAAAAAAGAAGAAGAGGGACAAGGACAGAAACCTGTGGAACACTATGAGATATCAATCTAATATCTGACTTACTTCAACTAATTTGAACATACAGTTTACGATTGCATAATTAACTTGATATAAATTCAAAGCAACCTCTCCTAATAGCCAAAGCAAAGTTTTTTCAATAAAATAGAATAGTCGATAGAGTTGAAGGCCTTGTTCACATTAAAAAAAAAAACACCCAAAGAAAATTCTCTAGAATCATAAGTCTCTCAGTGTACCCGTATTGTAGAAAAGCATCTGTTCAGTAGATTTATTCCATTGAAAACATAGTAAAATGGAAAACATAGTAGCGGGAATGGATAAAACGATTTTTTTCAAGGAAGAAAATAAGTCTTCCAGACAACAATTTCAGAAAGTTTTGGACTAACTGATAATACAGAAACATGCCGATAGTTACCAGAGTCTAAGGCTTAGCCCCCTTGAAGGTAGGCACTATCTTTGTAATCTTAAATGCAGAAAGAACTGCTCTGATTAATAATACAATTGAAAAAATTAACAATAATTGGTATCAAAATAACTGTCACATTAATCAGGATGTCTACCATGTCATGGAAGTCAAAAATTGAGAAAAGGGTTGCGGAAGTCAAGAAAAAGGCACTAAATTGATGTTGTAGGTCATGATTATGCCCATTTTTTAAATTTTATGCAATCATTGAATTGTAATTTTTGTACGATATTTTAATGAGTTTTTACTGGTTTAGTTATTTTCAACTGTTTTCCATTATATTTTGACAAAGTTTATGGATTTTTAGCTATTTTTTATATGGCTATTTTATCAGTTGTAAAAAACAGGGAGAGAAACTTTTTTCAAGGTCAAGGAATGTACAAAAATAGTCAAGGAAAAGTCAAGGAACTGGGTTTCTTATTTTTAGTAGACACACTGTTAATGGTAATAGGCTGCAACCATAATGTCCACCTGAGCATACCATTTTAGTTTGAATTTATTCTCAGTTTATACCATATGTACAATCTCACATTGATTGTCGTAAAATGATCCTTGCTGTTCTTGAGCCATAAAAATACAACCAACCAATCCAGCTGAGCAATGAGATCTAATCTTACACAAATCCTTAAACATCTCATTTTCAGTAACTGAAGGAAAGGCTATTGACTGAAGACTTGGGAAAGCCATAAATTCTCTAAAACCATTGTTACTCAAATCAAAAAAAGAATTAATAGCATCTGGGATGTCTGTAAAGAATTTATTTAGTATATTGTTGATTTCAAACCGATCAGTGTGTGTTCCGTTACCCGAACGAATAGAATGCATATCATTACACTTCATTTTCTGACCCACAAGACTGTCCAAACACCTCCACGTTTGGAACAATCACCCTATTCAATCTATTTCTAAAATGTCGGAATGAGTTCAAGTCTTCACTTTCTGTAGTGAAAAGAAACCTAAAAAACATTTTTTTTTCTATTTATTCTTTTACTAATAAAATTTGTCATCCAACATTTCCTATTTCCGTTATTAAAAGAATGTCTAACCAAAGGAAAAATTATAAGCCTGGGTGATCTTTCAATAAATAGATTATATAAGGACTCAATATCCTGAGAGTCAAAGATAGATGCAAAATCAACACTACCCAAAGACAGGAAGAAACTGTCAAAAGCCTCTTGAGAAAATTTCCTAACCTGCATAGAGACAGGGAAAACAGTAGGTCTAGCATCCCTACTCAAAGTGAAACTCAGGAAGAAAAGCAAATAATCACTAATAGAGCAACTCATTAAATCTGCAAGACTGCAGTTGTGGGTTTTAAGATTAACAAGATATAAGTCCAGTAATGTTTGTGAAATCAGAGTAATTCTAAATGGTAACTCAATGAAATTCCTTAAAAAAGATCAGAAGTTGCTAAATTGCATAATTCATAAGCTACAACTGTAGATGAAAGTCAATATTATAATCCCCAATGAGGGCTGGGCAATATCAGAACTTTTACATCACAATATATCGTCAAACTGAAATCACGATATATTGCGATATTAGCGTGCCATTATTTTAATCGCTGTCATGAAATTACAGCCTACATTTCTGCATCTTTTGGTAACAATGATACTCTGTGTTTAGATAATACATTATCACCATCACTACTAAAAATTCATTCTGAAGGAACACTTGTTCCTTGAATTGCTGAAAAAATTTTGCTAAGGTTTTTAACTCTGGAAAACAGTTTTCGTGCGATTTCCACCATATTAAAGGATTTGTTTCTCACTTTCAGCATTATCAAATAGTTATTTAATTCTACTTCAGCTTTTCTTTTTGGATTCATCGCTGGCTCATCCCAAGTCTCATCTTCATCTTCCAATAACTTTGATAAATCCTTCCTGGTAGTTACAACAGACCCGTTTATTTGGTTACTAGTTGGTTCATTAAATCGCAAATATAGGTATATGTGTTGTATAGTAATTTCTTTAATTCCTCTTTGAAAACCTCACCTTGAGTAACCATAATCATATAAAATGATTGCAATCATTCCAGGTATGCTTTTGACCCTTCCCTGATACAGTCCTATCATGTGACATTTCAAGTGCTCTTATATACTCTGTGAATACGGATCATCGTAGTTGTAGCTGCAATAGCAGCCTAGAATGAGGATGGGGGCTTCGGGCCCCTGATATAGCCCTGACCTGCAACATTTTAATTGCCCTCATGCACACTCTTTGAATACTAAATGTCGTAGTCATAGCTCCAATGGCAGTCTAGAAAAAGGATGGAGGCTCTAGGCCCCATTGACACAGCCCTGACATGTGACATTTCAATTGCTCTTGTGTACTCTCTCTAAATATGGAATATCGTAGTCGTAGCAGCCTAGAAAAAGGGTGGGGCTTCAGGGCCCCCTTGATATGGCCCTGACATGAAACATTTCAGTTGCTCTCATGTATACTCTGAATACCAAATATTGTAGTCGTAGCTATAATAGCAGCCTAGAAAAGGGATGGGGCTTTCTCTGTGATACGGTCCTTACTTGCGACATTTCAAGTGTTTTTACATACACTCTCTAAATACAAATTAGCTTAGTCATAGCTCCTATAGCAACCTAAAAAAAAAGGATGGGGCTCTGCCCCCCACAATACACCCTTGACATGTGACATTATTATATATCTATATGAGGGGCCCCGCAAAAGTGACCCAAATCATGCCCCGTACCAGCAAAGTCCATATTAATGTTCAGTAAATGCAAACCGATTTTACTATAAGAAAAATTACCGATGTGCAGAATCACCAATGAACATCGGAATGGAAAGCACCGATATTAACATTGGAATGGAAAGCACTGATATTAACATTTGAATGGAAAGTACCAATATTGACATCAGGATACATTGGTTTTGTAAGATCGGTTTGATATCGTGCATGTGTACATCCCTCAATCTACATTGGTGTTTGAAAGACACTAGTCTGTCAACACACTGGTGATGATTCTGATGAATGAAATTACCTTAGGTCGAATAAAATGAACATGAAAAAACACGGAATACCAGAATTAATTAGCACAGAAAACACTGGTTTACATTTCACACCAAATCCCCTGTTGCCACCTTGTTTCATTTAATTTTGCCATTCATTTACTCACTGCACAGAGGACATGCGTATTGCATGGAACCTTTACTGACGTAAACAGGATTCCTGCACACCTTAAAAACTTGGAATTACTAGGGAATTTAAAATTGTCCCTAAAAGTCAGGAAAAAGTAAAATTTTGTGGTCAAACCTGGAAAAGTTGGGGGGTACCTTCCCAACTCCTGTTTTGAATATCTGAATCCCATGTAATTATGTAGCCATTTTCCTCGCAATTGGTCATGGAATTTTCCAGAAAAGTAAAGTGTTTCCCCTTCAATGTATAATAAAATTGCAGCATAATGCAACATACATATAATCGATCTGCCCGAGCAGCTATGGGTAGAGATTATAAGGTCTGACAGAGTCCCAGCTGCCCGAGGCAAAATAACTATATAAATTAAAATATAAAAACAGGAAGAAATCAATGAAATTATACAAAAAATTTGTTTTCCAAAAGATATTTATAGGTATTTTTGAAATAGTGGGAGTGAACTCAAAATTTTAATTCTGTCAGGAAGAGGGTTCCACACCCTAGGGCCCATACAACCCATGCATGTCAATCCAAGATTTGTTTTGGAGAATTCTGGTATTAGATTATTTAGATTTCTTGTGAAGTGATTATGTCCAGGTAGATTTAAGGATGTGAGTGGGAACACTAGTAAGGAATATTACTTGATGTACACCAAATTCCTATTTTTGCATCTTATGTTCTGTCATTGTGGAGAACCCATTCTTTAACCTTTAGCTTACACGGGTGGGCAGGATATATCGCAGCAGATTTATCTCCCAAAAGAACGAGGCTGGGACAAGCCCTATCCCAGTAATTCCCCACCCCACTTTGTGTTCTTCCCAAGTTAGTGGTCAATTTAGCAGTACAAATGGTTTGATTGCTGGTGATAACGAAAAGAGTTACCAAATAGAGGCCTATTGTACAAATAGGATCTCTTCCCCTCCCTTTCTCTTCTTCACTGCTTTGTATAAAAGTTAACAATCTATTATTAGATTACCCCTATGTTTCTTATCTTTCGCTAATGTAAAGTACATGCCCACTAGTTATTTGGTGTTGTTTATTTGTATTTAAGGGCCATTGTACCTCCCTCCTGACCCCATGTAGCGACGCTTTCAAGTATCACTTAGGTTGATTTGTATGGGTGGTGGGGAGTGAAGAAGCAATACTTCCCTGTATGGAAGAACAAATTTCTTTTTTCCAGTCCCGTAAGCTAAAGGTTAATCTACCCAAATCTAAGTTAGTGTAAAAAAAAAAAAAAATTGAACTTTATGGCAACCTCAATATCATACAAAGGAGTTTTCTTAAAGGCTAGTAGCTTTTAACGGATTGAAGAAAATGGCCTCTTCATGTCGGAAGATTATTTTTCTTAAATTCTAATTCATATTTGATGGAGTAAAAATTTTATACATGTATGTTATTATAAGTATTAATACTTTTATAGGCCCTGCAGTGGTGCAATGTGGTAACATGTTCGCCTAGTGTGCTGTTAACTTATGTTTAATTCCCAACGGTGCAAAGAACGCTTATTCAGAGATCTCATGAAGATCGCACTGCTCACTGTAGTCCGGGGTTTGGTTCCCTAGGCCTTAAGAGGTTTGGATTCCTCGGAAAACAGTAGGTCCCGGCATAGTATGACCACTGTAGTCCTTGAGCCGTAAAACCACAAAAGAAGCAAACAAACAATAGTTTTATATTACTTAGTTTTGCACATAAAAAATCCTGAATAAATACCTGTATATAATTACGTTATCTGAGTGTACACATTTTTTATCATTATCCTGTTTAACCAGTTTGATATTGTTATCTTTCAGCGGTTTTTACCAATTAATTTATAGCTGTATCAATTTTTGTTTGTTTGTTTGCCATGTTTCATTGTGCTGAATTAGTTTTTTTTTTTAAACTTTGAGTTATAACAGCGGTTCCCAAACTGTGTTCTGTGGAGCTTCAGAGCTTCGTGAAATCATTGAAAGTGAAATTACACTTTTCGAAAAGATAGTCCACTTGTTCAGAAAAAAATAAATGGATCTTCATTTTTGGAAAATTATTTTTCACCACATTACAATTACAACATCATTACCTTGATATCGTATTTTAAATGCATTAAAAAATTCACCCAATGGCCCGAGAGGTAGCACTGTCAAAAGTGTAACTGGGTAATGAATCCATTTAATGTTACTTTGAGACCAATCTGTCTGTCATTAACTGATTATGAATGCCTTATGGGCATCATGAATTAATGATAGACAGATTGCACTTTGAAAATTACTTTCCAAAGTAAGTCATGTTCTAAATTTTGATTGTTTAAAACACTGGCCGATAAAGAAAAATATTCCTTCTCCCATTTGCCACAACTAACTTGTGTGAATCAGGCTTTCCTGCTTATGCAGCAACTAGAACCAAATACTAGAGGTTTCTTAGATGCTGAACTTGACATTCTGCGCTTGATATAGGGATGCAATTAACTGTTGAAATCAGTTTCTTCAGTTCAGACTTAAGGACTTCTTTAGGGGCTCCGGCTAATATTTAAATAATCGCCAAAAATGAAGAAGTACCGGAGCCGGGCTCCGGTGGGCTTCCGCCCAATTTAAGCCCTGAGTAAGCATTCATTTTTTTGGCACAGTTGGGAATTGAACCCGGAATAATCACATGCTAGATGAACATGTTACCACTGCACCACCACAGGGCCCATTAGTTACTACTGTTTTGCAATTAAACTAAAACATTTTTATAACTGCTGTTTATTACTAACATGCATATCAACCCTACTTATAGAATACATCAAAAGTGAAAGAGATTCAGGAACTCCATGATAAAAAAATTTTTTAAACAAGGCTCTGTAGGACAGAAATTTGTGAACCACTAATTTATAATATCGATTTTGTTTTCAGACATCTAAAATTCAATGTTTTAAAGCCTTATTTTTTTTTAAGTTTTTTATTTTGTGTGTGTGCATTTCTCTGTTTCAGAGGATTTGTTATTTTTATGGAGCTGGCACGATATGCTGTTACTGATTGCTTGTTGAAATGCGTTATCGTCAAGTTCCTCAATTCCTATAACCTGTGAAGCAACACACACGTTCCAGTCACCGGTGACTGAAATCACTGGTGATTGGAACCTATTATCTGATTGAAATAGGGACCTTGGAATATGTTATTCAAAAGTAACAGTTTAATCTACCATTAGGTGGAAGGTTGTTGTTGTTTAACGATCTCCGCCCTTCAGGTTTTTAAATTAAAACAAAAGGAAGGGGAGGGGATTGTTTTCCCTGGATGACTTGATCGGCGGAATTTTACAGTACAGAGATTGCAATAAAAAAAAAAAAGGGTCTGCCACCTTTTAAAATTTGGTGCTTGGGTTACTTGTTCAGCTTGCCTATTTATAATTCCAGGCATGCCTTCTCATCCTGCTGCATGGAAAATGGTGATGTCTCATTACACTAAAAGTAAAACTATTGCCAATTGGCTATTTGTTATGGTTCTTGCCTAATCTGTTTTGAATTGAATCATCGATTGACACGGAAGAGTTCTGGAGAACAAAGATAGAACTCTCGAACTGCAGGAAAAAAAAATGGTAATATACACTGGACATATTTCCTCAAACGTTTTTTTAAAAAACTGCATATGTTCTGAAATTTTGGAACTGAGACTACATGATCTACAACGATCGATTCCGCCAATGAGCAAAGATCTAATATGATGACTGTGCTACCCCTGGTGGCAGTTTTCAAAATTTTCTGACTGTACGTGGTTTGGTGGTGAAAGTGCGATGTTTTTAATCAGCCATTGTATCATAAACAGGAGGGATGAGAAAAATTATTGTGCATGCTAGTGGTATTTTGTCTATTTTTTTTAGAACCAGTGCATCTTCAAAATTCTGGAACCTGGGTCACACACTCTACAATGTTCAATTCCGACAATCCATGGCGATGTGATTATAAATTTAAAACCAGCTAACTTTATCAACATTAGTTGGTGTATGTTATCTTGTTTAATATTAACTATTTTAACACTTTTAGGGAATTTCTTTTTATTTTCAAATGTTTTATAGTTATGCTGTTTTCTGGATTCTGTTAAATTATAATGCATCCTAAAATATTTCCATTTATTCTTAAAGTAGAATCACAAGGGTAAAGTCAGTTGTGTAGATTATCTCTTGAATTAATTTGTAGACCTATGGTGGCACAGTGGTATTGTGTTCTCATAGCATGTTTTAGTCTGGGTTTGACTCCGTAAGATTCCTAAAAAAGAATACAAATTGGACTATTATGCCATTAACCTGGGTTCGACTGTCAGTAATAATGTCGAATGCATTTTTTTTTTTTAACTGTCCATCGTAGCTGAGAGCCACACAGTGGAAAAGCGTTTGTCTAGCATTTGGTTATCCCAAGTTCGACTCCCAACTGTGCCAAAAAAGAATGCTTATTGTGGTCCGGGGTTTGTTCCATAGGCCTTAAGAGGTTTGGATTAATTGGAAAACTGTAGAACCCAGTGCAGCACGACCCACGTTGTCCTTGCATTGTAAAACTCGAACAGCCAAACCATAATCGAGGATTTGGTGCTTTTGGCAGCAGAGTTTTGAATTCTTCTGGGAACTGTGGATACCAGTGCAGCATGACCTTTGCTGTTCTTGCACCATAAAAACAAAGAACTTACTTGATTGTTATTTGTGGATAGTCCTTATTAGTTTTTATGAAAGTTTTTGTCCTTAAAAGTCCTTAATCTTCTACTTTCTGAAATGGCCTGAGCTACTTGCTTCCTGAAAAGGCCATATGGCCGGTGGGGTGAAGCATGTGGAAATGTGGAGAGGCTTCACCGTCGTCTTCAACTCTCACATCTCCTGAGGGGTTAACTATCTGCGGTTGATTTTATGGCTATGCGCTTTGATGACCTAAGATGACAAATGGTTGCAATTGAAATCTAGTTCACTCTACTCAACTACAATCTCACCAAATTTCATTTGGGAATTCGTTTTGCATTCGTTCAGTCTTGTTTTCTTTTGTTTACAAATTAATTTTATTATTTGCTTGTTCATTTGTTTATGTTGGTTTCTTTTGTTTCATTTTATTTGAAATGGCTTCTCGTAAACACGGTTTACATGACGCCATATGCTATATCTTGAAAGTGATTTTTTTCAATGATAAATTAGGTGATTCCTTTTTACCCGGCGATTTAGTCGTTGATTCTAAGGAAAGTGAAGAGTAAAATGAACTGGAAAGTGAATGTTATAATCATTCATGGAGTAATGATATTAATAATGAACAAATTCGAAAATTGGGTTTTAGAGGAATTCCTGGACCAATCCATGATTTGCCTACAGGATCGACATCATTTGCGTATTTTTCCCTGTTCTTTATATACACCGTAATGAAAACGTTCATAGAAAATTCAAACCTTTATGCGGAATTTTGCCAGGAGCAATCAGGATAAAAAGATGAAAATTGGGAACCCATATTGGCCATTTCCAAAATTTGAGGATTTTTTAGCATGCTTTTAACAATGAGCAACAATCAACCCTAGATTACGAGATTATTAGATCAGAAGTCCTATACTTGGAATCTTATCCTTGGTTGTCCAACCTTTCTTGATAGCGGGCCACTTTTAGAAGTTTTTCACCGATCTCGCAAGTCAGCTGTTTCGAAAAAAAAAAAAAAAAAAAAGGGGCGGGGGGATGAATGCCAGCCTCCCTTCAAAGTTTTTTCTGGTTATTCATTTATTTACTTAGGACATGGAAAGAGGTCACACCCATATGGTCACCGAGATCTAAAATTTTTGTTTTGGATTTTCTTTCTAAACAGCTGTCGGAGGGTCGGATTGTGGCCCGCGGGTCGAATGTTGGACAACCCTGGATGTAGACAGTTCTTTTAATTTATGTCGTTGATAATGTCATTACTTGGACAAAAAAGTCCTTGAGCTTGCGAAATTAAAATAGAGAAACTATAGTTGTAACGTTATTAAAAACATTCCGTTTGAAAGCTGAAACAATAACACGTCAATGAAAACGCTGCCATGCAGAAAAGAGCGCCATACAATACAATCCAACAAAAGGTATAATTACATCAAATAAATGACAAAGTGCATTTTTTTTATTTCGTACTAAATACACTACGCCGAAAAATATAACCGCATTCCTTAGATTAAAAAAAAAGAAAGAAAATATTTTAAACTTTGAATGATGTTACCTATCATAAAATTTTCCTTTGAAATTGGGAGGAGCTCATGGAACCCTAATACCAACATTGGGGGGGACGGGTCCGCCTGTCCCCCCACGGCAATCCAAGGCGACAGAATACTGCCGCCTTTTATATTTGGTTGATATTCGCACATCAATAAATTTCAAAATGGGTCAATTGCCTATGATTTGCTATCTTAAAATATACCCTGTTCTATTGACTAAAGCAAATTGATTTTTCTGGAAAATTATCCTTTTAACCGATATCGAACCATTACTACTAAGTAGACTCTCGGTGACATAAAAGTTTAAAATTTGGTTTAGTTTGTTAGTTTTACGTCCCAAAGCTACACTTTGGGCTGTCTTAGATGGGACCGCTGTCTTTACATGACCTCCGAAACACAATACGTTTCCAAAGAAACAAACAGCACGCGGGGATTCGAACTGCCATTCGAGTAAGTTGCCAGGCTAACGCTTTAAACAACCAAGCCACTGGATTCCCCAACAGATAAAAAAAAATAAAGAAAGAAATTAACGCTAATTTACTTATTCGCTTATTGGGGGCCGTTCAAGTATTACGTAAGCATCTTTGGGGGAGGGGGAGAGATTTGCTTATTTTTGCTGACAACGGGGAGGGGTGAGTGTGAACCATACTTACGTAAGATACAGAAAATAATAAAACCAACACATAGTCAGAAAGTGACAGCCGCCCTGACAGAACTACAATACTGGGATGCAAGACAGGCGCATTACGTGTAGAAGATATAAAATACACGTAATCACAGTTAAATATTTAATTATTTAAATCAGTGGCTGGCTGTCAAGTTGTTTTTGCTCGGGGGCCACCTTCTAGACTTCTCGTGGCCCCTCTAATATTTTTAAATTAAAACGAACGTATTATTTTTAATAAATGCATTTTATCAAATCCACTTCTTATTTATCCACTATTTACTTACCACATAAGAAATCTTAATACGTAATAAAAATGTCACAAAATTCTTTATAATAAAATATTATATTATATATAAATATATTGTTATCCTTTATAGTTTAATATGTATAATATATGTACACTATACATATTTTTATAAATATCTATAATTAAAATCGTGCGTAGCATGAAGTGGGTGAGTCAGGCATTTGCTTATTTTTTCTTACAAGGTGGAGGGGGAGTATAAAATGGCCAGAAATGTGCTGACGTAATACTTGAACGGCCCCTTGCCTATTTACATGTTTCAAATTATTTGCTAATTCAAATACTGCATGCAACTGAAAAAAGAAGTAGAAACTGCAACTGTTACTTTTGCAATATTCGAATAACGAAACCTTCGGAAAACAGAAACCTCCGAATAACGGCTGTGCATTATTTCTACGTAATTCTTCGCTTTATTTTTGTTTGAAGCCCCAGCGCTGTGGGGTTTTGCGGGCGATAGATCCGGCCCTGAATGTATTATACAAATAAACGTTTTTCAAAATTTTTAAATCTATACTTAAATTGAATGGAATACTTTCATAATAGATGCATAAGTAATAAACTACATTCTGATATATAATAATAATCATATTTTTCTAAATTCTATTTCAAACATTTTGTTATTCCGATCACTAAAACTATTTCTAATAAATTTACATTATACAATTAATAATATTATTTTCATATTAAGTATTATTTTGAAAATAATATTGCTACTTGGAAAATAATAATATTATTTTCAAAATAATACTTAATATATCCTAATTTATATTTATTAGTTCCCTGATGTCGCCAAAAGAGCGCAACGGTTTACGATGTGGGCGACTGACAAACGGGTAGCGTCTACCAGCGTTTTGAAGCTTTCCCACCTTTTTTAGTTCCTGCACGATTCTGGAGGGGAGAGCAGATTTAAAACTCAGATAAGAATAGGGAGAAGGGGCAACAAAAGTTCGGATGATTCCATTTCAAACGTCGGCCGGTCTCGAGAGTAGGGATCACGTTTACGAAAAACCATCAGAAAGCAGAGGGTTAAATATTCAT
>QLNU02015360.1:207744696-207766644 GCA_006491805.2 Dysdera silvatica
AACAGTGAATTAAACGAAGACACTGAAATAGTCGAAGGAACAGCTCCTAAAATCTTAAAAGAAGAAGTTTCATTTGCAATAAAAAATATGAAGAAAGGAAGAGCCCCTGGTGATGATGGTATTACATTAGATATCCTAAAAGAAGCTGGAGAATATGTAGAAGACATACTTGCAAAATTCTTTACCAAATGTCTTAACAGCGGTAACATACCAAACCAATGGGATTCTGCAACAGTAATTCTTTTGCATAAAAAAGGTGATAAAGAGGATTTGAAAAATTACCGACCAATTAGCTTGTTACCTGCTATTTATAAAATCTTCACAAAAGTGCTAACACATCGCCTGCAGAAAAAATTAGATGCAGCTCAACCAAGAGAACAAGCTGGATTTCGAAGTGGATTCAGTACAGTGGACCATATTCAAGTATTAAGAGAATTAATTGAAAGAACACATGAATATGAACTTCCATTGTGTGTGGCATTTATTGACTATGAGAAGGCCTTTGACTCTATTAAAACATCAGCAGTCATCAACTCTTTAAGATCAACAGACATTGAGGATGTGTACATTGACATGGTGAAACGTGTGTATAAAAATGCAAGTGCAAAATTTCGGTTACATAAAGATACCAAAACTATCAAACTTGGCAAAGGGGTGAGGCAGGGAGATACCATTTCTCCAAAACTTTTTACTTCAGCTTTACAGATGATTTTTCAGCAGATAAATTGGAATAACAAGGGAATAAAAATAAATGGTGAATATTTAAATCATTTGCGGTTTGCTGATGACATTGTTATTTTTTCAACGAACCCATTAGAACTCCAAGACATGGTACAGGAGCTCTCAACTAGAAGTAAAGAAGTTGGACTCAAGATGAACCTACAAAAAACTAAGATCATGTTCAATAATTTCGTAGAGGAAACAAAAATACAAGTTGACAACATTGAGCTAGAAATTGCTGATTCATATATTTACCTTGGCCAGCTGATTTCAATGGATGGCAACATTATGAAAGAACTCAACAGACGTATTAAACTTGGCTGGAGTGCATTTGGAAGAAACAGTTTTATCCTGAAGGGGAAATTGCCTTTGTGTCTAAAAAGAAAGGTCTTCAACCAGTGTGTATTGCCAGTCCTCTCTTATGGATCAGAGACATGGAGTCTAACAGTTGGAGCAATACGAAAGTTACAGACAACGCAAAGGAGCATGGAGAGGTGCATGCTTGGAATAACTAGGAGAGATCGAAAAAGAAACACTTGGGTGAGAGAGCAAACTAGAGTAGAGGACATCATTGTTAAAGTAAAAGGGCTGAAATGGCGATGGGCTGGGCATATTGCAAGAAGAACTGATCAACGATGGACAACAGAAATTCTGAACTGGATTCCAAGAGACCACCGAAGACCTAGAAAACGTCCTCAAACTAGATGGGTGGATGAAATAAGAAAACAGGTTGGGGTGACGTGGAAGCGAATTGCTCAGGATAGACTTGTGTGGAAAGCATTTGGAGAGACCTTCATCCAGCAGTGGATAGATAATGGTTGAATATGATGATGATGATATATATATATATATATATACACACATATATATATATATATACACAAACATATATATATATTGCTAAGAATTTGTTTTGTTTTCCGGTAGGTGGCATGACCTCCCTTTTGTATAGGGGGTGCTCAATAAGTCACAATTTTAAAATAAGTCGCTTAGAAGTCGCAAAGCGACGGTGAAGAAGGGAGCATTTCCCTTACGTTCTTGATTTCCAATATGTATGTGTTTGTAAATGCTTATTAATTAAAGTTTGTGGAATAATACAGTCTTCACTTATTTCGACGGATATCACGTAACAAAGTGGTCACTGTTGGCCTGAGGATCTGGCTTATTGTAAATTGTTTTAAAAGGAAAAGACGAAACAAAACTGATTGGAAATGGCTTCCACTGAGCTTGCACAAATAACCATGTTTAACGGAAAACAAGAATATATATGAGGACAAGTCATAAGAATCAAGGCGATTTTACAAGGTGACAACATGCGTGTGGATAGTACGGAAATTAATCAAAAACTGTCTACCCTGGAAAAATCACGTGGCAAGTTAGAGGATATGAGTAGTGAATACTATTCTTCTCTTTCGGACTATGAATTGCCACGTTTTGAAGCAAGTTCAGGTGAACTACAGATTGACCTCGAAGCATGCGAGGTAAGCTTTCAAAAGCTGCTCAATCCAAATTCTATTTCAAATGGTATAAATAGTCTCTCCTCTGGTGGTTGTCAACTAAAATTACCTTCAACTAATCTTCCCGAATTCTCAGGCTTATATGTTGAATGGTTGTCATCCAAAAACAAATTATGACCCTGTACAAATGAGAAACAGATAAATGATGTCCCACTATATTTTTTTTCCCTTCACTCATGGGAGTATTTAGTATACCTTGAAGCAAGTTCTTACAGATACCCTATTCTGAAAAGAAAAGGTGTCAAGGTCCAATATATTACTAACCACTTTTTCACAGGGTAGGCAGAGGAGCATCTTCTTTTTATTTACTTGACATTTACTTAGTGATAAATTATCACCAAACCACACTTCCGTAACTATCTGTTGCCTTCCCCTTCCATTCTCCCTCAATTCACCACCTTCTTTTGGGATTTATTGTATGAACTGTGAAGGCCAGTGGAGCTAATCTCTGGGAATTTAAATGAACTTCCTTTGTAGGGAAAACGGTTTCGGGTTTCCTGCACATTTAGCTATTCAAAACAAAAGTGACGAAAGTTTCTCCCAGACTTTTCCACAGGGTTCCCGCTCACATTGAAGGAAAAAATTCCCTGACTTTCCAGGTTTTTCCTTGACTTAGCCAGCAAAATTGCATGACCAATCACAAACAATTTTTAACTGAACTTTGGTTGTGAGGAAAATGGCTTCACGTTCACAGAATATTTATTCAAAACAGAAGTTAAGAAGGTTTGACCTGATTTTTGCAAGGTTTGGCCAAAAAATCTCGTTTTCCTCAGACCTTTACAGACATTTTCAAATTCCTTAACAATTCCAGATTACGTAGGAACCGTTTTATTTTATAATAATGCACATAAGATAATCATAAATGTCTCCCCCTTCTCCTCTTCCTTCACAATTTTCCATCGCAAAATATTTTCTTTGGTGACTAGCTTAATTTTGAAAACCAGGTAGAATGGTGCGCCCTTCTAAAAATGGCTGGGATGAACACTGTACACACACACAGAATAAAATCTCTCTTAACCGATAGCTAATTATAAAATATATAATGTGGATACGAGGGATTATGCCTCAGACTTTAAATCAGAGTCCAGAAAAGGGGTGATGTAGTGGTCATTCTTGCTCTAAAGAAATGCTTTTGCAAGTTTCCAAGGGGAATTCTCCTTTATTCATATTCCCAAAGGCAGTTCTCCCCTATGAATGTTCCCATTGTTCGCAAAAGGCACAGTAAAACCAGCATAGTGTGAATTCCATGCTCGTCCTTTATGCTTATTCATATTGTGAGATGAATGACAGTAATAGAAATTGAAACTAAAACATACTACAGTGAAATTCCCAGGAACAGAAGAACGTTTCAAAGAAATTACATTTTAAAGACTTATTGCAAATTTCTCGTGAAAATAAAAATGTTTAAGGACCGAGAATCACTTGCTAAAAAATTAAGGACTTCTAAAGACCGTACAAGCCCTGGCTACAACTATCGAAATAAAATAAAACTGCAGCATCATATACTTACTCTGGTTCATGATCATTTACTTCTGTACAAGTATCACCAGTAACAGGTTGCAATTTAGTCCAGAGACTTTCCAGACATCTATTTAAAAAATGTAATTTAATCCATTAATATAACGTTAACATAAAAATCAAAATGCCATAAGTAAATTAAAATGAATAAAGTGTGGATACAGAAAGTACTGTATTCTAGCATTCTGATTGCCAGACAAAATTGGCCACCAGTTGACAATTGCTAAGGGGGCAGTTAAACAAATGACTTTCGTTAAACTTGTCCTGTTAGACAGTTACAGGTTTACGACTTTTTCATTAAATAAACATTTAAACAACTTTAATTATACTTTGCCCCATTTTTTTTAAGTATTACAGATTTAACAAATTTTGTAAAATGATCATTCACTGATCTGCTAATCCTATTATCAGGGACGTCTTAATGAGAGACCAATGGAATATAGGCACCAAACTGGTGAAGTTTTATTTTTTATTACAAAAATTTGTAAATTTAAAATTCAGTGGTAAAAGGACCCCAAACGCATTAAGAGAGTGCTGCATATGACTGTGATTTATAAAACTCACCGGACAATTTTTATCACTGCCTGACAGTTTGAAACTTCATGCATGTATAGAATAAAGAATTACAAAGTTAAGAAATCAAACAACAGTATAAACCAACATTTATTGTCAGGTCCCACCAAACGCAGAAACGTTTCTTTCGAACGTTTTGTACACAAAACCATTGTTGTTAAAATATTACTAGTTATACAATATTTAATTTGCTTTCTTGTTTGTGACTGTGTGAAATGGTTTGATTTAACGTGATGTTATGCGAAAATAGAAAACTTGGTAGAGAATGAAAAAGATCTTGCAAGAGAGACGTTCGTTAACATTTAATGGAAAATTTTGATTTCTGGTTTATGTTTTAATTTTGCAGTGATTAAATCTTTTTGTTAATTATATCGTCTGTTCTTGGACCTTCGTAATTCTCATTACAAGGGGTGAATTACTTGGTAATGTATATTTAACTCGACCTTTAGCCAAAATGAAACCTCAACTAGCCATTTATCCTGGTGATCTTATTGGCTACATATTCGGCTTATCGTAATATAGGACTTGCTACAAGGAGTTCGGTCTCAGCTCTGGTGGCGTGTGGTCCGGACTGGCGGGTATCAGTTCTGGCTCGCTTAAGACGAAGTGTTTGGGACATTCATTTTGGCCGCCGGGCGGTGGTGGATCGATGTCTGCTTCTGCTATTCTGGGACCGGACTCCGCCCTCCCTCGTAATTCGGACTTCGTCGCTGGGGCCGTGCTTGGCCTTCTGTCCATGACGGGCGTTCGCCATTGTCTTCGTCCGCTGCGATCGCTTGGGGGCCAGCTTTCGCAAACAGTGGATGATACTTTGGCATGTGATGCCTGTCCGGATTGTTCTGGTCTCGTGCGCCCTGGTTGCGGGGAATGATTTTCTCCTGTTCTCTGCTGCTCGCTGCACCGCACCCACTCAACGGTG
Organism: Dysdera silvatica; assembly: GCA_006491805.2. Classification (NCBI taxonomy): domain Eukaryota; kingdom Metazoa; phylum Arthropoda; class Arachnida; order Araneae; family Dysderidae; genus Dysdera; species Dysdera silvatica. The sequence goes on from QLNU02015360.1 coordinate 207,749,944, forward strand.
TCCGGTGGTCTCCTGTAGGAATACCGGCTGGCCCGGGGTGTTCTTCCGCGCCACCCATCTATTTCGGCCACTCTTCGGGGCGGACTGATCGTGGATGGCCTCCGGTCGACGTTGAATGACGACAACCATGTGAGCTGTGCGTCTCTGTACGCCTGTTTCGATCGACAATCCCCCCCCCCAATGCCCTTTTTTGGTCCACTGGTCATCATAACATCTGACGTAAAAGCCTGTCTGAGAATACAGCGCTGTCACCTTCGGCGGCCACCCTTCCCAATAATCTCCTTGCACAATACGATGATGAGGACTTGCTACCAAAGACCAACAACCACAGTTTCACCATCTAATCACGTCATAACATCGGCGCTGGTATCACTATGCCAATAAACGTTGATTTATATTGTTTGATTTAATCTGCGTAGTGTTCGATTTATATAAATAAGTTAAGGAAGTTAGACTTCTGTCTTATGAGATTTACAGTCTATATACAGGGTAGCCATAATTACAGGTGAAGTGTTTTAGAGCCCAGTAGCAGGTTAATAGATAAAATCTATTACGGCCAAATTCAACAAAATTTTGTGTACATACTCCTACGGCCTACGATTTTCATTCAAGACCATTAACAAATGTGAAAAAAATGTGGCACATGTTTTACTAATTCAGTTACACAGTTCCCACTCTTTTGTCCTGATGAAATTCAAGGACTTTTTAAGGAATTTTCAAGGACCAAATGACGTTTTTCAAAGACCTTACATTGTCAATCGCAATGTACATAAAAATTAAAAATGCAAGACATTATAAGCATAATATTAAAATTGAGTGTTTAATTATGTTATTCCTTTTCAACTTGGCACACTGCCAGCAAAAGCTACCCTTTTTGCATTCCTTGCATCAGGGACACTTGGTGGGTGGGGGAGGAAGGTGTGTGTCCAAAGCACTACTGGGTTTGTTCCGGAAAGGAGAAGAAATACCTGTTTTCTTTCTTTTATCGAAGCCTGAAGAAAGGTTTTGAGAAAAATTCAAGGACCGTGGGAACAATGGGTTATTTAGTCAATCTTGTGGCTTTTATCCACCAAAATTAAAGTCCCATAGAAATAATTTATTTTTCTTCAGGCACAAGGACAGATAAAGCTCATGCTATGCTGGGATCTACAGTTTTCTAAAGAATCCAAACCTCTTAAGACACAAGGAACTAACCCCTGGACTGCAATGAACATTTGTCGATAAGCATTCTATTTTGGTACTGTTAGGAATCGAATCCACATTAACAGCACACTAAGAAAATGTGTTACCACTGCAGGGCCAATTTATTTATATGAAGCAAGGAAAACTAAGGTTATGAGGTATCAGAATCTGTAGTTTTCTGAGGGACCTGAATCTCTGCCACCTGGGAAATTAAATCTTGGACTACTGGGCAGAAGAGAATGGCAAGTGTTCCATAACACCACTGGGGAATTGAACTTGGGATTTGATGATGGTAGAGAAACTTACCACCTCTATGAGAATCAAGGGTTGATAAGCAATAATATATCCATAATAATATACTATTATTAAAAAACACTAAAACAATTCACCATGTACAATTCACATAAGCTGCCCTTCTGGTATTCTCCAGTAGCCTAAAAATTGTAAATTACTCCTATATTTAATGTTTATGTTTTTATGGAGCAAGGACAGCAAAGATCATGCTGCAGTGGGATTTACAGTTTTTCAAGGAATCTAAACCTCTGCTGCAGGGTGTCACAATGATTTTAATCATGCAATTTAAAAAAAAAAAACACATGGTTAAAATCTAAATTTATGTCATGACCTTTTCAAATTTCAATGCTTTAAATAGAATTTTTTAATTTATTTTTTAAAATACGTTTAAACTGATTTTTTAAATAAATCAATGGTTTAAATTTGATTTGATGAAAAACAATGATTTAAGTGGATTTTTAATGTAAGGAATAAAAATTAAATTAAATAAAAATAATAGAAATCATTTAAAATAAAAATGACTTTCTTTTTATCATTTTGCAAAACACAGTACAAGTAAAAACAAATTTTCTGATTATCTTGCTGCAGTTGTTTAGAGTTTATGGTCAGCTACTACTAAAGGGAAAATAATGTACATTTACCAGATATTTCCTCACTCTAACATAACATATTATTTAAATCACCAAATATTTTCACTATCATTTTGCTTGGGCCAGATACAATGAATTGAATGGCACAGGATTGAATCTGCCAAGAAAAGTGCATTGGAATTTTATGTGTGATTGTTTAGAGAATTACATTAAAAACTGGCCAATTTTTATACAGATAGTTGAAGAAAATGGAGATGTAATAGATGCAAAAATAAACTTGAAAGTTATAAACATGGGTATAAAAAAGTATGTTAAAAACCACCTCCTTAGGTTGAAACCGATTTCTGTTGCTTTAGATAAAATTAAAAACAATAGATGCAGTATTTCGAAAATAGTAGAAGTTTGGAAAGATCTAGAGAACAGTATAAAAGACCTTGCTTGTAAAACATCTTTGTATGCTAAGATGTTTAAATTATGCTATGAGCAATCTGCATCTCTAACTTACAACTTGGTTCATTTATTATCATCAAATTTTAAAACAGAATGCTTGTCAAAGAGTGAGGAAGAGCAAAAAATCGGTTTTGTAAAACAGGAGTATAAAAATATCTCATTATCAAACATCATTCTTACATTTATTGTCTATCCACCACCTCTCAAATGATGCTTTATTTGAAGAGACAGTAAATCAATTTCCACTTTTCAGTGATGGTGATCATTGGCCCTCATAAAAGAAAGTGTTGACCAAAAGGAATTTAAGACTATTATTGACCTAGCTAAGGGAACCTATGGTGGAGTTTAAAGCATGTTTTCCACATTTTGACTTGTGCATAGCGAGTTTCAAAATCAATTAGGAGTTGAAACAGCAGCGAAGTTAACATTATTATTTAAATCCTTAAAAGTTGGATTTTAATATCACAATTGAAATCTCTAATGCATATTGTAGCCTCAATAAACAAGAAATCAAGATACTGAATGTATATGTTATTAAATACGAGGTGTGATCAAAAAGTAACAGGACTGGTGCTCAACGCTTAAGGAAAATGCACGGAGTAAAGACGCTCGACAGATATTGACCTTGAACCCTCCCACGCATGCACCGAAAGTCACAACGTCATAGCTCCCACCACTTCTTTACAGTAGAGTTTTGAACAAATGTCATTACTGTGTTGTCGTCGCATTCATTATGGCAGAGAAATTTGAACGGAGACTCTGCATCAAATTTTGCCAAAATCTTGGGTATATTGAGCGATATTTTTGCTGAGACTTGTGCAAAATTGAAGAATGTTTATGGGGAAGAGAGTATGAGCAATGCAAGAGTTGTTGAGTGGTTCAAACATTTCCAAGATGGCAGTGAAATTGTCGAAAGTCATGAATGTCTGGGGAGGCCCTCAACCAACAAAACTGATCAAAACATCCAAGATGTGCATTCAGCTGTGCCAGAAAATCGTCGAACCATTATTTGTGAGTTATCTGAAGAGTACCACATTAGCTACAATTCAGTTCAATCTATTCTGACTCAAGATTTGAGTATGAGACGTGTGTTTGCCAAGTTTGTGCCAAAACTGCTCTCTGCAGACCAAACAGACCGGCTTTCAGCTGAATTTGATCTCCTTGAATGGCCAAGCATTAAATTCTCCCTACATCCACCATATTCTCCAGATATCGTCCTTTGCGACTTTTTGCTCTTTCCAAAAATTAAGTCCCACTTGAAAGGAAGATGATATCAGGGTGTCGAAATCCAACAAAAGAGCTGATCACTATCCCAGAAAATGAGTTCCAGTGGCTTTCAACAATGGAAAAAACATGGGATGAAGTGTGGGACTTTAGACGGGGACTACTTCGAAGGAGATTAAATGCCAAATCTGCAAGTACTGTCGTTTTGTTTTAGCTGATCCCAAACTTTTTGAATACACCTGGTACATTGAGATAGCCATTTGAAGCTTAAGGGGGGCATAAATTAGACATTAAAATCTTGTAGAAATGAAGCTGAATGAAAAATTTGGTTTATTTCTGAGGTGAACAATCTTAACCATAAAAAATCAGTTGAAATAAAAAAATTCAATTTAAATCAAAAATGATTTTAATCAAAAAATCATTTTTTTTAAATCATGATTTTTTAACACCCTGTTCTGCAGCCAAGGAAACCAAACCCCAGATTATGGTGGATAGAAAAATGACATGCACTTCACAATACCATTGGGAATCAAATATACGAGGGGTATTCAAAACGTAAGTTTTCCTAATTTTTTATATCAAATTACGTAAGATACCGGAAGTTTACTTGTGCAGGGAATTTTGATTTGGATTTAGTGGCAACACTTGGATCCAATTTGGTGACCTTCAAGCACTGAAGCCTCATTTGATAGCTAACCGCCATGGAGACCCCACTTCGTTTTTCTGCCATCTGTGAAATATGCAGTGCGATTCATTTTTTGACTACGAAAATGGAATTGGCAGTGAACATTCATCGTCAATTATGCAGTGTTTATGGTGAAGGCGTCATGTCCATACAAATGGCTCATCGTTGGCAAACAATGTTTACTAAAGGCAAAGAAAATGTTCATGATGATGAGCATACCGGGCAACCAATGACATCCTGCCAAGCCAACGCCATTGCTGTTGTGCGCGAGGTCACTGGCACCATTATGCGGCTTACACTCAACGAAATCCTGACTGAACTGCCACCAGATACTGAAATTAATCGGACATCTCTTTTCAACATCATGGTTCAAGACCTTGAACTTTCAAAAGTGTGTGACAGATGGGTGCCACGCTTATTGACTGATGCCCATAAGCAGAATCGCTTGCCGGCTGCACAATCTTTTTTGAAATTGTTTGAAGATGAAGGTGACACCCCGTTTTCAAGAAAAGTCACTGGTGACGAAGCATGGATTCACCATTCAACTCCCGAAACAAAATGACGAAGTATGGTATGGCAAAAAAAAAGGAGAGAAAACTCCCAAAAAAGCCAAACTGGTTGCATCAGCAGGAAAGGTGATGGCCACAGTTTTTTGGGACTGCCATAGCATATTGCTGATTGATTATCTGCCTCGTGGAATGACAATGAACACACAGTGGTACTGTGAAGTGCTGACCAGATTTCGTCGTGCTATTCAGAACAAACGGCGGGGGCTTTTGTTAAATAATAATTTAATAAATAATTCTGATTTTTCACGACAAAGCCCAGCCTCACGCTGTTCAAACAACAACGTAGCTTCTTCAGAAATTTAAATGGGAGATTTTCAAGCACGCTGCTTACTCTCCTGACCTTGCTCCAAGTGACTTCCATCTGTTTCTTGCACTTAAAAATCATCTCAGCGGTTGCCGCTTCGCCAATGACAATGAAGTGCAAGAGGAGGTCCAAAACTGGTTTCAAAATTTGGTGGCAGAATGATATGAAGAGGAAATCAAAAAACTTTTGCTTAGGTACCAGAAACGCTTGGAAAGGGATGGAAATTATGTGGAAAATAAAAAAAAAAAATAAATGTACAAAGGTAAATAAATATGTTTGGTAATTTCATAATTTTTTTTTTTTTTCCTCAATAAGGTAAACTTCCTTTTTGAATACCTATCATAGGTTAATGACAGGGTGGGTGGATAGATGTGTTATTACTATGCTATCATAGGGCAATGAACTTTCACTTTTTCGAAGCATTCAAACCCCTTACGGTCTAGGAAATCTACCTCCCCACAGTATAGTGAACAGTTAGTTGGGGTAATCTCTTTTTTTTTTTTTTTGCACTGTGGACCGCAGATTAATAGCGTGTTAAGTAATTGTGTTGCCACTGAAAACCACCGCATCGACATATAATTCCAAGACAATTTTTGCAATAATGTATAAAAAGAAATATGTATAAATTTTACAAACCCTTCACACTATAGCTTTGTGTAACAAGTATGTCTCCATTATGGTAACTTTATAATTAATCAATTACCATAACCACATTCTAATTTATTCCATTGTTCATAATCTTCAAAATAAAGAATAACAACCAATTCACAACATATTATAATGTACTCATGGATATGCTTAGACTTCACAAGATATAATAAAAAAAATAGATAAAAAAATTAAACCCTTCATAAAAAATAGACTATAAATAGTTTAAATTGCATTTATATACAGCAGAACATTATCGAAATTAATTAAGACTCAACTTAGTCTCAGTAATCAAAAGTTCATATAATCGAACATTTTAATATCAAAAATACGAAGAAAAAACTGCACTAATTTCTTATCAAAATTATATTGGTTGGTTATATTTTTATAAAGTAAGGACAACAATGAATCAAAGTCATACATAACTAAGTGGATTATAGTACCCTAAAATATAAATATTATAATCTTTATGACATTGATAACCATTATTTCCTTACCACAATGAAGATCTGTTTACAGCATTCTAATAATCAAAATTTTATTATTATGTATAATCATACAATAACTTTGAATTAAAAAAAAAATCAATCTTGCACATATCAGAAATTCTAAGTTCAGTATTGGCATTTTTAAACCACATTACTAAAACAGATATAAACTATAATAATGCCCTTACTCTGCATTATGACTAGCCACAAATTCACTTTCAGGCCTGTTGTTTTCCAAATGCCTATTTAAAAATAAAAACAAGTCAATAAATTAAAATCATGAATGGAACTCCAAATATTAAGAGATGTTTGGTCTTACCATTATGTAGTAGTTTCCTTAATTGATATTTAAAAAATTTCTTGCTTTTTTAAACATACTGCTAAATTAAGCAGACGTAAGCTTTAATCAAGGTTTAAGTAGGGTTTGTACATATTTCCTTATGTGAAGTTTAAGGACTAGGAATGAAAACAATTAAGGACTTATTAGCAAACAGGAATCGAACAAATCAGATATAAGCTATGAAAATGACTTTATATTTATAATAACTTTTTAATAATAAAATAAAAGTTAGGGTGTGTTATATAATTAAACATAATTTCAGAATTAACAATTGTGAAACAAGAAGAGTTATGAATGAAAAGCAATTCCCTAAAATTGATCAAGCAGTTAACTTTAAACAAGATAATATAAATCAAAATATGCTTGATAATTAAAGTTAATGGGTTTCAGATTTATATTAAATTTTTATTCAATATATACTACTTATAATTAAAATTTAATTCGATCGATGGAATTGAAAGTTGCAGACCATACAATCCCAGCTGCAGAATTTAAGGTGTACCGGTTTTTAAAAAAGTTGGGCCAAATTCTGTAAAGGCGCACTGGGTACTCTTTTTTAGTTCCTCCTGTTCCAGATATGACGGTCAATCACAAATATGACATCTTCGTCACAAAACCATATAAAAAGGTTCAAAGAATGTCGTTAAGTCACCAAATTGAATCTCTCTCAATCGGTGGAAAGGATCTTTGCCACAAACCGTGGGACACAGGTTCCAGAAAACAGACTAATTATTAAAAAAAGACGAAATGTCGCAAGGGGACGCTGCCATAGTCTTGCCAACCTGTCCAAAGGAAAGCAAAATTTCCCATATCAGCTCGAAATTTCCCTGAATTTTTTTTTTTTTTTTGAGAAAATGAGTTTTCATTTGATCTCATATTCAGACACCTACACACGTCTTTCGATGCAAAATGGTACAAAAATTGTACCGTACAATTCCTACAACTGCATATTGCAACTAATAAATGTAAAAAAAGTTCTTTAAATTTATAGGTAGTGTTCTTTTTTTTGTGCTTTTCTCAAAAAATATTGATTTTGTAACATATCCCCTTTTAACAATGCCTACTTCAATTATATAAGATGCATATTAATTAAGAAAATTGTTGCTACAATTATGCCCAACACGGATCTACCTTTTTGTGTAACTTCAAATGATTGTTTTTGATTGAAAAAGTGCAGCGACTGACATTGTTTGATTGGAGTGACAAGCAAATTACTTGTACCATATTCAAAGCGACCTGTTGAATGGGATAAGCTTGCATTGGCGGAGATGAAAAAATAAAATGATTTTAAAAAATACTCTCTCCTTAATCCAGGGTTTGAAATTAGCGACTGTGTATTGGTGCACTGTGCACATGAAATTTTATTCCTGCACATAAATTTTTAATTTGGGTGCATGCAGTGCACCTAACTATTCAGATCTATGGCTACTTACGTTTATTTTTCAAGAACAGTGACCTAGAGACTAATTTTATATAATTTTCTCAATGTATCTGCATTTGCTTTGATTTTTTTAGCTTACATGCTTTAATGTAATTGCTACACTTACATTTTACCCGTTTTTAATGTTGAGGTTTACTTTCTATTCTGTTAGTTACTTAAACACATAACTAGTATTTTATGCACGTAAGTCGTAAGACTTGGGTGCATTTGTGCACCTGATTTAAAAAGTTAATTTTGACCCCTGCCTTAATCCCTGTCGGCTGTTTTGTGGAGAAAAGATCGTTCTCACAGCTTTCAAAAACATCGTGGTAAGCAGGAATGAAGTTGGCTCCGTTGGCGACCAAAGGGTGAGATTATTATGCAGTGACGCCCAATTATTCAAAGGTAAGTTTAATACAACCAAACAAACCATTTTTTAACACCAAATTGCTTTTTATTACGTACACCACCATCTCATTAGTGGTTAATCATAACTATGAAAATAAGGAAGCAAAATAAACTGTGCTTAAATTTAGAATTAGCTTACTTCTCCTTTGGGAGATTTCCTAATTATACGTGTGCATGCATTTATTTAAAAAAAAACATGAGAAATTTTTTCCATCTTATCGTAGACACTGGAATCACGTCCCACAGTTCGGTAGTTTTTGTTATTTTTTTCACTTTTTCCCCACAACGTTAAAATTTTTACAAAATTTCCCATAAGTTGGCAACACTGCTACCATCTCTTTTTTTTTTTTCCGCCTATACAAGAGTTCTGCCTTTATCCTCTAGCATAATAATATATCAACAATTAACTCAGGCTTCTTTGCAAGTTTTAAGGTGTAAGGGTCTTGCTGCATCAAGATCTACAGTTTTCCCAGGAATTCCAAACCTATCAAGGCCTAGAGAACTAACCCCCGAACTGCAGCTAGCAGCCTGATGGTAAACTTTTTTACATGGGGGGGGGTGTACCGTTAGGATATGAACCTTGGATAACGGCCAACGCCTTACCACTACACCACAGCAGAACCCATCGTTGACTCTATGCAAAATTCGTTAAAAAACTTATTCGTTAAAGCTAAATTTTAGTCTGCTTAGATAGTATTATTAAATATACAGTAGTACTCATAAATATTTTGATAAATAGTTTTTGTTTGCCAGTGCCATCTATATTACATTCACTTGCACAGTGATATGTCATGATTCACTGCAGAGGTGAACATTCTACAATAACAACAAACTAGCGCTGCGTAAGTAATTGCCTTTTTAACAGTTCATCTATCTAAAAAAATTCGATGTTCAAAAGTATTTTGACATGCTAATTAGTAATTTTTTTTGTAGATATACTTAATTAAATACTGTGTTGTATTTTTCAAACAGCCTTCTATTACTCATTTTTGATATGATGGCATGCCAAAAGAAATAGATTATTCTGAAGACTTAAAAAAGGCTGTAACTGCAGCTTTAAAAGAAGTTTGCTCTCAGGCAAGCGTACCTTGCGATTTTTATCTATTTAGACAAATCTTAAGTGTGTGGAATATTTTCAATACGAGGAGAACTATATCTCATAATACTATATCTGGACAGCTACGAAAAACGTCCATCAGAACTGATAAAATGTTCACAAGAAACTCGGTGGTTAATTCCTGTCTAACTGCTGTAGACATAAAAGATGATTTACAGGAAAATTATAAAATAAAAGTACACGTTCTCACCATAAAAAGACGTCTAAAGGAAGCAAATTTAAATGGATGCCAGCCAAGAAAGAATCTTATATCTAAAACGAATAGAAAGGATTGACTTAAATTTGACCTAAAATATAGAAACTGGACTTCTAAAAACTGGTCGTCTATCTTATGGAGTGATAAAAGAAAATTTAAACTTTTTTCATCTGATGGCATACAGTATGTTCAGCACCTTCCAAACAGAAGAAACGCTGTCAAATATCAAGTTCCAACCAACAAGCATGGTGGAGAAAGCATTATGGTATGGGGGTGTTTCTTCGGCCATTGGGTGACCTCTAGTTTGTGTTAATGGAAACATGGATCGCTTCAAATATTGTGATATACTTAAAAATCATATGCTACCCCATACCTGGAGGAAAATTCACGCTCGTTGGATTTCCCAACATAACAATGACCCAAAACACACATCTTAACATGTCAAAATCTTTTTGTAACAGAAGGAAATGCAAGTGTTTGATTGGCCTAGTCAAAGATCGGGTTTAAACCCAATCGAGCACATGTGGTCAGAACTAGACAAACGTGTCAGACGCCAAAACTACACAAATAAGGACACTTTTTCAATGCACTTTGATGCGAGTGGGGAAATATTCCTAAAGAGCACATTGTACATTTAATTAGCACAATGCCGAAAAGATGCAGGGCTGTTATTGCATTGCATTGCTTTGCATTGCAGTGGCTATCCAAACAAATATTAAACACTGAAGTGTTTTTTGCTTTTAAGTTATCAGTCAAAACAAGACTGAGCTATAAAAATAACATTTGTCAAAATACTTATGACCCAAGAGATTAAGATCAAGTATAATTTCTATTATTACAAGCTTTGAAGTAAAAGCTGTTTTGTACATTTTTAAATATATATATATACATTCATTTACTATTAAGCTATTTTGTATTCAGTTAGAATAAAACATAGAGGAAATAATAATAAAAATAAAATAATTGAACAAAAACTGTTTGTCAAAATACTTAAGAAGGCTACTGTATTTATAAAATACATCAAATCATTAACGAATTCTAAGCCCACTTCCCTGTAAAAACCATATAACTGCGATCCTAAGATGGGGAGAAAGAAAGGCCGGGTTAAAGGAAGAAAGGGGCACAAAAATTTAAAAGCTGGCTTTTTCTTTTAAATTGTAGCCAATCTTTACCGCAAAATTCCAGAGATCATTCCTCCACAGGGAAGTGGCCCCCTCCCACCCCTTCTTTACCTTAGTACAGTATTAAATTATGAAAAATTCTGTGAGAAACAAGTACCTTCCCTGAACAACAAGAAAATAAATTTTGCCATGAAATAAAATAAATTCATTGATAAAAATATCATTATACAATAATTTCTGCCACCCACGTATTAATTAGCTCAAACTAGAGCTTATGTAATTTTGGAGAAAAAGAGACGCTTTCCCCATCCTGGATTCGAACCAGGGTCCCTCCGTTTAGCCCGGAGTGTCTTGGACCGCTAGACGAATGAGGACAGGAAACAACGCTCTCTTTCTCCGTATGTAAAGATGTTAAGGTATTATTACCCTCCGCAGGGATAACACAATTGCCAAATATGGTCAACACAAGAAAGCCTCCGGGGCGAGATTTTTGTGAGTTTTCGTGGGGGAATTTATTATACAATAATTTTTGCCACCCACGTATTAATTACAGCTCAAACTAGAGCTTATGTAATTTTGGAGAAAAAGAGACGCTTTCCCCATCCTGGATTCGAACCAGGGTCCCTCCGTAAAAAACTCACAAAAATCTCGCCCCGGAGGCTTTCTTGTGTTGACCATATTTGGCAATTGTGTTATCCCTGCGGAGGGTAATAATACCTTAACATCTTTACATACGGAGAAAGAGAGCGTTGTTTCCTGTCCTCATTCGTCTAGCGGTCCAAGACACTCCGGGCTAAACGGAGGGACCCTGGTTCGAATCCAGGATGGGGAAAGCGTCTCTTTTTCTCCAAAATTACACAAGCTCTAGTTTGAGCTGTAATTAAAACGTGGGTGGCAAAAATTATAGTATAATAAATTTCCCCCACGAAAACTCACAAAATTCTCGCCCCGGAGGCTTTCTTGTGTTGACCATATTTGGCAATTGTGTTATCCCTGCGGAGGGTAATAATACCTTAACACCTTTACATACGGAGAAAGAGAGCGTTATTACCTGTCCTCATTCGTCTAGCGGTCCAAGACACTCCGGGCTAAACGGAGGGACCCTGGTTCGAATCCAGGATGGGGAAAGCGTCTCTTTTTCTCCAAAATTACACAAGCTCTAGTTTGAGCTGTAATTAAAACGTGGGTGGCAAAAAAAAAATTATTGTATAATAAATTCCACCACGAAAACTCACAAAAATCTCGCCCCGGTGGCTTTCTTGTGTTGACCATATTTGGCAAAATTATCATTATTTAATAATAATGGATATAAGGTAATCATAAATGCCCCCCACCCATCCAAAATCGCGATTTTTCATCACAAAATATTTTCTTGGACAGGTGGCTAGCTTAATTATGAAAACTAAATAGGCCAATCTGCCCTTATAAAAATGTCTGGAATAAAAACTAGACACGTACAGAGTAGGGTAAAACTTCTCATAATGAATATCTAATTATGAAATATGCAGTGTAGCGGGGACAGGGCAAAAGGCTGCAGAACCTAGAGTGCTCAAGGCACTCAAGCTGTGCCTAAGGAGCCTCGCACTTTAAATTTGGGTCTGGAAGGGATGCTATATAGCGAAATTTTTAACAACCGAAACTGAAACTCGGGTGGTCAAGTCAGCGACATCAGGTTCCCTAATACTATGGGAACACCACACGATTTTAATATAAGTGGCAAACAAAACAGAATGAGGCATGCCTAAGGGACTTCAAACTCACGAGTGAAGAGTTTTCCTTAGCACATGTACCTGTATCTGGTTGCCCCATATGGTGCGAAGCTGCTAGGCTAAGAACAGGCCCTAATTTTCCTTGAACACATTGTATTGTTTGAATAGTAGTACTTATGCTTTTTTGCTCGTTTGAATACTAGAAATCCAGACCTTGCAAATTTCCCATGGGGTGGGGTGCAAATAGCTGCACTGACTTCTCGTGTAAAGAATTCTTCCCTGTATCGTGAGGGAGTCCAACCTACCGGTGGTGTGTATAAAAAAAAATATGTATGAAAGAAGCATTAAATACGTTTTCATTTTAAGGTAAGAATTGTTCAACTCAATTTTGTATACACATGTATATTTCACACTTAAAAACATCTATTTTTAAATGGTTGAATGTTATTTATGGGAAACAGTCGTTTACTGAAAAACAGGATTTTAATTGTGGTACCATATTGCACTGCAATGGTTCCTAGCGAATTTCTATATAATGAATGTTTTTCATGGAGCTGGCTATTTTGTTACATTGAGGTTCTAATATATTACAATCTTTATGACATTGATGACCATTGTTTCCTTGCTGCAATGAATGGGGTCTGTTTACAACATTCTAATAATTAAAATTTTATTATTATGTATAATCATACAATAACTTCGAATTTAAAAAAAATCAATCTTGCACATATCAGAAATTCTAAGTTCAGTATTGGCATTTTTAAACCACATTACTAAAACAGATATAAACTATAATAATGCCCTTACTCTGCATTATGACTAGCCACAAATTCAATTTCAGGCCTGTCGCTTTCTAAATGCCTATTTCAAAATAAAAACAATTCAATAAATTAAAATCATGAATGGAACTCCAAATATTAAGAGATGTTTGGTCTTACCATTATGTAGTAGTTCCCTTAATTGATATTTAAAAAATTTCTTGCTTTTTTAAACATACTGCTAAATTAAGCATACATGAGATATAATCAGGGTTTAAGCTGGCTCAAAACATGCTGTCGCAAAAATGCTAAAATAGGAAAAAAAAGTTGTAGCAAAATGCTAAAAAAAGATTAGTTGCTTTCGTTGCTCAAAAAATCGTATCAATAAAATTATTTACATCAACCATGCTTTGAATTACTGTAAGAAACATACTTTAAGTTTAAGAAAAAATAACAGTGAAACATAAATCAAAGTTATTAAAAAAAAAGAGCAAAGTTTGTTGATAGGACATTAAACAACTGCTGCTATTTTGTGATCGACAGAATTTACTTTTTCGCATTTTAGATTAATTCGTCACATTTTGCGAAAAAAGCGAGCATAGCTTAAACCCTGGCTATAATGACGATCTTATGCTGTTTTATGACTCGCTACAGATTCCATTTTAGACAAAGTAATTTTCACAGGCACATTTACAAATAAAAATGTAATAATAACATACAATTATACAGAGAAAAAAATTTTATAAAACAAATTTTAGAAAATATTTGGACATAGCTTGATTATTAAAGATACATTTTCAGATAAAAATCTGTTGTAGAAAAAATATTGTTTATATTTTATGTTACAGGTTCTACAGTATCATAGGAATTGAATCTATTTTATTTATTTAACGATAATTACAAAAAAGTTTCATCATGACCAACAGTTTTCCAAGGAATCCCAAAATCTGCTCATTAGTCAGCACCAGAGGCATAGCTACCAAGTAGCAAAAACAAGCAATGTTTAGGGGGCCCCACGTTTGAGGGGGCCTCATGGAGGGGAAAACTGTGCAGCCAGATTTTTTTTAATTTCTTGGGTTTTTAGTCATTCTTTTCCAATTGTTCTAAATCTATCTCTATGATTTCTTGAGAAAAAATATAGTCTTCTGGGGGTATGTTAACCCTCAAATCCATCCCAAGGTTGAGCCAATGCGAAGGACCATATCCAAGTCTGAAAAAACAGAGGTGTGTCACACCGAGAGCCTCCCATCCAGTGTCTTCATTTTTATTCCATGTTTCACTGAGTCTAATTTTTTCTAAATTTTTTATATTACACTCAAGCTTCTCAAAAATTGTTGCAGATTTCATTGTCATGATGAAAATTTTGATGAAAACCATTACAGTAGAAACTTTTTATCATAAGTTCAATTATTGGCAAAATATGATAATGTTATGAAGAGAGTTGTTGAAATGCCAACAGGTTCAGTGAGATATTTAAGTCCACAGATCCAAAATGAAATAATTCATTATGCTGTTGATAATTTGAAAAACATTTCAGTTCATCAGATAAATTCTGCTCCTTGTTTTTCCATTTTATTAGACACCACACAAGATATCACTAAAAGAGATCAACTCAGTATACATATTCGACATGACATATAAAAAGAAATGAACAATCAGAGCCAGTTGCATTTGAAATTAAAGTTTTCTACGATTCTTCTCTTAATGTGATCACTGTGGAAGCTTTAAGCCAGTGGTTCCCAACTGGTGGTCCACAAAGAAGTCCAGTGATCCACAGAGGCGGGTCATTATTTACAAAAAAAAAAAAAAAATTATAAAAACACTTATAAAAATTATTTATTAAATATTAAAATTAAATATAAAAATGAAATTGATGGTATATTTGTAGTATTTTACAATCTGACGGAACTTCAGAAAACGGTTCGTATTAAAAGTAATTCGTCTTAAGCGTGTTCGTCTTAACGAGGTTTGACTGCATTATCATTAAATTTTTTTCTTTATTATTTCTTCTTTTTTCCTCCAAAGAACGATTTTACAAACACATTTCCCCCCAAAAAATACCCGGCTCCCAGTCAGATTCAGGTTTTGCAGTCAACTCATGAGAATTTTTCAAAGCCAATTGAAATGGAAAAGTAGTCTGCAAGTCCAATTGAAGTGGAAAAGTGGTCCGCGGCTTAAATTGAGTTGGGAACCACTGATTTAAAGGAACAAGCAATTGCACTTTTAAATAAGTTTAATATACCAATTAAAAAATGTGTTAGGCAAGGCTATGGTGGTGCAAATGTTACAAAAGGAACTTTCCATGGTTTACAACTAAAAATTAAATATTTGCACCCAAATATCCGTAGTGATAATCACAACTTAAACCTTGTTGTGAGAGATGCAGTTGCAAGGAAGTTTGGGCATTTTTTGCAACTCTTGCTGCCATTTATTTATTCTCTGGAAACAGTATAAAACGATGGGATTTGCTTAAGAAATTTACCAGAGAATCTGATATAACATTGAAAAAATTAAATCCAACTCATTGGTCAGGAAGAATATCCTCTTTGACAGCTGTCAAAATGCTGTTTACATATAAAATAAAAACCTTAACATATATAATTCTTACGCAAAATGATAAAACATACAGTGAAGCACAACAAATTAAAAATAAAATGGAAAAATCTGAATTTTTCATTTGCATGCTTTGCTTAAGCAGAAACTACTGAGCCAGGTAAATGTGACCGAAAATTCTACAAAAAAACATTGTAGGCCTCGAAGAAGCTCAATCAGTGTTATATCGTGTGAAGGAGTATTTGAAATCAAGTAGAAACAGTTATCAAGGTGTAAAAGAAACTAAAAAGTATCAGCGTGGTGGAACATTCCCCTAAATTTCTCAAACAAAAAGACAAGTGCAAATCAAACATCATTATGATGAGTTAGTGACTGATCATAGATTTAATACATAAGAAGATAATTGTAACTCAATATGCTCTATTATGTCATGGATATAATTAATACCAAAATTCAACACCAATTCAAAGGAATGCAGAAAATTAACGTTTTTGGATTTTTGGAATCAAGAGAAATTTTGAAATCCACAGAGTATGATTTATTTAAAAAATGCAAAATTCTTCAAAAGTAATATTCCGAGTTTCTCTCCATGCAATTCCCAATTCAGTTTTACATATGTTAGAAAATTAATGATGAATGACTTAA
>QLNU02015360.1:207775890-207800806 GCA_006491805.2 Dysdera silvatica
AAAAATACACCCAAGAAAATGGCCTGGGTGGGAAACTAACAATTCTATGAAGGAAAGGTGAAAATAATTTAAAATATTTTACTGTTTAGTGTCATTTTGAGATTTTCCAGATTGCTCATTTTTAAGCAGCGGAAACAGCTGAAAAGTTATCCTTTCACGCTTTTAAGCAGCCATACAGCTGGGGTGTAATATATGAGAATCAGGAGATGCCCTTTAATATGCATGGGATTGCAACTTGAAGTGTGTGAATGGTTTTGTCTCTGAATAGGAGAGATAAAAGCATAGGAATAGACAGGTGGGGCGTGTAGACAGATTCTGTGTAACGACGAAAGTTTGTAGTGGATAAACAAGTTAAATAAAGGAAACACATAGTGTCTGTCCCCTTCTAACAAGGGAAGTCAGTTTGGTGTATATCGCACTCCAGTCATGATATAATATATTCGATAGGGCTTTTCATTTACATTACGAATGTATAATCCAATTTCTGTAAAAGTAATTAATTAAGGAGTAATTAACTCCTAAAGATTGGCGAAAGCGCCAAATTTGGAACTCCCTTTTCCATCTACATTTTCGCCAAACAATATTTGGCTGAAAGGCGCTAGCACGTTGTTAATTGAAACTACGTTATAAAATTTGCGCTAAAAGTGCGTTGTTAAAGAATCGTAAATATGATTAATATTGTAAATGTAATTCAATCTACTCTTGATTTAGCAGTGATTAAATATAATACTCAACCTGCAAATATTAATGACGAAGAAATTAAAATGAGTAAGTCCTTATTATGTATGATCGAAGAACGAATCAATTGCGCTAATGTGAGAGAAGAATTGACACTTGATTTTGAATTTGAATCTCATTCTCTCAACTGTGAATATGAACATGAATAAAACGAATGCAATGAAAGTAATACAAAGGAATTTTCGTTGCATAAAATGTATCAAATCACGAAGTTCTATGATTCGTGTAAGAATAACAAATTTAAGCAAACAAAATTAAGATATCCTAAAATTACACAAATTATATCAAGGGTTTTAAATGAATAATTGTGAATAAAGGCACAAGAAAACAAAAAATCCAAATTATTAAAAAGGATCTATACCGTAAATTTCAATACGCAAGAGAAAATCATTTGCCAGTTCATGACATTGATTTAAAAAGATAGTCAATATTTAAAGCTAAAGAATTAGGTTAGTATTCATTTAAGGCATGTCATGATTTCTTAAATTTGTTCAAACAAACATATAAACTAGTATCTCACAAAATTACAAAATATGTCACGACATTAGATATTCAAAATACAGAAACAATTGAAAATAAAGCTGTAAAATTTGTCCTGGAAGTGAGTGATTTTGTTCAAGGTTATCAATCAGATGAAGTTTTAAATGCCGATCAGACTGGACTAAACTATTTCATAGCAAATCATAGTGACATTGTCTCATAAAGGGGAAAAACAATGTTGCTCTATAATAGAATCCGAGTTTGGAGCAACACACCACAGCCATGCCTATAATTTCTATGAGTGGAAAGTTAAAAGAAAAAATGTTTTTGTGCCTACGGGAAACAAGAGGAAATTTTAGACCTAATGTGCAAAAAAATATATTTCAAGCTCCAAACATACACGTCTCTTGCACAAAATCAGGGAAAATGGACATAAAAAACTGTTAAGGAATGGATCACCAAACGTCTGAATCCGATATTAAAGCCACCGTCTTACATACTTCTAGATTCGTGGACTGGATTTAAAGATTTGAAACTTTTTCACAATTACCAAATCATTGCAAAACCTTTCAAATCCCGGCAAGAACAACTTGTCTGATCCAACCTTTAGACGTATATTTTTTTCGTCAAATGAAACTTTTCATTAAAAAAACAGTAAATCGTATTGCAAGGGATGAAATATAAGTAGATACTAGAAGCAGAAATGAAATCATTAAATTACATTCATTGATGTATAACCAGTTACAATCTGAAAATTACAAATTAATGTATCAGTATACCTGGTTCAAATGTGATTATTCAAATTATAACCCAATAAATTTTCAAAATGTGGAAGAAGTTTCTTTTGCAGTTGAAGGAGTAATTTGCGATGATAGTTATCAATATTCTTTTTTAAAATGCACACACTGAGAAAAAATATTATGTTTTGATCATTTTTATATACAGTATCATTTCCATAATGTAATATAAATAAAATTGTTTAGTGCCGTTTACATTCATTTTTATTTTATTACTCTTTTATTTCTTGTTGAACAAAATAAACGATTTGAATTCCTTCCCCGACTTATCTTCCGTACTTTTTTACTTATTTATTAATCAATGATTATATAACCCTTGGATTCAGCGAAACAATCACATGTCGTTTAGACACAAAAATTATAGATGTTTGATTACTTCACCAAACAAAGGGTTGCTTTGAAAAGAAATCCCTTGTAATTCAACCTGAAAAAGGGAGTTCCAGATCTGGTGCTTTCGCCAAACTTTAGGAGTTACATAACTACTCGTTAATTAATTACTCTTACACAAATTTGATTATACATTCATAATATAAATGAAAAGCTCTATCGAATATATTATATCACGACTGGAAGTGCGACATACACCAAACCGACTTCCCTTGTAAGTCAGAAAGTTAGCAAGCTTTGAAACAAAGTAGGAGTGGGGGGGGGGCAGAAAGCATTTTCTTTTATGAATGTTTGAAACAGATTGAAAGCCTCATTACAAAAATCTAGCCATTCAAAACTGAATTACCATTCATTCCTTACCATATGGACAGCCAGCAACTTATTTATGCATTCATGATAGGGGGTCAACTGAGGGGGAAAACGGACAAAGCCATTTCAATTTCATGCCGAGTGGAATCTCTAGCATTATTTGTATTTGGAAGATGAAAGTGTTGCAGGGTTAAGCTACGGTCACTTTTTTTGCAAAATGCAGCAAATTAATCTAAAATGCGAGAAAGAAAATTGTGTCCATCACAAAATAGCAACAGTTGTTTAATATCCTATCAACAAACTTTGCTCTTTTTTTTTAATAACTTTGATTTATGTTTTATTGTTATTTTTTGAAACCTTAAAGTATGTTTCTTACAATAACCCCCCCCACCCCCACTTCATATATACTTTAGGACATGCAATGACATATACCCATCAAACACTCATGTGCATACACCACATTCACTTTTCGTTCGTTGGCTATCTTTTTGTCACAGAAATGAATGCTGATTGGCTGTGGCAGCGCACTTGAACTGGATTAACACTGATGACATCTCAATCCTTTCTCCATATTTTTTCATGAATATGTTAATATCTTCTAAAATAACTATATTTCAAAGCATTGTTGATGTAAATAATTTCATTGATACGATTTTTCGAGCAACGAAAGCAACTAATATTTTTTTAGCATTTTGCTACAACTTTTTTCCCATTTTAGCATTTTTGCGACAGCATGTTTTGAGCCAGCTTAAACCCTGTTACATATTATATGGTCGTCAATTGATCACAAATGATATAACACAGGAATCCACAATGTGCAGCGTATAGCAAGGGATAAAAAAGAAGGTGAGAAACATGTCTCATCGATAAAGTTAGTAGTAAACCATTTATAAAATCTTTAAGAGAAAGTTCTTTGAATTTTATGAATAAAAAAAAGTCAATATATAATACATTAAACTACTATACTTTTTACTTTAAAACACAACTGTTTTATACACTTCCAAATAAGAAAATGAGTATTGTTTCACTTACTTTTAACACGACGGGCTGTGTTGGTAACTTGAAATTTCATGCGTCGTTTCATCATGCTTAATGTACCTTTATTCAGTTGTGTCAGAAACAGTCCTTCATCACCAGTAATTCTTTTTGTGCAATTTACCCAATTATACTAAACGAAAAAGGTATTTTTAATGCAAGATACAGGCATCATAGAATTTTAAAGTCAGGAGAAAGATAAAAAATAAAAATTAATTAAGATATATTATTTATATTCCTTTTTCTGCAAAAAACTTTTTCAAGTGTGATTTGAAACTATTATCTGAAATAAAGATTTTACCTGACAAGAAGTTTTGCAAAGCATAAAACAAATGGTAGCCTGATGGTGCAATATCAGGGCTATATGGTGGATGTGGTAACCTAACCAAGCTCCCACTGTTTCTGACAAGTGACTAAAAGGTATTAGCATTGTTATGATGAAAGACAATACCATGATATGAAAAAATCATTTATTTATTTTTTAAAGAAAAATTGAAAAAAATCAAATATTTTTTATTTAAATAAGATTATTTTGATCTATATCGGATTTTTTTTATTTAAATTAACTAGTTGCTTTGTACATTTCAACTTGTTAGAGCATGTCATTTACAGTGTTTTTAAACTTTAAGTTAAACATTAACAAAAGCTAACAGTATATGTGAAAGCTACGGAAATATGGTAAATTAAATTTTTAAAAAAAATTAAACGTTCAGAAAAATTAAAATCATAATTTAGCAGAAACATCAAATTTCTATACATATAGATATGTAAAAATGACACATTTTTAAAATGTTTTAAAAAGACAAAATAATTAAAATTAACCTTATAGTAATAATGTTCAATGACATGACCCAAGTCCTTATTTTAATAATAGTTCTTATCATTGTCTATAATCCTTTTAAATTTGGTATACAGGTAGTTCTTACTTTAAGAATTCACGCTTTACAAATTCTCACCTTTATAATTTATTTTTTTTTTAAATGTGCGTAAAAAAATGTATCTGGACTGTGATAGTTATTTCAAACTGTGCTTCCTTCTGCTCTTCAACATCACCCCATCCTAATATTAAAATAATGTTTTGATTAAATTTTAGAACACAGTACCGGTTTCTTGCCAAATTGACCACTAAGTAAATAGTCGCCAAGCAATTTTTTATGTTACATGTCAAGGTCTATTTTTAATGCGCTGCTCAGGTTTTCAGTGATTCGTCATCATACTGATTCAGGAGAACTCAAAAACTATCCAAATGGGCAGCAAGGGTGAAGCCCAAAGTAGGGGAGTCTCCTCCCACTTAACCTTCACTGATTCAGGAAAATTACAGTGTCAGAAAAATTTTAGAGAATTATTAATCTAGCATCCGTAACTGACACTGAGTCAAATGAGTGAAGGAAAAAAATTATGTAATGTTTGCTTCTGCAATGTATACTTGAGCATGCATGGTAAATCGGTTGTATGAAATAAGGAAACTTGTCCATACAGGATAAAAAGGCTACAAGTGACAACCCTGTCAGTTATCAACAAGGGTTGTCAAAAATGAGGAAAACACGCCAAATCACTTTATTGTCTGTAGTATCATGTCATAATATTTTACCAAAGTTTTTATCATCAAACACAACTTCTATTTTAACCAGTGTGTTATCACAATATCCAAAATACTTTAATTTTGCCAGATATCTTAAATGTTAATTAAAGCAACTGATAACAAGTGAGGTACAACACTTAAAGAATTACAACTACTGCCGGCAACAAAATTACAGAGAAGAACATGGAAAGATATACGGAAGAAACTGCCTTTAGTTTTTTCCAAATTTCGAAGGGTTTGAGGAACTAACAAAGTTTATACAGCTGAACACAGACGCAATCTTTCGTCAACAGACTGGAACTCAAATCTCTGTAACTGATGAAAATGGTCTTCTCGAAACACGAACTTTTGAATGAAGACTTCTTAGAAACCGAAAAGTAAAAGGAAACTAAACTACATTGGTAAAGTTTTCAGCTGCTGTTTTTGAGTTGCAATAGTATCAGGCATTTGCCTGGCACAGTTACAACTTTGCCTTAGCTACAGAGTTATATGTGCCTGTGGGGCCCTAAAAGTAAGTGTGCTTGCACACTTACTTTTAACTCTTCATCACTGTCTGACATTTTAAATGACCATGCTGACCATACGCACGTTTTAAAATTTTTAAAAAGTACTGGTTTTTACTACAGTCTTTGATTTTACCATGTTTGGCGCAGTATAGCCCAGATGCTCTTGCGCCATAAAAAAGCCAAACAAACAAGTGAATTTCTTTCAGCTATTTTAGATATTTTTCTGGTACCAACAACCTACCATATCAGAGCTAAATGAAATAAAAGAGAGAGCTAAGAGAAAACAAAAAAACAATTTCTTTCAGTTTTATGCAACAAACATTTGCTTTTTATGAATCCTAAAAAATGTTTTTTAACAAGAAAGAAGCAGCTTAACTGCATTTTGAAAATACCAGTTTTGATTACCAAGGTATAAGCTTTCAAAAACAGAAAAGGAAAGGCTAATTGCAGTTTAATTAATATTAAGCCTCACAAAAGATGCTGAGAACAGCAGAGTACCACGGCGGGTTAATTTTGGCTCAGGAAAGAACCTGTTTATCTGTTCTGATTCAATTGCAGAACTGTCTTGAACCTCTGGCAACTTAAATTCTGAAGTACAACTTGGCAGCTTTCTCAAGAAGGACACAAAGTAATCATTACCATCAACATCCCATCCACCTGGAGGATTAGTAACTTGAGCAACAAAATATTTGCATGATTTTTTTACCTGCATACTTGACTAAAACATATGTACTGACTTTTATAACACAAAAGAGCCCCTAACCATCAGCCTTATCAAAAAGCTAATTTTGGAATGACCCAGGTGCATTTTTGCATTCAGTAAGGTTTTGTCCAAAGTTATCCAAAACTGACAGAAATTTGCATGTATCTTCAAATAAAATTTTTTTGATGCAAATTTCTAATAACTTTGTCTGATTTCACTATTTAGTTGTGATAAGCACTTGCTGTTAGTATACAAGAAGTTTCATCTTAATGTCTGAAATAACATGTGAGTTGCAGGTAGAAAGAAGTTTGCACGCATAGAAATTCAATGGAAAAATTCTAGAAAATAAATATTTTTATTAAGACTGTTGCCACAGCCTAAATGTGAATACTGTAGGTCAAAATCATCAGTCACAACCACTCCTTTCCATGATAGTAGGCTGGAAATGATTACATGCATAACAAACCCTCAAAAACATAATTTTCCCCAATTTTGTCCAAAGTTACCCAAGTTCACAGTACTTCTTTTGTGTAATTAGTGTTCTGATTTGCTCAACTGCAACTGTCCTAACTTTGTTATATGCGTTATGGATACCCGGTTCCTGAAATATTTTTTTGTATTTTATTTTTGTTTTCGTTAACTGTGGAACCCTTGTAAATTATGCAAACAAGAAAGATTCACAGTGTCAGCAGCATCTGCCATAATGAAATATACTTTTTTGAATCTTTTTTTAGGTCTAGTACATAAAGGTCACAGGACATCACTGTTTTGATGCAGAACATGGTTTGTGGTCCATCAATGGGTGGGGTGGGATAAGGGCCTCACCAGAGCTTGGCAACTCTGTGGCTTTTTTTAAATCAAAATTATGGAATTAGAAAAAGAAAAACCACAATAGTACTAAAAAAAAGTAGGAGAAAACCAAATTCAAAATTAGAAAAAATGCATGTAAACAAAAAAATCATTAAAACAGAAGTTATCACTGTATTGTTAGTAGCACCCAAATATCTTTCATTCATTAACTAAAAAACATGTTTTTCCAAAATGACGAAATCACGATATGAATTCCCAGCCGTAATGGTGACATTCCAAAAAAGTTGCCAGCATTTACCATATTCTATACTAGCGCCAAAAATAAGTATAAACTTGCAGCTGTGCTTTGTATAGCACCAAGCCTCTGCTTTTTTCAGACAAGTCAAGTATTCAGTAGCAATCTAAAGTCTACCCAATCAAATACTTGAAAAACAAATTTATGAGTAACACCTGTTGGGTAGTGGCCACTACCCAACAGGAGTGAAATACTGGTTTGTCAGTTGTCATCTCAGTCAATGAATACTGTTATCCCTTCAGTGATTGTCTTCACACATACACAAAGATGGGGAGCAGAGAATTTTAGTTGGAAAAAGAAAAGATATTTCTTGAGTGTACTAAGTACATTTTTTTGGCTTATTTGATGTAAATAACATGCATCCTGTTGTGAATTACTTTTTTTGATTTAGTATACAATTAAACTATGCATATATCAAAATAAAAATGCACTTTAAATTTTTTTATTTTAATCAATAACTATTTTTATAAAATCGAGGAATTAAAATCATGCCATTTTAAGCAACGGTGATTTAAATCGATGTACCTTGGGTGCCATTGTGTCTTTTTTTTTTTTCTTTATCTTGTGGTTTCACTCCTTTGCCGTTATGAGTGCCATAGTGGCACCACTGTCATTTTTTTGTTATGTGGTTCAAAAATGTGTTAGATAATCCCAATTTTACCTTGGGTGAGATTCAGTGGTTGGAACGGAAAAAATATTGGATCGTTTCAACTTCTTTTTGCATGGTTTGCAAATGCATGGAACAAAACTTGTGAGTCAATGAGCTATACAACAATATAAGTGCCCAAAGTGGATTATTTAGCTGTGAAGGATATTAGTAAGTTACGAAGCGGTGACAAAAATCTTCCCTCTGCTAACAACCAATTAATAGGCAAGTTTCTTTGAAAACCTTCATATTTTTTAAATTTTACTGTTGCCCAATTTAAAATTTCAACAGTTTGCAGTTCCAGGATTTACAGCATGTGTTTAGTATGCTGGAGAAGAGCCCCTCACCACGCTATATTATGAATTCATCACATTTCGGTTCTGGATGTTACAGATCGTTTTGATAAGTGGGGGCACCCCCCACCCCCGCACACACACACATAAAGCTGGTTCTGATTCAAGAAACATACTATTGAAGCAGTTATGAATTCACCATGTTGCAGTTTCAAAATTCACTGATGTTTTCAGTAAATGGCGACGGTCACCCGTCCCCACTATGCAAGTACTGATTCACGAAACATACTGGGTCTCAGAAATCTCTAAAAACCAACATTCCATCATAACCTATAGTCACTATGGCAGTTTTAGTGGTGTTGATAAAAATAGCCAAGGGTGTGGACGTATTCTGCATTTTTACCACTGCTTCAAAACCATTTTTTTCCGGATTCCATTCACTGATTCAGGAGGCAGAGCTACTACATGACACATTACCCACTTCTCTTTCTCTTCTCTTTAA
This sequence comes from Dysdera silvatica, assembly GCA_006491805.2. Taxonomy (NCBI): domain Eukaryota; kingdom Metazoa; phylum Arthropoda; class Arachnida; order Araneae; family Dysderidae; genus Dysdera; species Dysdera silvatica. The sequence goes on from QLNU02015360.1 coordinate 207,784,974, forward strand.
ACATTCTAAATTGCACTAGATCGGATTGTGTTGTCATACACTCTGACGTCACATGCGTCTGTATCATGCATGGGCGCCCATACGAGTTCTTCCAGGGAGGAGGTGCGAAACAGTAAGAGTACTTCTAGAGGGAGGGGCTGAGAAAAAATTACCTCCTTCTCAAAGCTGTCGAGAATTTTAGTGAATGTACAAGATACCAAAACGCTACAAAAATAATTGATACTGCTTGACAATTAGTAATGAGCTAAAAAGTACCTTATTTTAAAATGTGACTGTAAAACTTTTGAAAGTAAATGCATAGCAGAATCGGGCAAATCAAATTTTTGAACAACTGGGGGTGCTGGAGCCCTCCCTGCCCAATTTGTTATAGGTACCCATGGTATCATGTAGTGAGAATGGGTGTGATATGCACTGAGTATGCAGGGATGTTAGATGGGGTTCCAACTCCCTACTGCAAATGAAATTTTGTATTTATCATAGGAATATGAAGTTGTACTCTGTAAACTCCCCCACCACCACCACCATTGAGCCTATAACCTCCACCTTATGAACTTTCTACGTACGCCTATGGTGATGTGCAGGGGCCAACTATGACTAATGGGACCCCCTTAACGTGCATATAAAGATTGGATATAATTCTGAAAAATGTGCACACCTTTATTACCATTTAACAATGTAGCTAAGATATGCTTTTTAATCCCACTGTCACACCAACATTGTAGTTGCAACTAGATACCAGCTGTGATTTTTCTGAATTCGTTTTGGATTGTAAATACGAAGGAGGAAAAAAGAATGAATCGTTTTTTTATCAATTTACTGTATTTTACATTAAATAAAATTGTCAAATAAATATTTGGGGACCCCTCCATTTGCGGGGCCTGGATGTGTGCCCCACAAGCCTTTGCCATAATCTGGCCCTGGTGATATGCTATTTTCTTTATGGTTCATGTTCACTGTGTTTTGTTCGTTACAGCAAAAATGTCTGTATGTCTGACTTGTACTTTTTTTTTTATGAATTACATATGTAATAAGACTATTTTCTCACCACAAACATCTGTCCCACGACCACGAACTAGGTGAGTACTTTTACTGAGAAGGCTTTCCAGACTTCATAGGATTTTTGTGATTCAACATTATACTGATTCACAGGTACTCAAGTCCTATATGAAAGGACAACCAGGGTGCAGCCCGAAGCATGAGGGTATAGGGAGTCACCCCCTCACTGATTCACAAAAAATTCCATAAACAACATGGTGGCTGGTCACTGCTGATTGCCAGTTTTGATAACACTGGCTAGAATTCAGTGGGTAACGTCTCATTCAGTGACACCCAGGAAGCTGTGGGGCTCAGATTCAAATGCCAGAATCCATGAGAATGGTGCGAGATGGCATTCCCGCAATGAAGTCGGTGATTCAGGAAAATAAAACCATCTTCGAAAGACTTAAAAAATAAAGTTTAGAGCGCTAATACATGATTCGTTACCCTCCCCAGATCTAGCACAGTGTTTCCAAGAACTCAAAACCTAGCAATTGGCCTACAGTGGCTCACCGCCAAGTTGTTTATGGAGTTTTAGGGATTTTCCTGCTTCTTTGCAGTCGTTTTTCCTTTTTTTTTTTACGGCCACGTTTACTCAGATTTTCGTCCTCCACTTCTCCTCTTAACCCTACAATACTTGTTTACGGCATTCTTTCGGATTTTGCTTCCACCCTCTCTCCTCCTTTCTCTCCATCCCTCCCTTTATACTTTTCTTGAATCCTCCTCCTACCACCCCCCCTGAGTTTCTTCCTCCCTACCATCCTCCCGATTTTCTTCTTTGTCCTCTTCCTTCCCTCCCCCTAATTCTCAGGCATCTACTTCCTCCCTGCATAATTCTCATTTAATCTTCCTCTCCTCCCCCCCTTCATCCCCATGACAATTCCTACAACGCCACTAAAATTCTCGTATACGGATTCATCATCTTCTTCCTCTACGTACAGACACCATTAATCCCTCTCCTTCAATGCCCACTCAATCACACTTTTCTTACCTTGCATACGTAATCCATAAAAAAAAATTAGATTCAGACATTCGGGCATTAAATCTGCAGCGAACAAATGTGAAGTACTATGCATTCACACTCAGTTGGCGTGTGATACCGTTAGCAGACAGGTTAGTCCATTGCAGTTTAAGAAAGGCTGTCTTGGCGAAAAAACAGTTTCGACAAGACGCCGTTGCCTAAACTGCAATGGACTAACGTGTCTGCTAACGGTATCAAAAGTTGGGTCTGCACAAACGCACAACAAAAACAAAATGGCGTATCATACAGAAGCCACTTCTCACTGTGCCATAAATACGTAAGTCATGTGACAAACCACATCTAGTGCTTTTTCCAGCGATTTCCAGAAGATAGAGTCAAAACTGGGTAATGAAATCAGTAATATCCCCATATTTTGTTTGTTTGCAGTTGTTTTGTTTGTTTTTGTATGCAGGGCTTAATTTCTAACAAAAAAAGCACAGGAGCCCTAGCATATTCGTATTTTGTACCCGCTTTTGGCAAAGCCACACCCACTTCTGCTCTGACGTCTTGCGAGTTCAGTACGCATGATCCAGAACTTAAAATTAAATTCCATGCACTCTCGCTCTGGGAGCATTCAAATATTATGTAATCACCTTTGTGGTTGGGGGAGGTTGCTGTTGTGCTTATTTTCCTATGTTAGCCAATGTTAATTTTTGCTTACCAGGGAGGAGAGTGGGTATAAAATGGCTAAATATTGCTTACGTAATATTTGAATGCTCCCTTTCCTGTAAAAAATAACACTACCCCATGTGTTACAAATAATATTCAATCACGTCAGTCAAAACAAGTTAGAAACATCATCTAACTTCTTAAAAATAGGATCCTTAGTTAGAAAACAAGTTAGAGTACCCAATATCTGTGAAAAATTTGAGCCCATGAGCAACATTCTAGCAGCAAAATTTAAGTTGCAATTCTGCGTGCAGTCTCTTGCCATGTAATATTCAATTTGTAAATCATATTTAATATTTTGTAAAATTAAGAAAAATATTTGACATTTAAAATTATTTTTGGCCATGTTATATATATACATAGTAGATGGTTTCTTATTGTTGATCAAAAAATTTTTTAATTAGATTTATATTTACTGAGAAAACTAAAGTTAAAAAACCATTATAAATTTCTCCATTTTTGGAACTTTAAAAGTCCCATGTCCCCATTCATTACCTTTTCAATATATGATTATTTTATCCCAAATTCATTACTTTTTCATGACATTCATGACCTTTTTTGGCAATTCATGACCCAGTTATCATCCTGAACTTGCCTACTTACATTAATTAATGAAAAATATTCCACAGAATTAACATGTCAGGATTTTCATCTTATTCTTTTTGTTGTTGTTGTTGTCAATTGCACTGTGATGACTATTTGCTAGCCACGAATGCACTTAAGACTCCGGTTTCAAGTCATTAATAGACGGGCCAACCAGTCTCTAGTGCAGTATCGCAATGTCGGCGATGAAAAGTTGTTGGACTCATACTTCGCAGAAGATATGAGGAGGGGGAAGAATAGGGAAGAGGTTTGGGGAAGTGGAGCATCACAATGTCGCGCTGAAAAGCTGTTTGACTCATACTACGCAGAGTATATGTGGAGGCGGCGTCACAAAGACGAAGTGGAGGAAATGATTCCAAAAGCCATAAAAAATCAGACGCTTAAAGACAGAAGTTTTTTTTTTTTGTTAAAAAAATCTGAAAAGAGTATAATAGGTAGTAAACTCAGTATAACAGGGAATTACTCCTTAAAAAAACATGGCGGCCGGGAAGCGAGCGCACGATGACGTAATCCGGGAAGGTTGCTACGCCTTGGCGACAATTCGCACAGGGGACACGAGTGTAGTATAGCCACGAAATCTGTATTATCGTCAATTTTAGTTTGGAAATTCAAAATAAAACTTACCCCTTAGGAATCTGGGATCAGATTTTCAAATGCACCGAGCTTCTCAGACTTCTTCTCAGACTTCGTGGATTTAAGCCGTCTTCGGACGGCCTATACTTTTACTACGGCTGTTTCAGTCTAGAGTTTTACTGACCGAGGACTAATACGCACAAAATCGAGACACAAATATTTACAAGTTAAGGTGTATTTAATACACAGTTAGAGCAATAAATTGATTTCTTAGCTCCCGCGACTTTAGTCCAGATTACAAACCGAATTTTTTTGTTGCCAAATGATGATATGCCAAATCAAAAGGAGTATCGTATGGCAACAACCACGGCCAACTAGATTACTACAGGCCCGCTCACGTGAGCCCAACGCCATAGAAAACCTGTCCCCAAATTTTATCAGTGGCGATTCTCTCAAGCAGTTTTTCTCCGACAGATGGCGCCTGCTACCTGGGTTAATATTCTCAATTTAACAGACTATAAATGCCAATTAATAGCCCAGTTTCTGATTACATACAGAAATATATTGCCTTTTTCTCAAAAATTTATCGTATTTTATTTTCCAACGACGTTGATATCGTGATATGATAACCTTTCATAACAAATTTTAAAATAAAATTTAAATCTTACATACCTTTTTCTACTCTTTTATTTACACTGAAGACGGTTTATTGGATGAAATGATTTCTCAGGCATGATTAATAACTGATAATGAATTGATAGTTTACACTGAAAGCTAAATTGCAAAATGCATATAAAAGCAGACTTTATTTTAATGGTTAATAAAATAGAATTATATAGAATTTAAATCAACTAATTAATAATTTAATTATTTTTATTATAATTAATTATAAAATAAAGAATTAATTAGAAGGCTTGACACCTGTTTGGAAAGACTTTAATGGAATGTTAATGAAATTAACACATGAATTTACAATAAACTGATGATATAACTACACAATGTATAATACATAATTTCTAATAACTTTTGACACAAGTCAGATTTTTAATACACTGCATGATAAAAATAAAGTATCAGGTATTCATGAATAGCAATTCTTTCCAAAATAATTTTACTTGAAAATACAAACTACATAATAGAACAGCATGTCACCGAAAAACAAAATACAGAATAAACACTTACTGTGTCCTTAATACTGCAGATATAAATATGTTGGATGAACTTAAAACAATTAATGCACCTTAGCTTAGCTACTACAGAGTAAAATTATGAAGGAGGGAACAAATTACCTTTACGTGAGATATTTGTAATCCATTGTATTCGAAGGGTTTCTTCACTTGGAAATTCGTGAAAGGATACATTACTTTTTCCTGACTGCGATTTACAAAATGGAACATGGCAATATACTCCCATTATTATCACAAATAAATATCATGTAAAAATTGTAGAAAACCCAGAAACCCTTTTTAATCTTCGGTTAACTGCTGCAAACACATGAAAGCATATGGCATGTTTGTACCTGTGATTTGGCGTCCCCTATGAACAACCCTAGTAATTACTCCAACAGAAAGTGGGGACACCCTTAAAATTCACGTGAGCGGGCCTGTAGTAAATTTAGTTAGCCGTGGTTTTATGGTCAGCAAAAACGATTTACAATCCTGGAAATAGAAATGAAAAAAATCCATCAATTTTGGACACATTGGAAACTTTGATGGGAAGAAACCAAGATAGCTAGAATAAAGGAGGTAGTCCCGTCCGCACCTTTCTTCCTATTGGTTGATTGTGTCGAATCGACCAATAGGCTATAACGCCGAGAATAGGCAGTGTTGGAACTACAGCAAAAACCAGTTCCCAAACTTTACACCTCCGGCAGATGTGTTTTGAGGCTTTTACAATTTTTCAGCGGGATGGTTAGGTAGAAGAGATAGTTGAGGATTTTAAGCAAAAAGACGGAGGTGAGGTAGCCTTCTGTATTGTGGACATATGACCAGTTGTGATAAATAATTCTATTGTTCTAAACTGGGAACTTCGAAACAGCGGGGATGTATCACTCTTCAGGTGTTGCTAAGCCACGAAATTTGCTTCTCGCAAATACGTGTATCATTGTTGAAAAAAATGTGACGTGTTCCAATATTTACAAAAGTCTGAGAATTCCTATAAACAAAACGTTTTTTATAAGAGACCTGTACAAAGCAAAATTAGTGATTTTTTCTCTGTTCCAAATATATTGTATGACGATTATACAGATGTAAAGTAATCCCCAACCGTTGCTTTTTGTTATTAATTTGTACGTACTTATATACGAAAAATATTTAAATTCATTGAAAAAGAAGAGTTTACTAAATTTAGTTTTTACTGTCCAAATTTAACCCGTTTCATTTCATCGAAATTAAGTTTTACCATTTATGTTAATTTTTATTTAACGAATTTTCCTGATAACGAAATTTTTCAAAGGAACGATGGCACTTCATTAAATAGAGACTCGACTGTATATATATAAATAAACAAAAACTACTTAACCTTACCATATAGAAAAAAATTGATTGTATTGTATTTATTCAATCAAATCCACGGAATGAGAGAAAACATACGTACGTACATGCAACTGATTTCGGAAAAAAATCGCCAAACGATCAGAAAAACCCCCAAGAAAATAGGGTTGCAATGTAACAACTGGTAATATGTATGTAAAAAGACAGTAATGAAGCCCTTTCTTTGGTTTTTTTTTTATGAAAAAATAAAACCCCGAGTGTTATTTATTTTTTTATGCACGAATTCTTTCATAAATGAAGGTTATAACATAAACCTTGTATTTCTTTTAATAAATATTCCTCTAAATCTAGTTGGCACTAAAATTTAGTCTAGTAGTGTTTCCAAAAACAAGGATCAGAAACAGATTACTTTTGCAACCAATGAAATGAGAGATTAGCGTCTGTTCCGACCGCCTTCGGGAGGAGGAATTGTGCAAGGGTTTCATTGGGAAGGGTGGCCGCCGGGAGGCGATCAGGATCAGACCCCAGAAGATCTCGTAAACCAATCACAAGAATGTGCAGCAAGGTTACCAGATCGGAACACTCGCACTTTTTGGTGTGCAAAAACAACGAGGTGATAATTTTCACTTTTTTTTTTTTCTTCAAGCATTTTAGATTTCGAAGTCATTTCAAAATAGGATAAAAAATCAATGAGTTGACATTATCTTTCTAATATTGCGAGGTTGTTGGATGTTAATCGCAATAATAATAATAGCTGCTGACTGGACGTAATTATGAGGAAAATATTTCCGTAATATAAAAAGTGAACTTATTTTTAATGTAACAGCAGTTATGGGGGCTTTTTCTACAATTTGTTTTGAGAATTTTAAACTACACAAAATTTTGAAATCTTGAAACTAGCAAGTATGTTTAATTTTATTTAAATACAGATATTGACACAAAATATGTCTCATTTAAATACAGTCGAAATCCCTTACCGCGCATCGATACGCGCTTAAGGGATCATACCCCACCTTCCATTAACAATTTTGCAAATTCTACTTATATGGCCTCCAAAACATTTTTACTAAATTTACAGTATTTTATCTACGGTAATAAAGCACGTATTTCCATTTCTACTTTTATAAATTGTGTGTCGTATTTATTGTAATAATTGTGCAGTACCATTACTCCATTAATAAAGACAATAAGAAGTAAATACATGCATATGTGTTAGTAAAAATATTCGTTAACTTTTTCTGCACATGTAGATGTTCCGATGACTGATTGGAGAATTGTTCGGTTAAAGCATTAATATTTCTTTAATTGAAATTCTTTGATTTAAAATAATCTTTCAAACCCTTTATAGAAAAATTTAATCCTTATTTCCAAATCTGCTGTTGTGCAAAGTTTTTCCCACAATTGAACCGGAATTTGTAAAAAGGGAGATATGTGCCATTTATTTAACACATAACATATCCCCTTTTTATAAATTCCGATTCAATTAGAACAATGATTAGTTTTACAATCACTCATTTTAATCAGAAACAACAAGAATTCATCACGGGATCAGTGGCAAAAAGAGCGTAGTATTATAGAGATTGTCGATCTGGTAACCCTGTCTTCTGATTGGTTCACGAGATCTTCTGGGGTATGATCCTGATCGCTTCGTGTAGTCTGGGGGTTTGTTTCCTAGGCTATAAAAAGTTCCGACTCCTCCAAAACCTGTAGGTCCCGGGGCAATAAGGCTTTTGTTGTCTTTGCGCCGTAAAACACAAAGATAAACGATTATGATAAAATAGCATAAAGTAGGTAGAGAGTCGACAAAAAAAGAAGAAGAAACTTAATACGTCTATAACGTTATTGCTAACATTTAATGTACTTAAAATTATATTTGAAAGATTTCTTGCCTTTCACCATTGTAAGTTTGACTATGGCCGGATTTTGATCAGGTTTGTTTTAAAATACGTTTAATGGTGCAAACTTTTTTTATGACGGGGCCATCTATGTATTATGTGAGTTTTACTTATTTTTGCTGACAACGAGGGAGGGGTGATGGAGGTCTGAACCATGCTTACGTAAGATGCAGAAGGTAATAAAACCACCACATACAGTGAAAATCGTTTATAACGACGCCGGTTATAACGACCAACCGCATATAACGACGGAATTTTTACAAGAAGTTTGGTTTGCTATTCTACTCCATACTAAATATATCGGATATAACGACGCTACTTGACAGTCTTAAAGCAGAACCACGTGGGTTAGTTATTAAAATTTAAAATTAGTTATCAAAATTTAAGCTTTATTCTAATCCTGTTTATTTACAAATGTCTGAGAAATTTTTATCACTGCTAAACCTAAATATTAAAGATAGTGAACTTAAAAAGTGATTTATTAATTGAATATCACGAGGGTCATATTCTTAAGGGGCCCATTCTATTTTTTCAGCGTAGAGCCCACAAAACTCTTAAACCGGCACTGTTCTGAAGTCATTAGTATAATATAATAAATACTATTTATTACATTTGTTTTCTACATTATATACTTTAGTAGTATTTTCTACAATTTTTTCAATTTAAAAAACTAAGAAAGTACTATGTATTTAGTGTAGCTAGCTATGACATAATATAAACGGAAATTAAATTCATTATAATTATGTTTTTATTTAATTTTGAAACCAAAAAGTTTAATAAATTTTACTATCAAAATAATTTATAAAACTCTACAGGGCATTGCTATAGGCTACCATGATTTTAAAAAGATATTGTTTATAACGACTATCGGTTATAACGACCGAATTTTCGCGGTCCCTTGAAGGTCGTTATAACCAATTTTCACTGTAGTCGCCAAGTGCCAACCGCCCTAACAGTACTGCAATAATTCAGCCGAAGCATGTCATGTGTTACCCCTATGTGCATCTCTCGCCACTTCCGCGCATTGCACCACATGATATGCACCTGGCGACCTTAAAACAGTGTCGTGAGTTATATAGTCCCAAAAATTTGCTTCTCCGCAACCTCCACCCATTGCATCAAACATTACCAGTCTGCAGAAACTGCAAATCTTCACAACATTCATACTAGAAAAAAACCCCGCCGTGTACATCAATTTGTGTGTTCTCGTGTGTGTTTCTCGTTGTTGCTTGTCTTGCTAGTGAGCTTTAGTGTATTTTTCGGTTTATGCACGAGAACGAAGATACTGAGTGAAGACAGCCATGGATTCAGTAGCCCAGTTGATAGTCGCCTAATGATAAATGCACTGAAACATGGCTTGGTCTTCAGCAGAGTAGACGTCGAATTAGTTTTAACAGTTTTAGATGAAAATTATCAAGTAGAATTTAAATTATGTAGGTTTAAATTATACACTAAGCTTATAAATAAGCATTTAATATTGCAATAAACTCATAAATAGATATTCATTAGTGGGATTATAATTTGTATCTGATTGAAAAAATCAGCGATTAGGAAAGGTTTTCATGGTGTTGTTCTGATCATGTAAGAGTTTCGCCGAGATGGATTTAAGCTATGTGACGCCCCATGGAAAACCCAAATTTGGTGCCTAACTCCAACTCTAAATATTGTTTATTTTCTAAATAATTCCTTTTGGTGTCTTTATTTTTTCTATTATTATTACTTTTCAGATCTTCTCAATGAGCCCGCTGAATCTTTATCCTGTTAAGTAAAGCGGAAAACTACGATGACAATCAAAATTTCCTTACAACAAAAAACATGTAAGCAAACCACAAATATTTTTTCTGATGAATCAAAAAAGTGAATTGTTTTTGCAAAAGTTAAACTCTTAAACGAATTTCAATAATGTGGAATTTGGTATTATTTCTCTATACAGTTAAACAAGGTCTTTTATATTAGAACGAACGAACGAACGCCTACAGTGGTCATGCTGCGCCGGGACCTACTGTTTTCCGAGGAATCCGAACCTCTTAAGGCCTAGGGAACCAAACCCCGGACTACAGTGAGCAGTGCGATCTTTATGAGATCTCTGAGTAAGCGTTCTTTGCACTGCTGGGAGTCGAACCCGGATTAGCGGCGCACTAGGAGAACGCGTTACCACACTGCGCCACCGCAGGGCACCTTGCCGAGGGAACCAAACCCCGGATTATGATGGACAGAAAAGAAACAACACACTACGTTTGAATAAAACTTGGGGGTAATGGCGCAATAGAAGAACGTTACCTTTATGGCAGCGCAGAACATTAGACTTGTCATCTTTTCACAAATCATTAATCACGAAATTAATGTTCACGTAACAAGCCTCTGGCAGCCATTTTAATCATACATATTCTAAATAACAAAAAGTAAAGTTTAAGAATAAATCAATTGCGATGTAACAATTTATACCTCTGCTAATTTAATCAATAATCACATCGATTAATGCATCGGTAGTGGCATGAGCTCTCATTTCATTCAACCTGGCAAAGTCGAAAGCAAGCCGTATACAACGTTAATAATACTGTTATTATAAGATATTATTACCCTTCACAGGGATAACACAATTGCCAAATAATGGTCAACACATAAAGCCACTGGGGCGCGTTTTTTAAAAACATAAATGATCTGTAACATTAAAAAGCAGTGAAGCAAGATTTTGGAGAAAATGACGTTACTGATAATGAAGTTATTGTTGATGGCGTGTAAGGCCTGCTTTAGATTTTAGTCTTTGCTTTCTTAATTATTTAATTATTAATTATTATAATTATATTCGATAAATAAATAATTATAAATAATTAATTATTTATCGAATTTTCACTTTTCTGTTTTTAGCTCAAATTTAATTATTCGATTTTATTCGCACGATGCATTTCATAGTTGTTCATAACCTATCGTGGACTCGGCTTTTCACATTTGTGTTATCCTATTTATATGCATGCCGTCCTAAAGATTTCTTTTCCCAGTTTATTTGTTTTAAGTAAAACGAGTAAAAGCAAAATCCTGATACATTACCAATGATCTAGTGACTGCAATTGGCATGTAAACGTGACATGACATTGAGTTTACACTGAACTCTTGATCCCGTTTCAGATGATAATGATGGATGGTGTCGTGTTTAGATGTAAAAAAGATTCATTAGACAAGAATGCCGCGATCAATTTCAGAATTTCATTAATTTGTATAAAAAAATAACGTATAAAAAGATACAACAGAAATGAGTGGATTATTTCAAGAACTAAACACCCGCATATATATACACACACGCACACACATATATACTGTGCATTCGCGCTCAGTTGGCGCGTGATACCGTTAGCAGACGGGTTAGTCCATTGCAGTTTAGGGAAGGCCGTCTTGGAGGAACTGGTTTTTCCCGCGCGAAAAACCAGTTTCGGCAAGACGCCCTTCCCTAAACTGCAATGGACTAATCCGTCTGCTAACGGTATCAGGCGTCAGGTCTGCGCGAACGCACAATACACTGATAGTAACGCACAATTAAAAATGGTATCTTGCTTTAACAGAAATACTAGGACAGTGGTTTCTCACTTAAAATATACATGGTTTATTGTTATTGAAAAATCAGTTCGTTTCCGTTATATCTTTTACATCTTATATTTTTTCCGTATAACAGATGCTTGTTGTAGAAAAGAATCTTCTTACAAGGGAACCTATCAACCTGCTGGTCGAGTTAAGAATCGGGACTGTGGAGATATTATAGAGCTTTAAACCCTTGTTCTAACCATATAATTTCTTTTCTGTAAAACTTAAATTTCAAGAAATGACAGGTGTTCAAAGTTCACAATTTGGCGACACATTGTGAACGAACGTCGTACCTTTAGCGATCAAATTTTTTTACGCACCGAGTTCTGTTATATGCTATTGGTCCGTTTCTTCCTTATTGGCGGATAAGTTTTGGTACGTTAGCTTTCATTATAAAGGTTTGGTCTAAAACAGTGGTTCCCAACTCAATTTAAGCCGCGGACCACTTTTCCACTTCAATTGCATCCACAGACCACTTTGAAAAATTCTTAGGAGATGGCTGCAAGATCTTAATCAAAAAGGGGAGCTGGGTCTTTTTTTGGGGGGGGGAAATGTGTTTGTGCAATCGTTCTTTGGTAAAAAAAAAAAAAAGAAGGATACGCAGTCGAACTCCGTTAAGATGAACACGCTTAAGACGAATTACTTTTAATACGAACCGTTTTCTGAAGTTCCGTCAGATTGTAAAATACTACAAATATACCATCAATTTCATTTTTATAATTAATTTTAATATTTAATAATAATAAGTTTTGTAATTATTTTTTAATTATTATTTTTTAAAATAATGACCTGTCTCTGCGGACTACCAGTGGTCCATTGACCACCAGTTGCAACCATTGGTCTAACACATCTCTGCCAGACTATAAAGCTAGCGTGTATTACACTGACGTGATTAGTATAAAATTTAAAAAATATTTTTCAACCTTTTAACAAATTGGTCGGTAATATCCATAATGAAATTGATCAATATATTGAAATCGACTTTAGATTTCGCAATCAAGAAATATAATATACAAACATTAGTAATAACAGAAGAGGAATTAGAAAGAAATAAAGATATTTGGCTAATATTGAGCAGTTGACATTCAATAACATTGAAATATAAGTTAGTTTAGATTTTGAGGAGGACCCTCTTGAAAATACAAGTTTTGAGTTTGGCGAACTGTGTGTGTGTGTGTGTGTGTGTGTGTGGACAATGATGATTCCGATTCCGATTGGGATTATAGTCACGGCACATTTAACAAAGATCCGCGATTGATAATATCCCTTTGGATAATATGAAAAACATCGTTGAATTTTATGGTATTTGCAAAAATAAATAAATAAATTTTGCCAAATGCTTATTTGGTGTTGGCGAAATTGCTGACAAATTTCAAAGCTTCGAATTTCTTCTTTAGGGTTAATGCAAATGTTTTTTTCTGGAATTTAGCTGCAATTAAAAATAATAATTCAATGTTCATGCAACATTTATGGCGCAACCTCCTTAAGCAATTGTGTTTTGACATTTATATGGAACTTATTGTAAAAAAACACAATAAAAATTCGCAAATTTTGTGTGAATTTTGAAATGCGTTTATGATTCTATTAGCGAATAGCATGATATGCACGTGTTTTAATTTTTCGGGTTTATTTTATAATTATTATTTTTTGTATTTGTTATTTTGTTTATATATCGTTTCTAAGCTGAAGATGTTAGTACATGTTCGAAACCAAATATTGTCCGTATTTCGAGGTTTAATTCCCCAGACGACAGATTTTCTGATCCCACTAGGAATGTAGGTTCTTGCAAAGTCATAGCCAAGATTTAATTTCGGGGGTTCATAAATTTTTACAGCATGTATCGATACAATCACAGCATGCAAGTCCGTAGCCAAGTCCCATTAAAAATTTAGTTTCTGGATCGGTCCTATGATCCTCTGGATATGGGCATGGGCTCTTGCGCTATAAAACAAAGCAAACGAGCTCTCTAACATATTAAAATAAATCAAGCTGAACCTGATTATATATTCTTTTTTCGGTGACAGTACAGAATTCGTCCCGCAGTGAAATTTTCCTCTTGAAAAGAGTCGAAAAGTCGCTGTGGGCGGGGTTGTGACGTCAAATGGAACGTCACACGCACGTTGTCTTCTAAGGAGGCCCTAGGTCTAACGTGGGTGACGCCTTTTACTGGCGGTATAGGAAAAGAGGTGAAAATGCGCATAATAGAGCTAGGTCCGGTGAAAGCAACTTAAATATGATTGAGGCATTGTTTGTGACATATTTGTGGATATACAAGACGACGGTAAGAAGCGCTATAAAAAATTTATTCCCACCACAAACGTCGGACTGAGAAAATAAATGAAGGTTAGTACCCCTTTTTTTATGTCCACTGAATGGAGGAAGGGGAGGAGATGAAGATAATCAGGCGTGAAGGGAAAGGGAGGAAGGGAACGAGGAGGCAGAGCCTTGTAACATGATGTAAACAACATGGCGGCGAGCCATAACACTGTTGTCATGCGTGTTGGAAACACTTCGCACTAAAAATAACTGCGGAACGAATTCTGTACTAACGCCCTATTTTCTTAATAACTAGCTGACCTAGGAGGTTGATGCACGTGAGTAATAAATGAAGGAATGATTAAACACTCGTGAGTAAACTCTTTAGTTAAAAATACGATGTCTGTCTAAAAAGTATCTGACCTTGAATTTTCCCGAGCAGAGTAGTGACGCTAAAATAAGTAGTGACGACAAAATAAATAAAATAAGTAGTGAAAAATAAAATAATGATAATAATAATAAGACAAATAAAATAAGTAGTGACTAAATAAAGTAGTGACGAAATTTGTGCTCAAGCTTCTGTCGGCGGAACAAAAAGAACTCCGTTTTGCGGTTTCACAGGACCTGCTGGACACTACCAACACTAAACCTGAGTTTCTGAACATCGTCATAACTGGAGATGAGTCATGGGTATACGGGTACGACCCGGAAACAAAAGCACAGTCGTCGCAATGGAAGCATCCCGGGTCCCCAAGGCTTAAAAAAGCGCGACAGGTGAGAAGCAAAATCAAGGTGATACTGTGTTCTTTGATATCCGTGGAATTTTGCATCACGAATACGCACCGGAAGGACAAACAATGACTAAAGAGTACTATCAAGAAGTTCTCAGACTCCGTGATACAGTTCGGCGCAAAAGACGAGATCTCTCGACGGCGAAAAACTAGCAGTTGCATCATGACAATGCTCCATCTCATTCGTCGCACCTTATTTAGACTTTCTTGACGAAACATGGAATTCCAGTCGTTCGCCAACCTCCCTAGTCTCCAGACATGGCTCATTACAAATTCTGGTTGTTTCTGCAATTGAAGAGGACATTGAAACGATTCCGTTTCGAGAGTAGAGAAGAGATAATGCAGAACGCGACGGCGGAGTTGAACGCCATTCCAAAAGAAGCCTTCCAGAAGTGTTTTCGGCAGTGGAGTGAACGGTGGGCTAAATGTGTGGAAGCGCAAGGGGCTTACTTTGAATAGGATCAGGGTCCCAATCCCGTCATGTGATATATTTTTCCCGGCCACAGGTCGGATACTTTTTAAAATTGCAATTTTCAATGAATTCATTGCGTATAACACTAATAAAAACTCTAAAAAAGGACTCAATAGCATTTCGACCAGTCACGCGCTTGTCTTCACCAGGAGATAATTAACATTGTAATCACGAGACGTATTGCCATCCTTTGGAACAGTTATTTTAAAAGTTGCGGCGGTCACTGTTCTGGGCTCTGTCCTTGGTGCCGTCTCTGGTAGCAGGGCCCGGTCAAGCTGGCGAAAATGGCGTGGTTTTATGATCATTAACTATAGTGGAAGAGTTGGCTTTGATATAATAAGCTTCTAAAAAATCTAGTTCGACTGGAGACCTTGATTGACTTAGTAAAGTGGGTTCGTTAAAGGTAAATTTGTGGTTATTTCCCAACAGTGGACCGCGATGGAAGACTTT
>QLNU02015360.1:207803958-207833639 GCA_006491805.2 Dysdera silvatica
ATTGTATCATATTAAAAGTCTATTATTTTTTTGCGCAGTCGACTTGGATCTCGTAAAAATTTGACGTGGAAATTTTGAACGTTGTAAATTAATCAAAGTCTTTCAATATGAGAAAATTATAAAAATGTCTCAAAATATCGGATTCCGGAACTATTTTTATAAATTGTGATGATGATACTTTTCATAAAAACGTTCAAAACGTAATTGTTCTTCACAATGGCTGCACTTTAAAAAGGATGTAAATTACATTCATTATTACTGAAAATCGTATCAATTAAGTGAAAACATATTTCTTCAAAATTTTTTAATTGGTTAGTTTCTTTAGGAGTGTAATTACCTTTACAACAAGGATATTGAAGCATAGAGCGATATTGTTCAGCACGTAATTGGTTATACACCAAATAATGAATTTTTAAAATTTCATTTTGATGTGTTACATCAATTTTGATTTTATTCAGAACAATTTTGTTTGAAATTTTTTTTTGACGAAATGTTTATACTTCATGCCGATATCGCCAATTCTTCTAAACCATAGCCAAACGCGCCAAATATTGGTATTAAAAAGCTTAGTTTTTATGTAATTTTTTAAAATACTCTGAATGACCTTTCGTGTAATTTTATAATTTTATCCCTTAAATGCAACCACCTTCTTTATTCGAATTGAGTTCAAAAGTTATTATCTTCATATACAGTGCGAATAAAAAAATATCAAACTTCACCTAAAAAGTGCGATTTTTGGACTTTAAATATTAATAAAAAGATTTATGTGCTATTCACAAAAAACTGATTTCATATTCTTAATAAGAAATTTAGGGACTATCATTTGTGATAAGTCTTGTTTCAAAGTACGAGCTTCCACAAAAGTGGTTCCCTTGTTAGTGAAATTTACCTCTATTTCAAGTGATTATTTGAATACCTATTAAAAAAAACCAAGCAAAGCATCTGCTGTATAACATAATTATAATTCAAAATAGTTTTTGATATATTTTAAACGTTAAAATTTAAAATTACGGAAAATATTTCCTAACTTTTAGCTTAAAGTGCGTATAATTTATAGTAAGTTCTATATATTCTATGTTCCTTTTGATAATTTTAACAAAATTGATTCTTTAATTTACTTTGTAATTTTTCCTTATAAATGTATAATATACTGTATACAGTCGAACCTCGTTAAGACGAACACCAGCAGGAACATAAAATCAGTTCGTATTAACAGTAATTCGTCTTATCCAGAAAGCATAGTATGCTATACAATCTGACGGGACTTCAGAAAACGGTTCGTATTAAAAGTAATTCGTCTTAAGCGTGTTCGTCTTAACGAGGTTCGACTGTACTATCTATGTAAATTTTAAATAGCAATAAGCTGCCAGTCCGAGGCCTGGATAAAAATGTGACGGAAAGAAATTGTGAAAATTTTCATTTATACAAAAGTACAGTATAGAAATAAAGAATTATATTTGTGTGTCGCCAAATGGTGGCCAAATTGGTAGCAACCATGAGCTTATTTTCCCATCTTGTACGCATCTGAGACAAATTTTGACAGATTTTGATATGTATGCTTCTGGGATGTACGAAAATGGGACGATGCCATTTTCCAAGGGGTTATTGACTATCAGTTCTCGTTAAAAGAAATAACACAGGGATTCCCATACAATTTGACGGGACTTCAGAAAATGGTTCGTATTAAAAGTAATTCGTCTTAAGCGTGTTCGTTTTAATGAGGTTCGATTATACTAATAATCAGGGCTGTCCTGAAGAAAATTATTGAGGGTATGCGGTGATGTCTTAATTAAAGAGTATTGTAATTGCGGGGTTACTGGACTTGGTGACCTCACAGCGCCGCGCTGACTGTCATTTGACTGGTCGTCTATCGTCTATCCAAGCCCAAGGTGGCAGTTGCCACTTTCATCAGTTTTTCATTCCTCTCCTGGTCGTACGCAGGATATTATTTTGAGGCTTGGGGGGTTCAGGATGTTTTTCCTCATTTGTTTCCATTCAAGTTTGTAAATGACTAGAAAAAAAAAGAAAAAAGCCGAACTTTGTTGAAAGTTGCCCAAAAACCAGCAAATACAAAAGTTTCCTTGAGACCTTGAGAGTATGCGGTGCGTACCCTGTATTTTTCAAAATTTCTTGAGAGAATGCGGCGCACACAGCGCGTACCCTTTGGGGACAGCCCTGCTAATAAGCACAGTTGGCCATTTAGGTCAAATGGGATTAGAATAATCGGGCTTCTGCTATATATCTAATAAATGGCGTAGGAAAATGATATCAGGGAACTAAAGCCATGGGCGGATTCGAATATAATGGCACGATAGACGAATCTAATAATACCGTAATTTGTGGTTTGGTACCATTAACAACAGTGATTCAGATTTCTCGGAAAACTCCATCGCACCATGTCCCTTGTACCGTAAAACACAAACAAGTTCCAACGCACCATGTCCCCTGTACCGTAAAACACAAACAAATTTCTAAACAGTTTAAAAACAACTGATAAACAAGTTTCGAAGTAAAGTGCTCCTGGAAGAACTTAACAGTTTGTTTTTGCAGGCGATTTTAGAGCGAGAGAGCTTTTTAGCGACAGAGAGAGAGAGAGAGAGAGCTTCTTAGCGAGAGAGATTGAGAGCGAGAGAGAGAAAGAAAGAATGAGATACTAAGTACTTTTTACTTCTTCATTCAAATCATATTGATATTTAGGAAGATCTTAAGTTTGGAAAAAATGACAGTTGTACCACTCTTATTTCGGACTGTAAATGATGTATTGAGAATGGCGAGATATAAGCTTGCAATTGTTTCGGAACTTAATACTTTCACTTACTGGGCTATTGTTTAGCATATGGTTGACAACGGGTCACGCAGAAACTTTCAACTAAAATTATTTGAAAAAAAAATTCTTTTCAAATTCTTTTGAAAAAGTTTTCCTCAAAACAGATTATCTCATTTTTCTCGAATGTAAGAATTAGCAAAAATATCTGAGAATGCCTAAAATTTTGAGAGATACAAAAATTTAATACCTGTTTTACAGTAAGAGTTTCTGACTTCCAGAAAAATAATAAAAATATTGAACTTTTCCTAAATCCCTTTTTGATTGACGTTGAAAATAGAAATAAATTCTTCCAGATATGAATATCGAAAGTACTGCCTTTCAGCACAATATTGCACCCAAAAGTAAATATAATGAGATTATTTCTATTCCAGCCGTTCCAAATTACGTTGAGTTCTAGCGACTTCTTCCAGTTTCTGATTTTTCTTACTTCACACAAATTAGCACTGAGGGCTGTTGCAAATTTGGCTCAACCCACGTGTGTAAACAATCATTTCCAGTAATGAATACTATTAAAGCTAACTATCTTTCAAAATCGAACAATACTCACCCAACCGAATAATTTAATTTTGCCTGCTTGTTCAAAATATAGGTATCGCTGGGTTAGTTGAACAACGAGCCTCGCTGCTCGATCTGACGTGCTTTCGACTTCAAGAAGGTAGTCTTTAATTCTTTTGTTGATTAAGAAGCCAACACCACTTGTTCTTCCAGTTTCCGTTCCTCTATAATAAAACAAATGTCCACTTTTAAGTTCCACCAACTCTTCACCTTTTCTTCTAACTTCACTGAGTCCTACAATGTCCCATTTGATCTTGTCTAGTTCCTCTTCCAATTCCTGAAGTTTTGCTTCAGAAGCAAGGGATCGTCCATTAAACGTAGCCAAGGTCAATAACAAACGGCAGCCTGGGCCATTCCAGTGATTCTTAGCACCCCCTGCTTTCATGCCACGCTGACCGCTGCCTTGATCAGGAGCACTCCAGCACCTGGAGACTAGGGGCCATGGTTTTTGGTGTATTAGCATATTGGAGGAATTAGCCATCATTTCACCACGCTGGCTAGACGGGTTGGTGAATTAGCCCTCCCCTTCCGCCTTTCCATCCGTGCAGCAAATATTAATTTGCCTCTTGGATAGAAAGCCCAGCCTGCACCACTTGAAGGCGGGGTAGGACACTAGGTTACTGGCCCGGCCGGTTCCACACATCGTCACATACGTTCAGCGTGTGGGTCTCCTTCCAGTTAGATACCAGCAACCCTTTTGCATAATAACTGCATGTGACGATGTGGTGAACCGGTCATTAGTAACTCCAGTGTCCTACCCCGCCTTCAAGTGGTGCAGGTATTGGCCATTTATGTGGTAAATTAATATTTAACAAGAGGAGAGATCGGAAATGGAACACTTGGGTGAGAGAGCAAACTAGAGTAGAGGACATCATTGTTAAAGTAAAAGGGCTGAAATGGCGATGGGCTGGGCATATTGCAAGAAGAACTGATCAACGATGGACAACAGAAATTCTGAACTGGATTCCAAGAGACCACCGAAGACCTAGAAAACGTCCTCAAACTAGATGGGTGGATGAAATAAGAAAACAGGTTGGGGTGACGTGGAAGCGAATTGCTCAGGATAGACTTGTGTGGAAAGCATTTGGAGAGACCTTCATCCAGCAGTGGATAGATAATGGTTGAATATGATGATGATGATGATGATATATATATATATATATATATATATATATATGGCCTGCAAAAGGGTTGCTGGTATCTAACTGGAAGGAGACCCACACGCTGAACGTATGTGACGATGTGTGGAACCGGCCAGGCCAGTAACCTAGTGTCCTACCCCGCCTTCAAGTGGTGCAGGCTGAGCTTTCTATTTATGTGGCAAATTAATATTTGCTACACGGATAGAAAGGCGGAAGGGGAGGGCTAATTCACCAACCCGTTTAGCCAGCGTGGTGAAATTATGGCTAATTCCTCCATTATGTTGACACACCAGAAACCATGGCCCCTAGTCTCCAGGTGCTGGAGTGCTCCTGATCAAGGCAGCGGTCAGTGTGGCATGAAAGCAGGGGGTGCTAAGAATCACTGGAATGGCCCAGGCTGCCGTTTGTTATTGACCTTGGCTACGTATAATGGACGATCCCTTGCTTCTGAAGCAAAACTTCAGGAATTGGAAGAAGAACTTGACAAGATCAAATGGGACATTGTAGGACTCAGTGAAGTTAGAAGAAAAGGTGAAGAGTTGGTGGAACTGAAAAGCGGACATTTGTTTTATTATAGAGGAACGGAAACTGGAAGAACAAGTGGTGTTGGCTTCTTAATCAACAAAAGAATTAAAGACTGTCTTCTGGAAGTTGAAAGTACATCAGATCGAGCAGCGAGGCTTGTTGTTCAACTAACCCAGCGATACCAACTTCAAATAGTACAGGTATATGCACCAACATCAAGCCATACCGACGAAGAGGTTGAAGAATTTTATGAAGAAATCAAAGAGTTACACACCAAAGGGAAACAACATATCAAGCTCATCATGGGGGATTTCAATGCAAGAATTGGACAACAGGAACAAGGAGAGACATCGGTTGGTAAATACGGATATGGGGAAAGGAATGAACGTGGCGATCAACTCATCGAATTTGCAGAAGCTGAAAATCTTAGCATCATGAATTCATTTTTTAAGAAGAAACCGCAAAGAAAATGGACATGGAAACACCCAAATGGGGGAACTAGTGAAATTGACTATATCCTGGCAAACAAGAAATCAATTATTGAAGATTGCAGTGTACTGAACAGATTTAATACTGGAAGTGATCATCGAATGGTGAGATGTAAAGTGCACTTAAATACTAAATTAGAACGACAGAAGCTCATTAGGAAACAAGTAAGTAAGAGGGTGGATTTAAAGAAATTAAAAGAAAATACCGAGGCATTCAAGTTGGAATTAAAAAATCGCTTTTCTGCACTGGAAGGACTTATTGATGAAAGTGATATCTCAGAAGCAAATGAAAACATTGTTAAGACAATAGTTGAAACTGCTGGGGAAATTGGTGGTGTAACCTGTAAAAAGCACAATAGCAAATTATCTGAGAAGACGAAACAGCTCATGAAAAGGCGAAGAGATATGAAGGTGGACAATCAAAATACCAGTTCCAGGATTGAGTACATAGAACTTTGTAAAACTCTGCGCAAAAGCATGAAAGAAGACATAAGAAAATTCAACTGTGAGCTAGTAAGGAAAGCCATTGAAAATAACAAGAGCCTTAGGGTTGTTAAAGGAAGTTTATCTGTTGGGAAGAAACACATCATTGCATTAAAAGGAGAGGATGGCACCGTAACAAGAAATAGGGAAGAAATACTTAGAAGAGTTGAAGAATTCTACAAAAATCTATACGAAAGTAACAGTGGATTAAACGAAGACATTGAAATAGTCGAAGGAACAGCTCCTAAAATCTTAAAAGAAGAAGTTTCATTTGCAATAAAAAGTATGAAGAAAGGAAGAGCCCCTGGTGATGATGGTATTACATTAGATATCCTAAAAGAAGCTGGAGAATATGTAGAAGACATACTTGCAAAATTCTTTACCAAATGTCTTAACAGCGGTAACATACCAAACCAATGGGATTCTGCAACAGTAATTCTTTTGCATAAAAAAGGTGATAAAGAGGATTTGAAAAATTACCGACCAATTAGCTTGTTACCTGCTATTTATAAAATCTTCACAAAAGTGCTAACACATCGCCTGCAGAAAAAATTAGATGCAGCTCAACCAAGAGAACAAGCTGGATTTCGAAGTGGATTCAGTACAGTGGACCATATTCAAGTATTAAGAGAATTAATTGAAAGAACACATGAATATGAACTTCCATTGTGTGTGGCATTTATTGACTATGAGAAGGCCTTTGACTCTATTAAAACATCAGCAGTCATCAACTCTTTAAGATCAACAGACATTGAGGATGTGTACATTGACATGGTGAAACGTGTGTATAAAAATGCAAGTGCAAAATTTCGGTTACATAAAGATACCAAAACTATCAAAATTGGTAAAGGTGTGAGGCAGGGAGATACCATTTCTCCAAAACTTTTTACTTCAGCTTTACAGATGATTTTTCAGCAGATAAATTGGAATAACAAGGGAATAAAAATAAATGGTGAATATTTAAATCATTTGCGGTTTGCTGATGACATTGTTATTTTTTCAACGAACCCATTAGAACTCCAAGACATGGTACAGGAGCTCTCAACTAGAAGTAAAGAAGTTGGACTCAAGATGAACCTACAAAAAACTAAGATCATGTTCAATAATTTCGTAGAGGAAACAAAAATACAAGTTGACAACATTGAGCTAGAAATTGCTGATTCATATATTTACCTTGGCCAGCTGATTTCAATGGATGGCAACATTATGAAAGAACTCAACAGACGTATTAAACTTGGCTGGAGTGCATTTGGAAGAAACAGTTTTATCCTGAAGGGGAAATTGCCTTTGTGTCTAAAAAGAAAGGTCTTCAACCAGTGTGTATTGCCAGTCCTCTCTTATGGATCAGAGACATGGAGTCTAACAGTTGGAGCAATACGAAAGTTACAGACAACGCAAAGGAGCATGGAGAGGTGCATGCTTGGAATAACTAGGAGAGATCGAAAAAGAAACACTTGGGTGAGAGAGCAAACTAGAGTAGAGGACATCATTGTTAAAGTAAAAGGGCTGAAATGGCGATGGGCTGGGCATATTGCAAGAAGAACTGATCAACGATGGACAACAGAAATTCTGAACTGGATTCCAAGAGACCACCGAAGACCTAGAAAACGTCCTCAAACTAGATGGGTGGATGAAATAAGAAAACAGGTTGGGGTGACGTGGAAGCGAATTGCTCAGGATAGACTTGTGTGGAAAGCATTTGGAGAGACCTTCATCCAGCAGTGGATAGATAATGGTTGAATATGATGATGATGATATATATATATGGGTGTTAAGTATTAAGGCGCGTGCTTAGAAGTCAAATCAAAATCTTTCTTCACTTCAGCTTTTTATATTATAATATTACATTATAATTCACATTACAATTTAGTTTAGTAATTATATTATAACTTAGTTTTATTTAATTCATATTTCGATTATTTAATTATACAAGGCGAAACTACAGTTATGACAGTAGAATTTAATTGTTATGGCACTGGATGTTGCACTAATATGATATTTCATTAGCTTTAATTTAATGAAGAACGTTCTGTACTTATGTACGTAGAATACATGAGTAATATTAAATATTGCATCTTTCGCTTTTTGTGTTGTGGCAGTTTTTAATTAGAAATCTCTCTCGAGTTTGTTCCTGGCGGCTGCCAGCCGCTTAATACCTCTACTGGGCTCGAGCTCTCCATTAAAGATAAGGGTTGCCCCCAGTAATTTACCAATATTTTTAAAAATGCAATTTTAGTTAGTTTACGAAAATTAGTTTGGCGCATTTTCATGCAATTTTTTTAAACGCATCCATTTCCTTACTAATTGTACACCCATAGGGCTTTTCTACTCCAAACTCAAACGCTGACATTACTTTACGACCTTCTCTATTGACGACCAACAACTAGGAAAGCTATTTCTGTATCTTGTGGGGGGCTTAAACGGGTGTTCAATGGCCCATCCCGTCCAACACACGCCTGAGGGAGTCCCCGTCGAAGCAGAGATAGCTTTGAACTAGCCGCTCTACTTTGAACACCCTTAAGTGAAAAAACACCATATGCAGATGCCTGTGGTTGTGTTGTATCTTTTGCATTGCTCACCTACAATGGAAGAGACTTTTCGACTGGATAAAGGTGGGGTAGAGCCGTAGCTAGATGCGTTTTACAAAGGAGAGGGTCTAAAAGTGGAGCTCAGAGAGCTATAGGAGAGTTTATCATTCGTTAATAATAATAATAATAATAATAATAAATTTGCCAAACCCATCAGATTACAAATACTCTTCCGTTGGGAGTAAAACATAGAATTACAAAATTGTCAATCGGAATACAATAAAACACAGCATAAATAAACTTAAGGACACAAACTAATGATGAAAAAACTAAAAACCATGACAGATCAAAGATCTTCATAGCACGACAAAGAGCAGGAGGGAAGGCAATGTTTTAATACATTTTATTAATATATTTAAGGATACTGGGTATCTAAAACTAATATATTTAACACTAATGAATAAATTTCTTAACCCTAAATTTTGCATTAAAAATTTAGAGATATACTAAAATTTATATATATTTTTATCCCTACCATAGAGTAGACGAAGACTCAGATCTTTGTAGAAAGCATCGTGTACACAAGATCTACCATAGAAATCCATTTTGAATACACTTTTAACGTCAAAGAATAATTTCCCTTATCGTGTATAATTTCATAGAAAACCAAAATGTACAATATTTTATTTTGAGAAAAAATATTTTCCAGTGCGAGGGAGGCTCAGCCCCCTTAGACCTACCCTGGCTACGGCCCCAAAAAGGAGACTAGCAAATCAGAATGCTTAACTAAGGTAGGCGTAAACATGTAGTACATATTCAAAAATACGTGTGGTGTGAGAAGTCGAAAATATTTTGTAAAATTCTTAATATTTTGTAAACTTGGCGGGGAAAAAAAGTTTTAATTTTTTTTTATTACGCGGCTGGCAAGAATTCTATCCACAAGTTAAACTGAAAGTAGAAAATCTCATAACGTATATCATGGGATATGTGCAAATACATTTATGTCTACCCTTTTATAGACAAATAACCTCAATTTTTCACAAAAATCGATCCAGTTGAAGAGTCTGGATTGAAAACGGTTTTATTACAGCTAATAAAGAATTCTAATTTTTAAATCCGTTATAAATTTTAATTTGACCGCAAACCGTTCTTTAATGGGCAGTTAAAATTATTTCATGTGCGCCGAAAATGCAAAAAATACTAATATTATAAACTCTGTAATTTTATGAAAAAATGTATGACTATGGTTAATCATCTATGGATAGAGGATTAAACTTCAACGAACTCCGAAGTCCTTTACAAGCGAATCTGACAATAATGACTAATGATTAGGTTAGAAATGGAGGTTGGTTGGTTGTATTTTAATGGCGTAAGGACAGCAAGAGTCATTCTACGCCATTCAGGGTAGAAATGGAGAAAACTATGGCTTGTTACGAGGTTCTCCTCCAGATAGGAAATGTGCTACATAAATTGTATTTTACAAATTGATTTCTTTGATTTCGCATTTTTACAAATTTAATAACGTAGACAATATTGATTTCGATTTCTTTAGACTATGAAAAAGAAAATGTGTATTATAGCCTAATTTGAGTAACTGTGATATTGGGCAAGATGAGGCTTGAGTTGACGCATGTATTTTAATCAAATAGAAGTTATAAATGAATCTGGGCACTACATTTTTTAAATTGAAATTGCGTCATTGTTTTGACATGTTTTTTAATAAGTTGTTGCTTTTATGCCATGAGAACTATTATTCTACTTTGGAATTGTTTTTTAGCAATATCACTAATTTCGCTTTCATTGAAGCTCTGAGAGAATATTTCTGTCATAGGATGAAACTTGTTGCTTGAGGGGGTGAGGTTGCGGACCAGTTTTAACATCCTGTCCATTGTCCGGCTCTCGTCCCTTTCCTTCTCCTAGGGATTAGGAGCATGACACATCTTGTTTTGGATGGTACTTCTCTGTAGTCGTTCGATAATGTTTCTTTTGAAGAAACCCCGAAATACAGCGCATCTGTTTTAGGTTTCCGAGATAAGAAGTGCTTAGTGAGGGTGGGGGTACAATTAGAGCCCCAGATCAACGTGGATCCCTTTCCCCTAAAACGGCTGAGAGGTTTTTTTACTGTAATACTTGAATGGTTAGGATGCGGTTCTAATGTGTAGCAGCTCCAGCAGTAAACGGTAAACATGCTTATAGTTTTACTTTTTGATTATTTCAAAATCATTATTATGCTAACTAATTAGATTTTAATTTATAAGTGTAATAAAAAATTTGACCATTGATAGATATTAATAATCAAGTATTGACCAATTTCTCGCCATTTACAACTGAAACTGATTCTTTTCTTTCTTTTTGGTTTTACGGCTCAAAGACTACAGTGGTCATGCTGCGCCGGGACCTACTGTTTTCCGAGGAATCCGAACCTCTTAAGGCCTAGGGAACCAAACCCCGGACTACAGTGAGCAGTGCGATCTTTATGAGATCTCTGAGTAAGCGTTCTTTTTGCACTGCTGGGAGTCGAACCCGGATTAGCGGCGCACTAGGAGAAGGCGTTACCACACTGCGCCACCGCAGGGCAGAAACTGATTCACTGAGTTTCGATAATTTAAGTTTCCATTTTCGTTTTTCTGGAAAACCAGGAAAACCAATATCGAAAGATTTAAAAGCTACATAAAGACGAATTTACTCGGAATTTAAAATTCAGACGGTGAAAAATAGATGTGATCACTTATAAAAAGTTTCAAAGTTTCACTAAAGTCTGTATGGAATATTATCAGGTGCAATTTGTACAATGTGCTAGCGCCGTTTTCACTTAATATATATAATAATACCTTATATTAATATATATAATAACACCTTATATTAATATAAGGTTATAAAATGAATAGTGATTTAGCCGAATGCCGAATAACTTTCAGGCCGAACCTAAACTTCCTTTAAAATTCACTACAAATGTTAAAAAAAGTGTTAATTTTTCGGTATAAAGACAGCAAAGATAATGCTACACCGGAGCCTACAGTTTTCCGAGGAATTCAAGCCTCTTTTTGCCAA
The DNA here is from genome assembly GCA_006491805.2 of Dysdera silvatica. NCBI lineage: Eukaryota > Metazoa > Arthropoda > Arachnida > Araneae > Dysderidae > Dysdera > Dysdera silvatica. The sequence goes on from QLNU02015360.1 coordinate 207,815,558, forward strand.
GGAAATCAACTTCTGGACTACAGTGAGAAGAGTCGGTGAGGCGGGCTCATCTGACGGGTGCAACTGAAGCCGAAAACTGACTTTTCAATATCGAAATTCTCCACACAATACAATTATGTGATTTGTTTTCGAGGATTGTAGAAATCTGCGTGTATATGAAAATTCGAAGGAAATTGAATAGTGCAATGTAGTAAAAATTATTTTTTGAATTTAAATCGCATGTCAAGGGGTTTAAGTCTCATTTGAAGTTTCGGGCTCAGACTTAAATCTTCATAAAATATTTCGGGCTCGGCCGGGATCAAATTGCGAGCCTTAGGGCTTGGGCCTCGAAAATAAACTAGAAGTGCCTTTTGTTTTGGAATCAAGCTTTCTTGAAACATCAATGCCATTGCAATCGGATTTAACATATAACATTTAAACCTGAATAAATTACCAATAGCATAATTTTTATCTATACGTATTAGTGATAGTTCTTATATCTTTAGTCCAAATAAGGAACAGCAAACTACCATTGTTGAATATACATTTAAATAGAATCTCTCTAAAATTGTTTGCATTAAACATAATGTAAAGTGCATAAAATTAAATATTCTACGCTTATAATCTTTCACATAGATTAGCATATTGATTTTTGTTATAAATAGTGTTTATGTTACGCGTATTTTCAATTAGAATAATAATATTATTTTTCACTTTTAATCCAATGATACCCTTTCCTCTTCATCCCCCTTCCTTCCTACTATTAATCATTCATCAATGCCTACTCATTACTCCATTATTCAAGCAAAAATATATATTTTTTAAAGAAATAACATCCTGGATGATTTTCGATGCGAACTATCTATTTGATAATTGCGCTATTTGGAAAGCAATAATAATCTTACACTTGCGCATATCATTGATTAAAATAACATTTTTATCTATTTTTAAATGACTATAAATGTTACTAAAATCAAAGTTTAAGGTATTTTGAAAGTTTTAGGACATTTTACAATTTTTAAAAACGTTACAATTTTTAAGGCATTTTAATCACTTATTAAAAGTTAAAAAATTTTGTGAAGTTTTTAATTAAACAAAATTATATATTTCACAAAAACTTATTATTCTAATTTAACTAGAGTTTTTATATCCTGGTCCAATGGTAGCTATTCGGTTTATGATTGGGCGATTATAAAATTAGCATTCGTTATATATATATATATATATATATATATATATCAGGAGCACTCGAGAACCTGGAGACTAGGGGCCATGGTTTCTGGTGTGTCAGTGTATTGGAGGAATTAGCCATAATTTCACCACGCTGGCTAGACGGGTTGGTGAATTAGCCCTCCCCTTCCGCCTTTCTATCCGTGCAGCAAATATTAATTTGCCTCATAAATAGAAAGCCCAGCCTGCACCACTTGAAGGCGGGGTAGGACACTAGGTTACTGGCCTGGCCGGTTCCACACATCGTCACATACGTTCAGCGTGTGGGTCTCCTTCCATAGATACCCAACCCTTTTGCAGGCCAATTCTGAACTGGATTCCAAGAGACCACCGAAGACCTAGAAAACGTCCTCAAACTAGATGGGTGGATGAAATAAGAAAAGAGGTTGGGGTGACGTGGAAACGAATGGCCCAGGATAGACTTGTGTGGAAAGCATTTGGAGAGACCTTCATCCAGCAGTGGATAGATAATGGTTGAATATGATGATGATGATATATATATATATTAGTTGAACCCCCTCTCATCCGAAATAAAGAAGTAGTCCCGCTTTTAGGTCATCCTGAAATTTTGTTTTCAATGTAGAGGTGCAAAAAAATCGTAACATTGATCCAAACATATCCTTCACTACATATTGCAAAAAATAGTAATATTTTGTGTGATGTATAATTTATGTGCTGAAAAATAGATTATACAATTTTTAAAGTAAAAAAATAGTAATTTTTTAGCAAGAAGAAGGGATTTTGCGGACGGAGTAAGGAGTTTGCTGGTTATCCAAACTTGGAAACACTACAAGAACATTATTTAACGAAACTATGCCTCATGTGGCGGCAGAAGCATGAATTTATTTCCCTCAAAGCGACAACTACGTGTAACAAATATTACATTGTAACGTATATACAGCACCATGTTTATGGCGTTAGCGGCCCTGGGCGAAACAGATTTTAGCGGTCCTCAAAAATGTTTTAACATAACACAGCGATAAAATGACCGACCGGGGTTTGCCATTGCAAAATGAAGTTCTTCACTGATCCAAGCGTCAAAGGTAAAGAGTTAATAAAGTTAAATTAAAAGTAGGCATTTTAAAACAAAGTTAGCTAAAGATATATCAATTGACACTTCTTGCTTCACTTCGATGTTGTTGATAAATGAAAGGGTTAAATTTAGGTTTTTTGCCGCATTATAAACACAAAGAAATACCAGTACAACGTAATTATAAATTTCTGCTTCTCAGAATTTTGTCGTAAATTCTTTTTTTTTTGTAGGAAACCGGTAGCTTCTGTGGTAGCTGTATGACTACCACAATAAACGCGATAACGTGCATGTTCTACTGATACTAATGCATTTGAATGATAACATGTGTATTTATTTTGATCACTATTTAGAAGCTTCATGAACATTATAAAATGTACAACGTCACACGCAAAAGGTCTATTGACCAAATACTCCGTAGAAAGTATATAAGGGCTGCTAAAAACTGATTTTTAGGTGTTTGTACCACACATTTTTAGCGGCCCTGGGCGGCCGCCCAGCTCGCCAGCCCTAAGCACGGTTCTGCATATATATATATAAAAAAAGTTTTCCTCGCCCATTCTTGGCGGTAACAGGCTTTGGGACGGGCAGAGCGCCATGTTCCCAAGCCTCTTTTTTACATCACTTCTTAATGTGCCATGTCTAGAAACTTCCTGACAATGTGACACGTGTTTAGGATTGTGGCTTTTTGTATTTCAATGTATGTGTTTGGGTCAATGTTGAGTATTTCCAAATTCGCCGTAAGCGTCTTTGGTACTATCCTTGTTGCTGAGATGACTAACGGATGATATATATATATATATATATATATATATATATATATATATATATATATATATATATATATATATATATATATATATATATATATATATATATATATACATATATATGACCTGCAACAACCACACGTTGACAAAAAGGCATCAAATTCTTGGCTGGCCAAAGGCACTCTCCAGCCAGAGACAGAAGGATTCATGCTAGCCATCCAAGACCAAGTGATCGCAACAAGGAACAATCAGAAATTCATCCAGAGAAAAGACATAGAAAGCGACAAATGCAGACACTGTCATGCGGCATCGGAGACAATCCAACACGTGATGGCAGGATGCAAGATCCTTGCGCAGTCAGACTACAAACATAGACACGATCAAGTAGCGAAAATAGTCCACCAGAAATTGGCAGCGAATGCTGGCTTTCTGACAGAAAAATGCCCGTACTACAAATATGAGCCAGAGACCGTGCATGAGAACGAAACACACAAGCTTTACTGGGATAGAGCAATCATAACAGACAAGACAGTCCCACATAACCGTCCTGACATAACCCTCGTCGATAAATCGAATAAGACCACGTACTTAATCGACATAGCAGTACCCAACACCAATAACATACAGACAACCTACACAACGAAAATCACCAAGTACCAAGATCTCAGACATGAAGTACGAGATATATGGGGTATGGAAAAGATCCTCATCATCCCGTTAGTCATCTCAGCAACAGGGATAGTACCAAAAACGCTTGCGACGAATTTGGAGATACTCAACATTGACCCAAACACCTACATTGAAATACAAAAAGCCACAATCCTAAACACGTGTCACATTGTCAGGAAGTTTCTAGACATGGCACATTAAGAAGTGATGTAAAAAGAGGCTTGGGAACATGGCGCTCTGCCCGTCCCAAAGCCTGTTTCCGCCAAGAATGGGCGAGGAAAACTTTTATATATATATATATATATATATATATATATATATATATACACAAGAGGGGTTATCAGCTATTGGCAACAAATTGCCAATAGATCAGCGCCAGATCTTGACATTATTCATACTTTCCATCTCAGAGGGTAAGCTCATATGCAGGGGCCGACTATGAATATTGAGGGCACCGGTCGAACTTTCATTTTGGGGCCCCTTGACGCACGCATTGGATATACATTTGAAAAATGCGCACACCCTTATTCCCCATTTAAAAATGTAGGCAAGACTATGCTTTTTATTCCCACTTTCACTTCGATGTCGGATGTCAAAGGATGCATTTGCAGAGCTGAAGCTGTAAAAGTTTTGGTAAAAGTAGCGAATAATGTGGGCGAACCTCGTTAAGACGAACACACTTACTGCGAATTAATTTTAATAGGGACCGTTTTCTGAAGTTCCGTCAGATTATAGGGCATAATAGCCTTGCCGGATAAGACAATTTACTGTTAATACGAAAAGATTTTTTGGTTCCTTTGGTGTTCGTCTTAACGAGGTTCGACTGTATTTGATAATTGTGTGTTAAAATTGATAATATACCTGATCCAATCGAAGCAGTTGGCGCATCGCAAATAGCACCCGTTGGCACACAGCAAGTTGCATTCCGTAGGTTTACGAATTCCGGAATTTTGACCAAGCAATGCCCGGCTGTATTTTAGCCAAATCGAATCGTCGTTCCAATTCTTGAAAATTTCCTGGGAGAAGACTAAATTTCATGCCTTCGACGCATCTTTGAATGACGATGTATTGGCCCGAATATCCGATGTGATATTAAATCCCCTGACTACGAACCGGTATGAAACGGTGAAACAGGCTAATTGCGAAATTCGCAAATTCTGACACCAAGTGAATCAAAAAACTTTTATCAGATTTGCCACTGGAAGCTTTTCTAACTTTCCTAACTTTCTCTTGCGCGAAAATCAGGAACTAGTGGCGAGTCAAATAAAAAGATGAAATGCTTAAAAATCTACGGTTTCGCGACTATAGTTCGTTCGCGGAAAATCGGTGGGTAGTATCGTCAGAATTCAAGAGAGATGACGTCACAGACGGTTTGTTTCATTGTAGTAGAGCAGTGGTTCCCAACTGGTGGTCCGTGGACCACTGGTGGTCTGCGAGACCGATCATTATTTAAAAGAAATAATCGAAAACAAAATACTTATAAAAATTGTTATTATTAAATATTAAAATTAAATATAAAAATGAAATTGGTATATTTGTAGTATTTTACAATCTGACGGAACTTCATAAAACGGTTCGTATTAAAAGTAATTCGTCTTAAGCTTGTTCGTCTTAACGAGGTTCGACTGTATTATCATTAATTTTTTTTTTCTGTTTATTATTATTTTTTTTTTTTCCAAAGAATGATTTTATAAACATATTTCCGCCCAAAAAGATCCGGCTCCCTTTTTATTAAGGTTTAGCAGTCAACTCGTGAGAATCTTTCAAAGTGGTCCGCAGGTTAAATTAGAAGTGGAAAAGTGGTCCGCGGGTGCAATTAGAGGTGGAAAAGTGGTCCGCGACTTAAATTGAGTTGGGAACCACTGCAGTAAAGAGAAGGGCGTCTTCCATAACTCGTTTTTCGCGCGCGAATAAAACTAAAGGACTGCTTGTTCATTGCAGACCAAGGTGTTTACATTTTAAAGCTATACATTCTATTTATGTATGCACTTCAGGGCCGTTCAAGTCTTACGTAAATATATTTCTGGCTATTTTATACTCCCCCTACCCGTTGTCAGAAAAAATAAGCATATGCCTGACCTCCTCTCCCCCTTCATGAGTACAGAAGATTTTGGTTCTATAATTTTTTGGTTATTATTATTATAAAAAATATATTATGCATACATTATTAAACTATATATGTATGTGTTATACGTACATTATTAAATTATATATATACTTGTATATATAGTATTATTCATAAGTATATAAGGAACAATAATAATAATAATAATAATATTTTATTATAGAGTATTTTGTCACATTTTTATTATGTATTAACATTTCTAACGTTGTAAGTATAGTCCGTTCGCGGAAAATTGGCGGGTAGTACCGTTAGAATTCAAGGGCGCTGACATCACAGACGGATTATTTCATTCCAGTAGAGGGTAAGGCGTCTTTCATAACTGATTTTTCGCTAGCGCTTCCATTCGCACTGTGTCATACATCTCACAAGTGTCAGTCACACCTTGAATCGGGACATATGTCGCATGAAAGGTTTATATGAGTAATGAGAGAAATCGAAAAAATGAATCTGAAAAACTAAATTTTCAAATTTTTATAAATTTTTAAGATTTCGATAATTGAACTGAAATGTAACTTTCTTGCGTTACTTCCAAGCTATGCGACAAGTAGTAAAATAGGGGAGTCATTTTTAATATGGTGGTGTTTGGCGCAATGAGCAAGTTTTTCGGAAACCAATAAAATTTGCGGTGAATGTTAACGCAAAAATAATTGATTGCAGTGTACACCTTACATTTAGCGGAGTTCTAGTAAAGCTAAAATGGACTCTTCTAATACCTAATGAAGTTAATGACTACGAGTGAAATTATTGACTACTAACAAATTTTATTTCACATAAAATCCATTTGGAGAAAGAAACACTGATGCCAGTCAGTGGCGCAGATATAGAGGATGCAATGGATCCTCTGCCTGGAGAGTCAAAATAAACAAATCAATATTTAAAATCTAAAAACTTTTTAAAATAATCGGCGGTATAGAACTTAAAACTAAAATACAAAGAAAGTAACCGCTTCCACTCATTTTTCTCAAAAAACATTTTACCTACAAATTATAACATACATAATCTAAAAAAATGTAAACTAAAATTATAACATACATCTTACTACTTTCAAGAAGAAAAAAGCCGCAAATATCAAACAATAGAGTGTTTGACTATGTTTACGAAAGAAAGATTGAGGTAAGAATTTTATAATGTTCAAATACCATATATCATAATTCATGAAAATGGTAAAAAAACGTAAAATGTATGAAACAATTTTGATCCCAATGTGTATATTTTTGAAAAGAAAAATCTCTACATTTATTAAAACCACTTTCCTCATGATCAATTTAAAATGATGTAGCTAAAATTTTACGAAATGACGTAAGTTTTAGCGTAAAATATACCATTTACATAATTAATAAGGAAAATATCTCAAACTTTCAGGATAATAATTAAATACACATATTATCCACGAAGCGACAAAATCGACAATCAAAACTTCGTTCATAAATCAAGGATTACTAAACATTTAGACATAACTTCGTTCACGTTTTAAATTCGAGAATATTATATATTTTTGAGAATCGATATTCTTCGCGGTCCCAACAAATATACAGCGTATCAGGTTAAACCTTATTTATGACAAGATCTGTACCCGGTCAACTAGACCAGCGGTCGCCAACCGGTGGTCCGCAGAAAAATCTGGACATTATTTGCATTTTTAATGTTTTATTAATAATAAAACAAAAATAATATTCTAAGAAATTCTCATATTCTGAATGACAATTTCCACCTTTATATTGCACTAAATTCACGAAATGTGGTCCGCGGGATTTAAAATTATGAATTTAGTGGTTCATGAGGTCCGAAAGGTTGGCGACCGCTGGACTAGAATATCTTTCCTTATAGATACTCGTAGATTTCACTCAACGTTAATGCTACTGTAAACCTTTAGGGGCCATCCATAAATGATGTCACACTTTTTGAGGTTATTTTCTGGCCCTCCCTCACCCCCTTGTCACGCGATTTCATATTCCATGATCATGGTCTGTCAGACGAACAGCAACCCATCCCACCCCCTGGACCGTGACATCATTTATGGATGTCCCCTTATGGGGAAATGTCTGTCATAGGTCTCCAATAAAGTATTCTTTAAAATAAATACAATTTATTTTATTATATTATTAACTAGTAAAAATTACTAGTTAAAAATTTACTAGTTAATAATTAAGTGTTTATCTTGAGTGTGACATATTCATGTAAAACTTTTTACAATTTTTGGTATAATTAATGAATTTTCTCACCCCATCATCTTCTCTATTCATGTTAATTGAACCTTTACACTTTAATCACTTTCAATACCTCCATCTACTTGCTGTAAGTTTGCTTTTGGGCCACTTACAACAATTGAGATTGTTCTCAGTATTAATAAAGAGACCCTTCTAAATTACTAAAATATTGTTAAACTAATTATATTCTGGGTTTATACTGTTTTTAGCTAAGTTTTGATCAATATTGGTTCATTCAGTATTGATCACAAATCTCAATTATTGTAGTCAGAAAAAGCAAACCAATAACAGGGATTTTGTGCGGTCCCTGATGAAGAACAAAATTCTTGGTATTGTTTAATCTTTTACTCCTCTTCACCTTTTACTACTACAATTTCAATTTTTATTCTGAGATGTTTCTACTATTTTAATTTACTTGGTTTGACTACCTAGTGTTATATTACTTTACAACTTTAACTTTGTCCAAGTTAATATACATTTAAGTGTAGTGTATTCATGTATATTACATTAGAAGGTACTACATGTCACAATCATACTACAATTTTGCTATATATATATATATATAATAACAGATAAATAATTCTGCGTGTGTCGTCTAAGGTCTAATGCTTTTATAATTCGTTATAAGTAGTATTCGATGAACAGTGAACGAAATAACAAAACTTTTTCGGGGTATATTTCAGGCGGAAGATTGCTGACAATTTCTCCCTATTATAATATATATATATATATATATATATAATTTTATACAAAAATACACAACAGAAGATAAACTTTTTAGCGAATCAGTTGCAAATTCGAGAGATAGATGGCGCCACAACAGTTGAAGTGTTGTCATTGTTACTAATTTAGTTGTTTTATAACTAAATGTTAGTGATTTCTTGCGGATTTCTTGGTCATGAATCGAATAACTTCTCATCGGTAATTTTTATCCTTTGTTAAATTTTCTTTAACATTTTTATTTATTTTAATAATTTCAAAACTCGCTACATAATAAATGGAACTACATAGACATCTTTATTTTTAATTTGATCTTTTACTAACAACTTTTCAAGTAAGTGAAATTAAAATAATGAAATTATAATTATTCATTAATTGTTTGTAATTTGCTAATTTGCATGGGATATTTTATAAAGTTGTCATTCATCGTGTAAATTTAAAAAAAAACATAATTAAGATTTTAGTTTTGATGCAAATATCGTATTCAAAATTCAGTTAACTTTTTTAAATATTAGATAAAAGGAATTATAGTTAAAATTTATTTTAATAATCAGCAAACTATAATATAGAAAAAGTTTTAAGATAAAGTTCTTCTCGATTAACTAATCCGCGGAAAAAAATCTGATTCTTTTTCTCGACTGCTTTGTTTTCAACCTACACTGAGGAATTTCGCAAACGCGTGTTTCGAATCTCGGAATACTTAGGCCCTTTTCAGAGCTTTTTATGTTAAACCTAGCGGGAAAAAATATTTCCGAGTTGGCAACTGTTCACTCTCATCTGCGAATCGCGCCATCTTGCAGTAGTTCAGCTTCAAAGCTCGACCGCGGCGGAGGAGTGGATCGGTGACTTTTCGGAGTTGCGTTTGTCCCTGCAAAAAAAGGTATCTATTTTTTTGTTTAAAAAGTGCCTCTTTGATGAATTAATCTGCATGTTTTCCCCGACTCGCTTTCTCAACCATGAAACGTCCGATTTTTACCGGCAGATTTCGATATTAACCTCGGGATGCGGAAAAGCGGTGTTCTGCGACGCTTTTAGGGAGAGTCGGGCTACTTCCTGGCTGCTCCAACTCTCAAATACGTAGATTTTTTTTTTTTTTTAATTTATATTCAATTGTGTTTCTCTGTTTTTTGCTGTCGGCACATTCGTTGGTTCTGGCGTCGAGTGGGCCCCGTGCCACCTTTTTGTGCATCCGATCGAGCTTTATTAAGATTTGGAGAAGTTGACCTTCTTGAAAACTTTTCTCCGACGCAAATCACGAATTTTATGAAGTTGATATTGCGAAGAGTTTCACGGAGCTGACGTTATTAGCCTGCTTGTTACTTTCGCGTGGACTGGAAAAAGCAGTTCCTTCGTACATTGTTACGGTCAAGTTTGAATTCTTGGGTCAAGAACCTTAAAAGGAGCCATTATAGTCTGAAGAAACATTTGTGAGTACACTCTGATCTCGGTTATTCCCCGAAGAGACGTGCCGATTAACGCAAGGATAAGCTTAGTTTATTTGCCAAAAGAGGAAGAAAAAGTCTACCACGGGGAGAAATCAGTGCTCTTTAATCTTTCAAGCAGATGCGACTTTTTCTTCAAACGTCAAACTGTCAATCTTATAATACAATTTCTCAGAGTGACTAAATTTCTTATGTAAAGATAAGTGCGAACGCATCTCGTAAAGCGAGGAGAGACGTTTTATCCACGTGAGAGGATCCAAGATCGTTATCCCTCCCCCCCCACCCCTCCGGCAATGATCGCCCCGTTTGCGAAATTAAAAATTTGCGCCTTACATCGCCAAGTATCGAAAAGGTGTATTTGTTTTCAGTTTTTCTACGTCGTTGTCAGGTATAAAAGAAAGGTGATCGACGTATCGATCGGCTTGAATTTGTACTGAATTATTCTCCTGCCAAGGAAGTGAAGAGTTCTTGGCGTTTGGGATTGCGAGTGTATACCGAATCGTGAAATATATCAACAAACAGTTTTTGGATATCAACATTTGGAGAATTTTACCAAGTACCGTTTAGGGATATGAGTTCTGAAAATCGAGACTCCAACGAATGTTATTCCATCTTGCAAGTCGATCTTTTTCCGCTTTTACTATGTCTATTACACTGGCAATGGGGTGGGGGAATTGATCTTATTTATAAGTTGCAATCAATTGAAAACCTTTAATATGTAGGCAATTTACCACAACCCAGTACGATTTATCGCCTGGCCACTTGTTAAATTATCTGACATTAGTTTAAGTTTGAATTATTTTGTTGTTTCATTCGACTACAGTATTATTAACGTGAGAAAACAGCCCCTTTACTCGTACCAATTCAACGCTATGATAAAATTGTTGCCACACGTTATTGACAGCAATGCCCTCACTTTATTTATAAAATCTAATAAAAGAAAATCATTAAAATTATCTCGATGCGCCCACGTCATAAACATGTAAATACAAGGGACCGTAATGCGATTTTTTAAAATACTATTTTGTTGAATAAACTACAGTAGAACGTGGTACAGTTGAACGTGGTAAAGTGACCACTTTTTATAAGAGAGCGAGAGAAAGAATTAATAGGGACTTAGTCATAACTATACCAAAGTCTGTCGTGCATAATGACCACCTGGGTCTTGTGACCATTGCAGTCCAATCCCAAAGGTGGTCAGTTTGGGCAGGTTTTACTGTATTTATATCTTCCATCTGTGAATGCTATTTATAAAATCTCACGTTTTGGATAACGGTGCTTTTCTCAACAGCAAGTATCTGCAAAATTTTTTAATAAATTTGTGAAATCCGATTTATTGGGTTCAAAGATATGAAGGAGTTAAATTATAATTCGAGATTGAAAAATTAATGGAAGAATAGTTTTTTTTTTAATAGTTACTCCGTTTCCATTGTAATGTTATGAATAGATTTTAATTCGATGGTTTTGTTTTTAAACGGTGTGAGGGAATGCGCACAGGACTTGATCGTCTTTCGGCCTAGCTAAATTATGTGTAAATAAAAGAAACACGTAATATTAAAATTTTGTGAATAACATGTATATTAGTTGTTTTTTTTTAAAAAAAACGATCCTTAGTGCATGCGTGTTTGAGAAGTCTACTTTTCGAATATAGGTTCGAGACAGTTTGTGTGAAAGAAATAAGACCTCATAAAATTAATAGATTGATGGATAAAAGCACAAACTGAAGAAAATCAAACGTGCTTCCAAGTCCCTGCTCGTGGTATAAGCTTCCTTTGTAACAAATATTTTCTTATACACTGGTTTGCGTGACACGATGTTATATAGGAGGCCCTACTGGTGGAGATTTCACTTTCTTCACAAAGAGATCCAATTCTCACAAAGATTTTTTGGGTACCCGCACCCCTCATTCACGTCGTGTTGAAAGCTTGCCACCACCTGCTGGGTTTTCTGAATTCGCGCCTCTGGTTACCTGGCGGGAAAAGCAGTTGTTTTGAGGAAATACAAGTAAAGATATATAAAACATAAAATTCAAGTGTCACCCCATTCACATCTTCCTTCGTGATAGTGTTTATAGCTCGTGTTTAATAATGCCCAAGTTCTAATACTACGATGGGGCTCCTTAAACGGCTAGGCTCTGTCTGAAACAAAAAGTGGCGATGCAGAACTTCTGTAAACACGTTTCGACATCTATAATTGCTTTAGCTTCATGGATTTTGTCATTATTATTTTGTGTTTCAAGAAATGTTTCGGTGTGTGGGAGCATCGTTTTACTTTCTTACGTTAAGATTAGTCACGGTCTAAATTGTCGAGTGTCAATAATTGATATATGTTGTACACAAGTTTGTTCTTGTATGATAGTAATAATAAGTAATCGTGCGGTGTATAAATAGCTAATGGTCCTCAAATGAAACTAGTATGTTATGGAAAGATCAAAACAAGAAACATCGTTTTCTGCAAAGTTCGAAAAGAGAACAAGAAAAAATCTTAACCTTGCGATTCTGATTCGCTTAAACCTTATACACTCGTACATATAGTAGAACTTCTATATATCTAAATTCCCCATATGGCGGAGTTTTAATGAACCCCGTGATTTAATGTCCTCATTTATTCCATAGAAAAACTTTATATATATCGAATTTTTTTATAAAGCCTTGGAATTCGATATATCGAGGACCCACTGTATGTATAAATAAGACGGAAAATATCTGTCTGGGTTTTGAAAAAAGCAGTCACATGTAGAAAATTGAGAATTTATTAAAAAAATCGTCTGTCTTGTAAATGCCATTTTGTCCTAGTGGAACGATTTTCCTTCAGCAAAAATTTGATGTTCGAACAATTAAGAACAATTAATTTTAAAGCGCTTTTTGAGATGTCTGAAAGCAGTTGGAAAACATTTTAATTTTACAAACATTATTTACTCATCAACGCGTGTTGGTAGTTAGAATATATATTCTTTTTTTTTTGGTCTTGGGTTATTAAATCGCGCCAGTTTCAAGGGGATTAGCACATTGTTGTCGGATCAGAGATTTCTGCGTTTTTCTGAATTTATTTCTGCCAGTTCTTTTATCAACTTAAAATGTAAAGCAAAATGGCAAGTTTTTAACCAACTTTAAAAGCACGTGACCTAAAATTAACATTATTACATCGTATTGGTTTAACGGGATGTTATTTAAGTATTCCAGTTAAATTGATTGCATTGTTAACAGACAAGAGCAGGGTCGGATTTTAACACCTTAATTATTATTTATAACAACACATTTCCTTATGCTAGCTTTATAATTATATTTTATTTAATGCTTTCGGACGCACGTATTGGTGTTTTCACATCGTGCAAACTTTTAAATAAATGATTAAAATTTTGAAAATTTAAAACAGCGTGTTTTGTGCGCTTCGAAATTTTTCGCGGTGTTTGATATGTTGATTTCGTTATTTTATTTTAATGGTCTTTTTTTGTGAAACTCCACGATTTTCGTTCAACCGATTTCTGTCCACACTTGATTACATATTTTTAATTCCGTATATCCAAAATTGTTTAATTCACAAGATGGATAATGTTTTTAATCACGCTCGTCACATATACGCTTACCAATTATTGATTCGAGCGCGCGAAAAAGAAACGTGTAAACTTTTTCTATAATTGATTTCAAACCGGTTATTTTCCCTAAAAGCAATGCGACTTTTTTCAAGAATTGGAAATACACAATAATATTCCTCGGTTGTTTTTCCGAAGTCTAAGAAACAGGAAAATTTAAAAAACGTTTGAGATTATGCAATGTCTTTTTTAAAAGTTCTTTAACTATGTATGTAACGTATTGGCTTGTGTTTTACACTGCTGGATCCTATTTTAAGTTCAACTGGATGCGTTGTATATCATCTTTTTTAGTAATGGAAAATTAATTAAAGCGTTATTTTTAGTAGGGTGAGTACGAAAAAATGATTATTTTATAAACTTCCTGAGTATGTCGTCGGCGTAATGTTTTGAGGAACTCCTTTGTAAATAATGGATATTAAGAAAGGGTGACAAACAAGCCATTTTAAAATCAGTGGTCACAAAGAGAATTTCCCCTTTTATATAGCGTCCTAAAAAATGTAGTCATCGAGTTTATACGATCAGTTATAAAAAATATAATAAACTGTACAGAAATTTGGAACCGCATCCTTTGGAAGTGCCTGGGGCTTTTCAATTTCTGCTAGTTTGAGGAAGAAAAAAAATCTCTGTGCTTGAGAAAGTCAAACGCACCCATCTTCGAGAAAAATATGTTGGAGAAATAGCTATACAAGCAAATCAAATATGGGAATAAACTTCGACGAAAATTTTGCTCTACGGCGATAATAAAAAAATAAATAAAAAAAAAACCACCTTGCATATTTTTAATGACATATTTCAAAAGCTTTCTTTCCTTTGGAACTATTGCAAATAAATATATAATATGAGAGTGTATGCGAACCGTGGAGACGATGATGATTTTTAATTCTCTTCCGGTTTTGCATTTCTATTTGGGACATTCAAAAGAACTGCGCGATTTTTTGGTCCATAGTGTTCCGGCATCTTTTTTGATACTTTCTTGAAGTTGTTACTCGAAATATTCGTTCTATTTCTCTGACTTTTATGGGCAATCTAACTGGTTAAGGGACCGTCGAAATGGGAGTCCACAATTTTAATCAGTCGTATTAGACGGAGACCGACGTGAAAAAAGTCCTTTTTTGAATTTATTTTATAACACCACTGGAGGGAATAATTTTCTGGCATAGAGTTCCTGAAAACTTTTACTATTGGTATGTTTCAAAAATTGTTCTATTCGCGCGAAATGCTTTACCGTGGGGACTTTGCCCTTAAAATCAAATTCTGTCTCTTCTTGGGGAGAAAAAAAAAAAGCTGCTGCCGAACTGAAAAGACGAAAGTTTTGCCTTTGTGTCAGTTTCTCTCTCTTGTATATTTGGTTTTATTCAGTTTAAGAAGCACGTCGGTTGCTAGCATTGTTAATACAGGTTTTGTCTATTTCCCCCGGAATGCCATAAGGCAGATGTCGATGCTCATGTTTCTAGGTGGGGTGGTAGTCAATAGTTTTACCTGATATACCAGCTCAGGTTTAAACAGGTGACATCTACACAGCTGTGGGTTACGAACTAGATTAAAGGTATTACATTTTTAAAATATTCACTTTTGGCGTTTTATTAATTCCTTGCTGAACTAAATTTAATTTCCTTGCAAAAACTGCTTCAAATATTTGGAAATATTTTTGCGTAGAAGCAACTTGTTTTTTGCAAATAATACATAATTTTTGAAAGCTCCGATGCGTGTATGTATGTATCATTTGAAATTTTAGATTTTTTTTTTGTGTATGTCCTTTCGAATAGCATTTATTAATTTCTTTTGGAATATCGCTTGTTTGTCAATTTAATTTATATTCAAAATAATAAATTAAAATGTTAGTGCGATGAACTAATTTGTTTGGGACAAATTCCTTATAATTTTTTTTTATACGAATTACCATTTATAGATATGAAGAAGCACCCGAAAGCCAAAGAAACCTTAAATTCATATTGCGAGCAATCTACGCAGATTTGTTCTTATGGCGCAAGGATAACTAAATTTACCTTGCTCCAGGACGTATAGTTTTTTACCGAGCAATCTGAATATCTTTGAACGAGAGAATCAAACTATAGATCGGTAGAAACCGGCAAGCCCTGAATACCTGCTGGAGTCGGAACCGGAATATTCGTGCGGTAATCAAACGCCTTACCACTACGTCATTGCAGGGCTTCGAAGTAGATTTTAAAGACAGCTTTAAAACACGAATTTTGTGTGAGAAATCAAATGAAATAATAATAAAGTTAGTGTGTAAAATTGAGATTATATCCAAAACAGAATGTTTAGAACCAAGTTCCCTGTGGAGGATTCGGTTTTCCTATCGTTTTTCTCGAAATTGTGTTTGCAAACGAACATGGCGATATTTACAATAACCTTGAAAAAAAATATAACGCGACTTTTTCCCTATACATTAAAAATATAATCCTTTCGAAATGCTTTCCCCATTTTTCGCGTTCGCGAAAATAACCAAAGTATTTGAAAGCCGCAACTTTTGATGCGTCCTAATGTGATTATCCAAAGGCTCCAAATGCATTTTCCTTACATAAACAAAATTTCAATCAATTCTTCAGCAAAAGTTCTTTTAAGAGTTGAGCACTTCATAGACCTATAGTTATATTTCCCTTTTAACGATGGCGCTAGGGAAGATTATGATGATGTAATTTTAATAAAACACACATTTTTTTTATTGCGTTGTGAAGTGTTTTAAAATCTATTAGGAATTATAAAAGCATTCAAATTTGACGTAGTTTTTACAGTAGCAGACTTTTTTTTTCCGCCCTGCGGTGGCGCAGTGTGGTAACGCGTTCGCCTAGTACGCCGTTAATCCGGGTTCGACTCCCAACAGTGCAAAGAACGCTTACTCAGAGATCTCATAAAGATCGCACTGCTCACTGTAGTCCGGGGTTTGGTTCCCTAGGCCTTAAGAGGTTCGGATTCCTCGGAAAATAGTAGGTTCCGGTGCAGTATGATCATTGTAGTCCTTGAGCCACAAAACCACAAACTGTTTTCCCCCCCCCCCTGCGTATCGATTTGGATTAAAGCTAAGGCCGTAGCCCAGAGTTCGAAATTAACGGGTGCATTGTGCACATGAAATTTTATCTGTGCACCTAACTATTCAAAACTATGGCTATATTTTTCAAAAACAGTGACCTATGGAATAACTTTACGTAATTTTTCTATGTATCTGTATTTTCTTTGAATTTTTTTACAAACAATTATTTTGAAAAATTACATTTTTTAGATTACATGCTTAAACGTAATTGCCACACTTACATTTTACCCGTTTTTAATGTTAAGGTTTACTTTCTATTCTGTTAGTTACTTGTACACCTAACTACACCGGTTTCCATAAATTAAGCAACAAATGGAAAAAACGTGATAACTCATAAAATATACAACCAATTTGGATGAAATTTGGTGAAAATCTTTATCATACCATATGTAACTAAAAAATGTAAGAACATGTGATACAAAGCATTTACATTTTGTATAAGCTATATAAATAAAAAAAAGTCAGAAATACAGGTGTCACAATGAAATAGTAAAAAGTATCTCAATACAAAATGTGGTTACCTCAAACAGTAATACAGGCCCGACAGCGTTGTTCCATGCTGCTAATGATGTTGTCAGTGAGTTCCGTGTGTAGCAATGCCCATTGTTCGCGCAAAGCAATTCTAAGCCCCTGCAGGGTTCGGGGAAGGGAGGTGGAGGCCAGCAACACGCCTCTCGAGAGCATCCCAAACATGCTCTATGGGATTCAGGTCGGGAGAGCGTGCTAGCCATTGCATTTCGATTATAGTCCCCTCTTCAATTTACAGCTGCACGAGACGAGCTGTGTGAGGGCGGGCATTATCTGCCTGCAGTACAAATGTATCGCCAATAGCAGCCGCATACCGTTGAACAACGGGGTCCATGATCTCGTCTCTATACCTCTGAGCCTTAAGGTTGCCATGAGACAACACATAGAGGTCAGTACGTCCGCCTAAAGCTATGCCTCCCTATACAGGCAAAGTACCTCCACCATATGTGTCCCTTTCCTGCATAAGAGAGGGCTGATATCGAGTACCAGCCTCTCTCCAAATGAAAACTCGTCGAGAATCACTCTGCAAAGCAAATTTCGACTCATCCGTGAAAAGTATGGACCTCCACTGATTTCGAGTCCAGTTCTCATGCGTACATGCCCAATTCATACCTCCCCCTCCTGTGGCGAGAAGTTAAGAGCATGTATAATACTGGTCGCCTAGCGTACAGTCCTTCTTCATGTAGTCTTCTGCCTACAGTCAAGGCTGATACAGTCCTTCCTGTAGCTGCAGCAAGC
>QLNU02015360.1:207841739-207862613 GCA_006491805.2 Dysdera silvatica
AAACTACTTGGCCAATTATTCTCTTACTTGAGAGATATATAGAACATACTTGAATGCGCACTTTCCAATAAAGTTTCGGTGACTTGTGCATTTAGGGGACCACCCACATATTGACAAAGTGAAAAAATATATTTGATCACCCTGTATCATAAAAAGCTGGAAATTATTTGTAACTTTCAGAAAATATTTAACCAGCTATGCTTAATGCCTGTGTGCATTTTTGTAAAGCAAACATGTATATTCATGAAGATAGAAACGTTTTTTTGAGAAATCCCAAATTTTGTCATAATTTTTTTGCTTATAATATCCATAATTTTCAGTCAAATTTCACAAAACTTACAGAACATTTGTCAACGTACAAGAAAAATATTATACTTAAATTAGAAATTAATATATTGAATACACGATGAGATATGAGCATTTGAAGAAAATAATTTTTTACTGCGCATGCGCGAAAGATATGAATAAATTTCTTTCATAATTTTGTAGTCAATTTGTAAAGTTGTATAGTGCAACTTCAAAAAAATACCAGTGGGGTATCTTGAAAATTCAGAACGCTATCGACGATGTAGTGAGCCGTATTTCTCTAATTCTGAAAGTAGAGAGATGATAAGGGGGTTTTCCACAAATTTCCATGTTCCAAATTACCAAACACCCCTGTTCTGAAAATGAAATATTCCAGATTTATGCAAATAAGGATCAAAAGTATTCGAGTACCTGCATGTTTTGCTTCTCCTTTACAGAAGTCAAAAACCTTGCTTGGTGCAGAATGACCATTGTTGTCCTTGCGCCATAAAAATACAACAAACCAACAAGAAGTCAAAAATTAGTATGAAGTGGGACCACCTTTTGTTGCAGTGATGACTGCCACTCTATCTGGGAGGCTATCTACTAGTTTCTGGAATTTTTCAGTGGGAATTGCATGCCATTCTTGCAAAAGAATATTAATCAGCTCTTGCGCCAATGTGGGCCATTTTGGCCTAGCTCGCAGTCGACGTTCTAATTCATCCCATAGGTGTTCTATGGGATTTAGGCCTAGGCTCTTATCAGGCACGTCCAATTCCTCAACATCCATGTCAGCAAACCAGCTCTGTACAGCCCTTTCTGTGTGGATAGGAGCACGATCTTGTTGAAACAAGAATGAACCCACTCCAAACTGTTGTCACAATGTGGGCAACATGGAACTGCCTAAAATGTCGAGATAGCCTCCCGTCTTCAGAGTTCCCTTCAAAGGAATTAAAGTGCCAAGCTCGAACCATGAGAAACCACCCCAAACCATTATGCTTCCACAACCAAATTTAACTTGAGACACAATACAGTCAAGTAAAAAGCGTTTACCCAGCATTCTCTACACCCAGACCAAGGGCGGACACAAGGGGGTGGTCACAAGGGTAATTGTAAAAAATTCCAACTTTCATGATAAATGAAGGGTGTTATTCCAAGACCATGGCAAATTCTGTCCGTGATCCCCCCCCCAAATAAAAGTCTGTGTCCGCCATTGACCCAGACTCTACCATCCGATTGCCAAATAGTTTACCGTAGTTCATCGCTCCATAACACTTGACACCACTGCTGCAGGCTCCATGTTTTGCACACTTTGAATCATTGTAAGCGACGCTTGGCATTGGTTGCGGTAATGCTTGGTTTATATGCAGCTGCTCGGCCATTAAAGCCAAGATTTCACAGCTCCCGACGAACTGTCTTTGTGCTGACGTTGCATCCAGAGGCATCTTGAAAATCCGCACGAACTTTTTCCGCCGATTTCATGCGGTTCACTTTCACAACTCTCTTCAGCACTCTGCGTTCCCTGTCTACTAGACGGAGTGGTCGACCAGGTCGTGGATGCACCGTTGTAGTCCCCGTATGTTCCCACTTTACGATAACATCATTAACGGTGGAACGGGGCACTCGTAACATCACAGAAATCTCACGAACAGATTTTCCACAGCGGTGACAACCAATGACTTCACCACGTTCAAAATCATTTAGCTCGCGCTTTCCTCCCATTTTACTTTTCTAGCTTTGAAATTATAATTGTTAACTCGTCAGACTTCTTTTATACTTGTCTGAGAGCTAGAAATTTGACGTCACTAACAGAATCCACCACGTAGAGGGGTGTCCGGATACTTTTGATCCTTATTTGCATAAATCTGGAATATTTCATTTTCAGAACAGGGGTGTTTGGTAATTTGGAATATGACAATTTGTGGAAAAAACCCTTATCATCTAGCTACTTTCAGAGAATTAGAGAAATACGGCTCACTATATCATCGATAACTTTCTGAATTTTCAAGATATCCCACTGGTATTTTTTTTAAGTTGCCCTATACTATTGACTACAAAATTATGAAAGAAAGTTATTCATATCTTTCGCGCATACACAGTAAATAATTATTTTCTTCAAATGCTCATATCTCATCGTGTATTCAATATATTAATTTCTAATTTAAGTATAATATTTATCTTGTACCTTGACAAACGTTCTGTAAGTTCCGTGAAATTTGACTGAAAATTGTGGATATTATAAGCAAAATACTTGTGACAAAATTTGGGTTTTCTTAGAGAAACGTTTCTATCTTCATGAATATACATGTTTGTTTTACGAAAATGCACACAGACATTAAGCATAGCTGGTTAAATATTTTCTGAAAGTTACAAATAATTTTCAGCTTTTTATGATACAGGGTGATCAAATATATTTTTTCACTTTGTCAATATGTGGGTGGTCCCCTAAATGCACAAGTCACCGAACCTTTATTGTAAAGTATGTAATCGAGCATGTTCTATATATCTCCAAAGTTAGAGAACAATTGGCCGAGTAGTTTTTTAGAAATTCGAAAAAAAAAACAAAAAATCCAAAGTGTCCGGATACTTTTGGGCATGTAGTTTATGTAGGACTTAGATGCCAAACATGAAGCTGCCATCCACGTTTCGTTAAACGTAGGTCTATTGAGTGGCTTTTCACCGAACAGAAAGCGAATGGAACTACTATAATTCCGTAGTATACATCGAACCCCGATTTTAGTTTCTGCATAATAACCTTATCCCGCTTCAGAGAATGTAATGTTTCCAAAGTCCTAACTACGAAACCAATTGCCCCACGGTGGCGCAGTGTGGTAACGCGTTCGCCTAGTGCGCCGTTAATCCGGGTTCGACTCTCAACAATGCAAAGAACGCTTACTCAGAGATCTCATAAAGATTGCACTGCTCACTGTAGTCCGGGGTTTGGTTCCCTAGGCCATAAGAGGTTCGGATTCCTCGGAAAACAGTAGGTCCCGGCGCAGCATGACCATTGTAGTCTTTGAGCCGTAAAACCACAAACAAACCGCTTAATGGTTAATTGCTCACTGAACATATTCAAGTCGCCCTGGCCTTTAAGAGGGTCGGATTTTTGGAGAAAAATGCAGGTCTACTGCCCTACGGTCACGTAGTGGTAACCCATTCGTCTATCGTGCCATTAACCCGGGTTTAGCTTCCAATGGTATCTTAGAATGCGTGCCGTCCTCCCCCCCGCCATGGTACGGAGGTCTGGATGCCTCGACAAACTGTAGGCCTAGGCTTACCACTACTCCCACTGTCCTTGCCTCCAAGAACACGCAGTCTTAAACAATGATGGTCGATTACGAAATGTTTTCACAATCGAAAGAATCGCAATCAAGTCAACGGTTCATTTGTCCTTGAACTTAAAAATCGAGATTTTGAATTGCTATCGCGAGTCAGCTGTATAACACTGCGCATGAACATACCTGAATACTTGCTACACGCATCCGTTTATGAAATCCAAACGACACCAAAGACCTGGGTTTTCAACCTTTTTCAATCCAAGGGCCAATTTTGCTCATTCTCGTTAGCTCGCAGGCCGCACTACTGTACCGGTAATATTAGGACTGAGCAAAGGCGATCCGTGGGAGGGGGTGTAGTGGGTGATTCCTCTCGGATTCGTTTTTTTTAAGATCTCTATTGGTTGCCTCCCTCCCCCCGGAAGATGGAGTGACGGCCGACCCGCCGCTGGAAACTAATACGCGATATTACATCATTTGTTATCATTTTTGCATTCATTGTGCGTATATAACTAAAAATTATCTACGTGCTACTTCTGTGCCGATTTGATGAGATTCGTAGAAAATGATGTAAATTATGGTATACGACATCGCATCGAGTGCTTTTGTTTACTACACGCACATATAAAATCCTACAAGGTGGCGACAGAAATCATGGTAAAGAAAGTTTACCGTTATGGAATTCTTCTAAAATTATTCCATAATCAAGGAAAAGCAGCTTTAAAAATGCTTGGTATATATACAGCATATATATTTCGTAAAAAATAAAATCACATCCAATTTATATACAGTTGGACCCGTATATAAGGAGTTTGGGACCTACGAAAATGCTCGCTGTATTCGGACCTCGCTAAATCCATTTTGGAAATAAAGCCTGCATATGTAATGTATTTCCACGTATCCATATAATATTATTGGGCTTTGCATTCTCCTAAAATTTAATGAATGGCGTATTATATAATACGCAGTGGCTGATTTACGAAATATTGCCACCCTTAGCCACGGACTGAATAGCCCCCCCATACGAAGAAAGGAAGGATTAATACTTTTGGGGGAAAATACTCCTATCGTACTCAACTTTTTTTCTTTTTATCTGTGAAGGTGATTTTTCGCATAATTATTCAAATTAATATTTACTTATTTTTGGGTTCTCAGCTACCAATGATGTAACCAAGGGAGTTCAAGTATTACGTAAGCAATATTTTGGCCATTTTATACCCCCTCCCTCTGGTAAGCAAAAATTAACATTGGCTAACATAGGAAAATAAGCTCCCCACCCCAAGATGCTTATGTAATACTTGAACTGTCCCTAACCACTTGAATTTCGGTGTGTGAAATAACGGTCATTGCGAATCAGTGGTTTAGCAATTAAAAAATTATGGGGGAGTTGGTTCAATTAGCTTTAATGAAGGTAATGTGTTTTGATATCCAGTGGGGAGTTTGAAATCTTTTTTACGCCACTGATTAATTGTTATTGTGTAAGTATGCATGTATTGGAAAATTTGGTAGAAACCTAGTGTATAAAATTAAGCCATGGGATATAACACGTGTAGAAAGTTAGATGTTTAGTTTCGGTTATGCTACGCAAGTTGGTTAACGAGATTTCAGCGAAGGCAGCATCAATTGTTTATGCAATTATAAGAGCCGTTCTCCTCATGGGGCGTCTTTATGTCTATTCTTAATGCGCTGAAATAAATTCTCATCAAATTTTTGTGCGAAAGGCAAACCAATGTTTTCTTTTCTACATCTAGTTGATTGGCCATTTTCCCTCGTTCAATCCGGGGAAGTGGAAAAGTTGCGCTCGCTAAAAGCGATTAAATGTACAGTGAAAACTTGATTATCCGAACCCGAGACCTGGGAGAGTTCAAGTATTACGTAAGCACCTTGGGAAGGTAAAAGTTCAATGAAGTATCATTTCCAAAAATCAAGTCATTAATCGCTCCCCCCCGAATGACCTCTAAATCTGCCCCTGTTCGAAGAGTAAAAATATAAAGAGCCATATCTATGTGTGTTTGCGAAATCTCCTGTTCAATGTCACGTGTAATCGTCGAAGCATTAACCTTTTTTTGAGATATCATCACAAGTAAATTTGAGAAGCTTCTAATGATTCAATCTGATATTTATATTTTCATATCTAATAGGGTTATACAGATATAACTCTGTATATACAGAGGTATATACAGGTACGTCTGTTTTTCTACACTTATAAGGCGCGAAACTTAGAAGATTTGCTGTACATACAAAAACGTCATTGGTATTGCATAAACTGTCTGATTCGTTGAAAGTTAATTGTATGTTTTTTAATTAAAATAATTGAATTAAAAGTAATTAGTTTGGACAAAAAGTTTGCTTGCTTTTAATATTTTATCGCGCTTATTGCATATTTGAGTTTAATTCAAAATTCGTTCGTTTTTCGAAACCACTCGAGTTTATTGTGGGCACGTTTTCGCGTAGTAGAATATTTCGAAAGTTTCGGAGCAAAAATACGAATGCATTGTGTATGAAATGACGTGCAATTATGTACTTTTCCCCCGATATCTGTTATATATAAATAGCATCTATTCTCACCTTGCTTGGCGCAGAATCACCATTGTTGTCCTTGCGCCATAAAAATACAACCAACTAAATAACAGCTGTATAAGGCATACCACGATGTTGTCTTGCCAGTTTCTTCACCGTGGAAATTTAAACTCGATGACTGTGGGGTTGGAGTTGATTCTTTAGCATGTAAATTTCGAAACAAGTTCAAGATTATGAAGTTAGAAAATATTATCAATTCCTACGTTGGACTATTTTCCCCTGAAGAAGCGATATTTTGATGAAGTTGTTGAACATAGAATTGCTCTCCCCTGACGATAAAATTTTGTCTACTATAGCAGTAATTTAATTCGAAGTCTTGTTTACCAAAATACATGGAAATCATTGTCGCAGTGACAAAGGGAGTTACTAGGGATAAAACAGTGTGATTAATGGGGTCAATTTATTTTTCAACGACTTTTAGCTGTATTGTAAAGCTGTCAAAGGTATTTGAAAAATGTTTTGCATCTTTATAATAAATAGTCTATGAATGACGAGCGTCGGTGCTTAAGTTCATGGTTTTTCACACGCACTAGACTTACGTTCGTTTGTTTTTACGGCTCAAAGACTACAGTGGTCATGCTGCGCCGGGACCTACAGTTTTCCGAGGAATCCGAACCTCTTAAGGCCTGGGGAACCAAACCCCGGACTACTTACGTTTGAACCGAATAAATAGGATGCTTGTTTGTAAATGCATCGAAAAATTTACTACGTTGATTACTACTGACCACCTAATATAGGCAGTACTATAAGTCTCCTAAAAAGATACGTTCTAGGGCAGTGTTTCTCAAACTTTGGTCACTCACGCACCACTTTAAGCATTCCTTTATTTATCGCGGACCACCGATGGGCTAGGAATTCCCACGTTAAAAAAATATTTCCTGAAATTAAGGTTGCCAACTATGGTTAATATTATTAAGCCCTACCTAGTCACTGTCGTACTAACCCCCTCTCCCAAGGAAAGGCATAACCAATGTAACTCTCGATGTATGTGATTTATTGGCAGGCTTATAAACGTATACTGACAGGGAAGATTTATTCATCTCTTGAAATATAATTTGCGGCTAATTTTAAGCTTTTTTTAGTTGTTTTTAACTTTAAAAAAAAGCTCAAGCTTTTGGAAGAAAAATTCTAAAATCCCGACCCGATATTCTTAAAAATATGGGTTGGTGGCCAAACCCACCTGAAACAAAATAATTTTTAGAGTAACACTATTTGATAAGGAGAGTATAAGTTACGATCTTATTTTGTCAAATTTACCATGAAAATGACATTTTTAATTTAATTAAATAATAAAAAGCAATGTAGACAGCACGGGTGTATTCAGAGGATTCAAACCTTTCACAAAATGCCGAAAAGTAAAGTTTATAATGGGTAATATTCATGAGAAATGTTTTAAATTTCACCTGAACCTAAATTCTAGCTTCGCCGGCAGTTTCTACTTTTTTCTTCTGAAATTTGATGATGATCCTGCGGACCACACTTTGAGAAACACTGTTTTAGGAGCTTTAGGCGGGAGCGTCTAAAATACAGTTGTGCTAAGTTGTTTACTGAATGAACCGATGAGCAGTTTTTCCCATCTATTATAAATGAACAGACTCGGTGATTCGGGTCATTGAACGATTTGGCACAACGCTGGTCTGGAGTAGTGTGGAATCCAGGAATCCTGGGTGGTATCTCATTGAAGTTCTGTTCAACGACGAACTATTTTTGTTATTTTTTTCTTATGCCGGGTTTTCCTAGTGGCGCACTTTTGCGTCGTGTACAACATAAAGCGTGGAGCTCAATACGCTACAGACGCGGACAATGGAAAAACAATATAAGTGTTTTCTAAGAATGCGCATTAGGTCAGCGTTTTACGTTGTATGCGACCAAACGAACGGGTTTTTTCCTAATGGCGCAAAAAGTGCGCCGTTAGGAGTACCCGCTTTTAGAGCAGACGATTATCGTCTCCATGTGTATAGAGGAAGTGTGGTTACCGCTTCAGTCCAGCGGCAGTGGTTGAGCAGCTTACGATAATCACACCCGAGTCTGGAGTGCCATCTTTTATATCGGCCGATCTGCCCTACTTTCACCACAAGGTACTTTGACCTTATGTCTTTTCGTCGACACTATCCTGCGGTCAGCTCTACTGCCTGTGATATCACGCAGTTCATGGGCAATTTTCCAACACGATGATGCCAGACCTCACACGAGGAGACTCAATATTGCCTTTTTGGAGTTTATATCCTTTCATGGCAGGCCAAGACTCCAAATCTCTCGCCGATGAACTGTGAGATACGTTGGGAAGACAGTTGCAGCATTCACGGAATGCGAGTAAACTACACCACTAATTACCGAACATGTGGAACAGTCCGCCATAGGATAACATTAGAATGTTGTTTCACTTCATGCTTCACTACTTCTACCAATGGGCAGGGTGGCCGCCGAAGGCGCCGCTGTAATCTAAGACAGGACGCTCAAACAGCGCAACCAACAGCCAAGGCGAGTTGGAGAAAGGTGGATTACAGGCCTCGACAAATTTGGTCGCCATTGGCGACTGGATTTTTGCATTTGGCCAGTAGGAAACCACTTTTTTGTACTAGATTCCTAGGTTTTCTTTTTTGAGGCGGCCGAGTGGCGTTTTTTTGGCAAGTACAGTTCGTCACGATTTGTCTAGCTCTATCTACTTGTATTGCCACCAGATGGCGGTTTTATTACTTATTAATTAATATGTGAACATTTTGTGTTGCTACTGCTTCATAATAAGTCCTTTTTCAATGAAAACATAATATATTTTTAATATAACAATACAAGGTTTCACCAGAAAATTTCATAACCACTGTTCTCGTTCCGACACTGGTGTGTGATTTAAAAACACGACGTTTCGGGAGCCAACTGCTCCCTTTGTCAAGTGAAGGCAGAATGAATGAAAGTTTTAAGTTTATATACTTACACGTTAGGAATCACCATCCCGGGCAGTGGTTTTTCTCAATCTGGGGGGCGCGCCCCCCTAGGGGGAGTCAGACACTCTCATGGGGGCGTGAAACGGTTTGAGAACTATATAGCGTTTTTGTTTTTCGATTTTTAAAGTATGTTTGAAAATTAAAAAAAAAAGTAATTATAAAAAATAGTGACTAGTAATTTAACAATCAAATTCAGTTACATTTGGATTCTTCAGATGACGAATGTAACTATTATTTCCCTGATATTTCATCAGATGACTGGTCTAGGATATTGACATGAAATCCTTTCCATGTTGATATGGGACAGTTCAAGTATAGCGTAAGCAATATTTTGGCCATTTCAACCCCCAATAAGCAAAAATTAACATTGGCTAACATGGAAAAATACGAGCCCCTCCCCGCAAGGTGCTCAAGTAATACTTGAAATTTCCCTATTAATGCACTGTCATGATGTTTTCAAGAAGAAGTCATAGAAATGAAATGCGACTCAAAGGCCAAAGATTATTTTAAAACAATGGGCCTGGATGGATTTTGGATACATAACCTTACATTGTATCCTAACGTCTCCAATGTTGCCTTAAGCGTCGTTGTGCCATTTTCGTCAACATATCTCTTTGAGTCAGGATTTTCAATACTAAGTGCCATAAAAACAAAACAGCGTTGTGGTCTAGAGGTGGAAAGTGATCTCCGTTGTGCGTTATCCAACATCAAACCAAACACCAAATATATGTGACATAATCAAGGCAAAACAGTGTCAATCTTCGTACTGATATTTAGTGACTTGATTGTTGATCATCTATTTTTTTTTTCATCTATTACTTTATTTGAAATTTCTTTTATGGAATGTTTGGACTATTTTATTTATTTTGTGGAATATCATGTACTGGTATAAAAGTAATGTTCGTTAAAAATAAGAAATTATAGTTATTATATAGGCTTATGGTGGAGCCGGCGTGGGGCCTTACCATATCTCAAAAAGAGGGGTGCCAACTAGAAAAGGTTGAGAACCACAGATCTAGGGACCCCCGGGAATTCCTTCTACCTTCATTTAACGAAGGGTGCAGTTGGCTCGTCGAACGTCGTGTTTTTATACCTTTAATTAGTGTCGAAATAACAGTTATTATAATCTTTTTACATACTCATTGCGTGTGCAGTGTTTTGCATGGAGATAGAATATCCTCTCCAGATGCGTCTACCATAGGTGCCAATCCTTCTGATTTACTCGGAAAACGATTTCTTTCAATTTTCGGAGATTTCATCTAAAATCCCCCAGTGTTTTTTAAAATACTGATTTTTTTTAAAAAAATTAAATACCTATTTTTCTTGATGCATGTTTATTTAAATTTTTGCGCATATGTGCATATTTAATAATAAATATGCATAAATAAACTCAAATATCGGTAAAAAAGTCGAAAAAATTCGTCTGCCGTTGATGGCACATGCGTGGCGTGACGTGGAATTTTAGCTCCAGCTATGACGTAGAGTGATGCCCCTGCACAACAAAATCATGCATCTGTATTTGTAGTTGTTGGGGAAGGCAAGAAAGAATGCGCTACACCGTTAAGGTTTTGGTCAAGCACGTGACTCTTTATAGGGAAGCCATGTGTTAGACATATCTGGTATTTCTTTGCTCTGGAAAGAAAGTTTTGTTTTTAGGTGTTTTTGAAAACAACGTTAACGATGTCGACCGTTAATAAAAGGTACTACCAAACGTTTAAAGCCAAATATATGAAGATGTTTAATTTTATTCAAAAATCAAGACTGGGGCCAAAATATGCTTTCTGCATGTGTTACAGTAAAGACATAAGCATTACTCACGGTGGTAAACGCGATATTACTTTGCATTCTGAGACTGTTAAACATAAGAAGACGTTCAAGGCTGTAGAGTCTAATCATAGTATCAAGCCTTCATTTTTTGCATTTAACGATACCTCCATGATTAAAGCTGAATGTTTATTTACATTGTTTTTGATCGAACATAATTTGCCAATGAATTGCAGCGATCACACGGGGATGCTCTTTCGGAAAACGTTTCCTGACAGCAGTATTGCAAAACAATATGGATCTGCAAAGACCAAAACTTCTGCAATTATGAAAGAAATGTCTGCAAAGGAATCCTCATCACTTGTTGAAAATTTAAGGTGCTATCCATTTTCAATTGCAACTGATGGAAGCAACGATGTTGATTCAAAGCTGTATCCAATAGTGGTAACTTTCTTCGATCCTTTATGTGAAAAAATTGTGAATTGTCTTTTATCTATGCCATCTTTGAAAGAAGATGCTACTGGGTTAAATATTGGAAATCTTCTGGTAAGTGCTTTACAATCTGAAAACTTTCCAATTTCTAATTGTGTTGCCTTTAGCTGTGATAATGCACCTGTTATGATAGGAAAAAAAGCAGGTGTAGCAGCGGTGTTAAAGAATCATCACCAAAATATTGAAATTATGGGCTGTTCCTGCCACCTTATTAACTTAGCAGCTGAAAAGAGTGCTGCATGTTTGCCATTTAAAATCGATGAAATTTTGGTAGACATTTACTATTACTTACAAAAGAGTTCGAAAAGAAAAGATAGGTTGAAAATTCTTCAAGAATTTCATGAGACTGATATAAAAAAGGTACTAAAACACGTTAGCACTCGTTGGTTGTCTGTTGGAAAGTGCTTAGAGCGTATAATCCAGCAGTGGCAACCTTTGATCAGTTTTTTTAAGGAAGAGGCCATGAAAAGGAATCAAATCACCCCACTTTCTTTCTTTACTATTCCCTCTATCAAAGTTTTGGTTGAAAATGCAGATAAAGTGAAAGAACGTAACAGCAAAAAAGCATCGCAGAAATTAAAAAGGAAAGCTCAAAATTATGTGGATATTTCTAAGAAACAAAAAACTGAAAACTCCATGTCTCGTGAAGAAAGGTTGTTTTATTTTCTGTCGGAAGATATCAATAAGGCTTTCTGTTTATTTTTATCTTATACTGTGCCTGTATTTAAAAAAGCGAATGCTCAATTTCAGTCTTTGGAACCACATATTCATATGCTAAAATCTCTTCTCTTAAAATTGTACAGAGAAATGCTAGTGAAATTTATAAAACCAAGCGTCACAAAATTATGTAATAATATTTTGAAAGTCCACTATCATGAGAGGAGTAATCAAAAAGATGATGTTGATATCTTAATTGGAAATGGAACACTGAAAGTAATCCAAGATTTTAACATCCATGATAAAAATGAATTTTATGAAAACGTCAGAAGCTATTTCATAGCAGCATGTGACTACATGCACAATAAATTTCCTTTTGAGTTAGAAGTGTTACATCATGCAGAGGTTACACAAATATCGAATTTTGAAAATGCATCATTTTCCAGCTTAAAATATTTTACAGAAAAATTTCCTGTTCTTTTGTTCAATAATACAGAAGATGAAGCTGTTGATGCTTTACAAACAGAATTCAGTGAGTTCCAGGCTTTTAAAGTTCCACAAACTGTGAGTAATGAAGGTAGCATTGATGCACAATGGGCAGCCATAGGTAAAATAAAAAATGATACTTGTGAATTAAAATTTAAACGACTTTCTCAGGTTATGCTGTCAATACTTACGATCCCTCACAGTAATGCAGCATGCGAGAGAGTCTTCAGTCAAGTGAAGAAAATTAGAACTGACTTCAGGTCAACCATGTCTGATGACACATTAGAAAATTTACTAATAGTTAAATGCAGACAACATGTGAAATGTTACGAGAATGTATTTGACAAAAAATTTCTCAAATGCAAAATCTTGCACTACAGCATTTGTAAATTCTAAGAATTAATATTGCGTTTAATACAGTTTAATCCTCTATTATTATTAATTTAATAAATACTTAATTTCCTCATTGTGCCCTTTTTTCATAAATTATGTATGATTTTGTTTAATTAAAAAATGGTGGCCTGCCCACCCGCTCATGATGGACTACAGATTTTTCACTTCTAGAAGTTGGCACCTATGATACATTATTATTTACTTTGTTTTGTTATTTTCGATGAACGCATTTGCATAGGTAATATAAAACGTTTCGGGTAATCAGTCAAAGGTTTGCCAGGACTCTTTCAGTAGCAAGGTTCCCATCATCGTTACCTGTGGATTTTTAAAGAAAGGATTAAGAGCGTGAAATTGTCTCTTAACTATCTTAGTAGTTTCAACGTTTACTTCGAACCCTGGTTTCAAGCTTCGCTAGATTTAAATGTAAAATATTCGCGGAAAAACAGGGCTAATTCTCTTCCCTATACTTTTCGCCATAAATAATTCTGTAGCAAAGAGATAGGACGATTTCTTTTGAATTTTTAGGAAAATGGATTATGTATACCGTTAAAAGAATTGTCAAATTCATTGAATATTTAAAAAAATATCGGAAATTCTAATATAAAATTATATTATTTTATAAAACTATTTTTGTAATCTATGGATTGTGAAATTTACTTATTTAAAGTGGTTTTTTTTTTTTACTTCGTGGGAATAAATTTATTTTCGGAGATGTATTGTTACCGAGTTATTTGAATGCTCATACATGCTTACAAATTTCATTAGCTGACACCGAACATTACGCGTAAATGATTTGACGTGAGTTACAACATAATTTTATATGCAACAGTTATGTCTATTGATGCATTGAATGAAAAAGAAATCAGGTTTCGAACATTAGCCTTTACACTAATTACAATAATGCAATATTTTAACGCTAATTACAATAGTGCAATATTATAACGCTAATTGTAATAATGCAATGTTTTAACGCTAATTACTTAAACAATAATGCAGTATTATAACGCTAAACTACTGTACTTTTGCTATTTCTCTATGATGCTTGTAAAAAGTCTAATCCGAATTAATTGCATTTTCTCACTATAAAAGAGTGCCCTGCGGTGGCGCAGTGTGGTAACGCGTTCTCCTATTGCGCGGCTAATCCGGGTTCGACTCCCAGCAGTGCAAAAAGAACGCTTACTCAGAGATCTCATAAAAGATCGCACTGCTCACTGTAGTCCGGGGTTTGGTTCCCCAGGCCTTAAGAGGTTCGGATTCCTCGGAAAACTGTAGGTCCCGGCGCAGCATGACCACTGTAGTCTTTGAGCCGTAAAACCAAAAAACAAACAAACAAACATTACTATAAAAGAAAGGTGAAATTTTGGCTTAACTTTGCTTGTGTGTGTCGTTCTTGTTATAAATGAACCTGAGTCACCCTACCAGTAGCATATACGCTGTTTTTGCTTATGAAACGTAAAGGTACGTACGTATATACGTAGAATGCAATCGGAACAACGAACCATCTACTGAAACGACCCAACAACAGCTCTAGGGTATTCCAGTACAATTGTGGCACTGTGCATTCGCGCTCTGTTGGCGTGTAATACCCTTAGCAGACGGGTTAGTCCATTGCAGTGTGGGGAAGACCGTCTTGGGGGGGACTGGTTTTTCCCCGCGCGAAAAACCGGTTTCGACAAGATGCCCTTCCCTAAACTGCAATGGACTAACCCGTCTGCTAACGGTGTCAGGCGTCAGGTCCGCGCGAACGCACAATATAACTGATCGAACGAGAACATTCGGTTATAAAGCTTTCCCTTTTGTTTTCAAAGAGCCCTGGTGTTTAGTTGTTGAGCGCGTATTGCCGAGTTTTGTGATTGCGTGTAATGCCTTGTTCTCGTCATTAGGATAAATGACATAATAGGCTTTAAATCGATTCGAAGAC
This sequence comes from Dysdera silvatica, assembly GCA_006491805.2. Taxonomy (NCBI): domain Eukaryota; kingdom Metazoa; phylum Arthropoda; class Arachnida; order Araneae; family Dysderidae; genus Dysdera; species Dysdera silvatica. Next base: position 207,856,535 of record QLNU02015360.1, read on the forward strand.
GAATTGCAATTTAAAATGACTGTTTTTAGGTTTCTGTACGGTTTACGTACTTCGTTCATAAAGCGACAAAAGCTACGCAATAAAATGAATAAGAAGCGAGTTTAAAAAAAACCAAACAATTGTTGATAACAAGATGTACGCAGGCGTGGAATAATTTGTAGTTTTGTGGAAACCAGATTAAAGCTTCGATAAGAACGGCTGTATTTATTTGATCCCTCTATAGCAGTGGGCCCCCAACCTTCAAGCCACGACCCACTTTTATAGTAACCAAGTAATTCGCGACCCCCTTTATAGTAACCAAAAGATCTGTGACCCCTCTGTCCGCCGCCGACACATTTGTATAATAAAAGCATTTTTAACAGAGTAAAGAAAACACATTAAATATAAAAATATATTACTAAATATTAATGTATATTATAGATATAAAGTTAACAACCGTTAGTAGAACATTGCAATGTAGCCATGTTGAAATATAAAAGCGTTGGAAACATTTGGTATAAAATTCCTTATAAAAATAATTGCAACTAAAAATAGTTGCGGCGACCCCCAGAAACTAATTCGCTATCCCCGTATTGGGAACCACTGCTCTATAGGGTGTCTGATAGTCTATTTAAGAACAGTATAAGCAGTCTATCTATATTTTTTTCTGGTCGAGGCGAAACTATTTGAAAAAAGAAAATTAACTATAAAAGCGTTTATTTTTCAGTTGTAAAACGAACTAGTTCAACTGTTTTATGGTCTCTGTTTCCTCTTTGACACAAAATATCGAAAAATTTCGTTGGCTCGCAAGCGTTCTTTAAAGTGGCAATTTCAAGTGCACACTAACTCTTGTAAAAGCACTTTAGCCAAATATTAATAAAAAGATTAGTTTTTAAATCAAGATATTAATAATTCATGTTCATAACTGGCGGTCTTCACACGATTGTCTTCAAAATATATTTTCCCAAAATCGTATTCGTATAATGAATGAAGTAGCAAAATTTCATAACGAAACGTGTATGCATGTATTGACAGATAGGTATACGGTTTTTTTTGAGAATTTCAAGTCGGAACTTTTATTATACATATATATTTCATAATAAATAAATGCACGTAATAATGTAACATATAACAGTAAATTAACGTTATTTACATATCATAAGCTTATATACTGGTTGCAAAATGAAGATAATTTAACCAAAAATAGCATTCTCAACTGGTTTATTTTGCTAGTAAAATAACTAATGTTCTGATTATAAATATTGGTTAATGTAAAATTTTGCATCAAGCAAGTTTTGTACTAGAAGACGGTGCAAACAATTGTCTATAGCCGCTTTCCGTTTTACATTACGGTATTTAAATATAAGGAAATTGAAGTATAAAAATATGTGTGCCTCAGGTTATAAGCTTTTGGGAGTTAAATATAGCGTAATGGGGGCAAAAATCCGAAAATGTGGGGGGAAGTCCGATTTTGCCTCTTTTCTAAAAAAACCGGGAGTCAGGAACTGGGATTAAAAAAAAAAAAACTGGACTTCACAAATTTTTATAAAATTTAAAACTGGGGAAATTTTTATGTCGTTATGTACGCATATTTAATTGCTTTTCGATTACTGTGTATGTGTAATATTGAATATAAAATTTAATATCTATGGGGTAGGAATATACAATACAGTGAAACAATACATGGCAAGACATTCTCAAGAGTCTTGATGGCATTGCAATATAATAATAATAATAGATTTCTTTATTTATCACAGGAGACAATGCATACAAACTGCAAGTACGTGCTTCTATATTACAATGAACAAGTTATGTCTACGAACTATAAACCACACATACAGATATACATAAAATACCACCCTTTGACGGATCCCCGGTAAAAACATTATTTAACAGGCCAAGGACCCAGGTTTATACCCATGGTTTATACAGTGGTCTCGTATTTTTGCAAATCTCATGATTTATGATCTACACACCTTTACGAACTTTTTATAATTTTTTGGGGGATCCGCGGAAGTTCGTAAACTCAAGAGTCAGTCCACTGTAAACAGTTTTTGAGTTTTCTGGACCGAATTCAAATTGCAGAATTCTCCGAATTGTGAAGGTGTCGGAGGTTGCGTTAAGCTCTGGGTCTCGTCCCACTGACCGATCAGACAATCTTGGAACGCAAATCTTAAAACTTTTTTTTGAAACATTTGTACTAAATTCCTGCATGAAAATTGCAAAATTCTTCCTTGATCCCTAAATGGCAAATCATTTTTTGTGGGCGGCAGTGCCAGGTGTTGAAGCCTGACCTTCCTTTTAAAAGAAAAAAAAAGTACCCTCCTCCTTTCTATACTTCCTTCACATTATTCTGCAACTGAGATCTTTTTTTCTTTTAATGCGAACACGTTTTGCCATCCAGATAATTCAGAACAAAATACAATTCTGTTGGTCCAAGAGTGCTGTCAGAATTTTTAAAGATGAAATTCATGGCGAAGAAACATTTTCTTGCGCATTGGTTAGAAGGGCTACGGTGGTAGATAATCATTGGCTAAATTTGTGATTAAAAGGCATGTGTTTGTCCATTTCCCGTGTTATGTAACCACGATTAATAAATAATACATGAGAGTTGCTTGTACAGCTTCGTCTTTGTTTCAGAAACCAGAATCTGGCGCTTAATTGCGTTTTGGCTCCATTTATCTTTCGTAACGAGATCCTTTTGTCTATATATATATTCATACCCCTGTTTTTCTGTTTGCAATATGTCTAGACGAGTTGTTCTATACAAGCAGGTCTAGTTACATCTTTTGGCTCTCGCTTCCTAGAGAACATTTTGCATGCAATGCGAGTACTTAACTGTAGTCGAATTCGGTTATAACCAACATCAAAGGACCGGAAGGCTTTATTCGTTATAGTCTTATACATTAAAGCAGAGGTTCTCAAACTGTGCTCCGTGGAGCCCCGGGCTCCGCGGCAGAAAATGAAAGAACATTTTCGGAAAAATTAATTCATTTGTTCAGTAAAATATAAATGGATGATCCTAATTTTTGGAAAACTATTTTTCATCGCATTACGATTAATTAATAATAATTACCTTTAATATAACGCCCATGGTATAGAAACTAACTTACATATAGGCCCTACCCAAAGAACGCGTATTAAAAGTGTAAAGAGTTGGGCTCCCCGGTCAAATTTTTTCTTAAAAAGGGCTCCGCGAGCTAAAACGTTACACAACCACTGCATTAAAGCAATCTAAACTCATTTTTCGTTATAGCAATGAATTCGTTATAACCGAGTTCATTGCCTTCCTAACATAAAATTAAAACACATACCAAACTAACTGTGTAAGATTTTAATATAGGTTCCTGCAGTTTTCTATCTCTTTTAGTAGTTTATTAGTCACTGTTTAAATTCTAGCTAAAACAACTCCCCTTGCGGGTGTGAGTTGAGAAAATCTTGAATAAGCGATTTTTTTAACCTTGATCTTTCTGTTTAAGACTCTTGTTTTATTAAATGCATTTACCACTCAAAATTGCTATTTTCCAGAAATCTTTAAATATACAGGGTTTCTGGATGATGATGATACCTGAACATTCAATTGATTGTTTTAAGGCTTAGCGGGCTATTCAGAATAAGACCTTTTTAGTTAAAAGTGGATTACGGAGAAATGAACATTAGTCAGGGATTTTTAAATTTTCTAGGTTACTATAAAGTACATTTATTATGCTATCATGTTTGAAAACCGTAAGAACGAAAAATGTTTAAGAAAAACCAACTGATTTTATAAATATTCAAGATGTAAGGCTTCACGTAAGATAAAATGACATTGTTCTTAAAAACGTAGCTATCTTCAAAGCGTTTTATATTGTTTTAGAAGTTTATAACAAAACCGATCCGCTTGTATAAAAAGTACGCTCTTTATGCATTTTAGAAACTAAAAAAAAACACTGTTTAAAAATATTAAATTTCACCGACTGCAATTTCTTTCATTTTTTTTAAAAAAAAGGAGTAAAATACATATATGTAACTTTTTTTAGTTATCAACAGAAATACCATTCAGTGGGATGTTTTCTTGATTAAATAAAAAATCTGTACATTTTCTGAACTTTTTTTTTTTTAATTGTAAACGAATTTTCTCCCTTGAGTGAAATGCGAAAGAAAGGGGGGTCCATAGCAACACTGAAAAAATTAAAATAAATACCAAATAAAAGATCTCGTACTTCGGATGTTATCTATTTTAAATATCTCAAGTCCCCTTAAAACCATTTCTCGTTGGTTTTGTAATATGCTATATTGAAGTTACTTTGTTTGTGGCAAAGTGTTCGAAATTGGGGTTTGTAAGTTCACGAAGGAAAATCGGAAGCTTTGAACGCTGTCCTTTTTTGTATTTTTTCGATCACTATGCCTTTATAGTTTGCAAAATAGCGTATGACATAGAAAAGTTTGGATAAAATACAATGGCGGATCACGTCACGCTGAAAATTTGGATGTCCGTCCCTCACACCACACACAGACCCATGGGAGTAATACTATTTTGGGCGTAGACTCCAACATCTCCCATTGTTATTCAATGTATCCTTGTCTGGGAGATAGTTGTATGGTAAAAGGTAAGATTTCCCCTTTCCCACTTTTCTGTCAACAACTGTGTACCTTGCAGCTATAAACAGTTATAGGTGGTATAGGTTAGGGTGCGTCCATCACACATGCAACAGAACCCTGTACCGTAACGCGGTCGCATATCACCTCGTAACGTAATAATAATAATACGTATTTATTAAACCATATATATTATACATATATTATTAAACTATAAGGAGCAATAACATTATAATAGTTTATCATGAAGTATTTTGTAACATTTCTATTATCATTATTTCTTGTGCCGTCAACAAATAGTGGATAAATAAGAAGTGGATTTGATAAAACGAATTTACTAAAAATAATGCATTCACGATACTTTAAAAGTGTCAGGAGGGCCACAGGGAGTCTAGAAGGTTGCCCCCGAGCGAAAAAAGTTTGATAGCTAACCACTGGTTTAAATAATTAAATATTTAATTGTGATTACGTGTATTTTATATCTTTTACTCGTAGTGTATCGTATATCCTAGTATTGGTTTGGCGCAGTATAGCCCAGATGCTCTTGCGCCATAAAACACCTAAACAAACAAACATCCTAGTATTGGAGTCCCCACCTTCTCCCAAAGACGCTTACGTAATAATTGAATGGCCGCAAATCAGGGGAAACTGATTTTTTTTTTCCAGATTCTATCGCCACTTTGCATTGTTTTGTTATATAATTTTTAAATAAAAAACTTTGTTTCCAGATACTAACTACAGCAGAAGGATGGTTAGTAGTATCAAAACAATATAACGATATTTGTAGCTTTCCACATTGCCTCGGTATGTTATATGGAAAAGACGTCGTTTTGCAAGCACCCATTAAAGCAGGAAGAGAGTTTTTTAATTAACACACAAATCGACATTATTTAGCATAGTTATTTTTCCAGCAGTGGACGCTAATTATAACTTTTGTATGTCGAATCTAACGGCCAGGGGCAAATCTCAGATGGTGGTATATTTGAAAATTGTTCTCTGTATGATAAACTATAGAAAGGTGAATTAAGTTTGCCGCAAGCAGAACGTTTGGATGGTACACAATGCAAACTCCTTTATTTTTTTCATTGGGGACGAAGCATTTGCTCTTACTGACATATCAATGAAACTGTTTTTGGGTATACATCCTAAAAATCATTACAAAGGGTTTTTAATTAAAGGTTATCTTGTGCATGAAGAATTGTGGAGAATGCATGATGTTTGGTATCGCTTCAGCGACTTTTAGAGTGCTCCGTAAACCCACGTTGCTAGCCCCTGAAAAAGCTGAGCTTATTGTAATGATGATAGCCCATTTACACAATTTCTTAAGAAAAAGCTCTACCTCCTGTTTCCTGTATACACCAAGCAGGTCATTCGAAACAGGCACAGAGGGAAGACTTGTAGAAGGAACATACAGAACTATAAGTGATGAACCATGTCTTCATTACTTTCTCTAAGAAGTATTCCCAGACGACCAGCTACATATGCTGAACAAATTCGAAATGAATTGGCAAATTTCTTAGTA
>QLNU02015360.1:207873871-207886850 GCA_006491805.2 Dysdera silvatica
CCAAGACACTCCGGGCTAAACGGAGGGACCCTGGTTCGAATCCAGGATGGGGAAAGCGTCTCTTTTTCTCCAAAATTACATAAGCTCTAGTTTGAGCTAATTAATACGTGGGTGGCAAAAATTATTGTATAATAAATTGCAATCTTTGAGATCATTGTCTATAAACTAGTATTTAATAAATATTTTGGAACTATTTTTTAAAAATGTATTGTCGAAGACAGGCCCATGCACGAAATTTAGATGACAATGAAAAAGGGGACGGGTTTTGATGGAAAATAAAAATTTTCGTCATAAGAAATTTTATTTTAGAGTCCATTGGTTGGTTTTTGTGGCAGGAGGGCTTGGAGGATTATTCTGCGTCATATTTTATAGTTTTTATTATTGTCCAATGGGGATTAACATCCCAAAACCCCATCTTTGTGTACGGCTTGGCTGTAGGCAACACTGTGCCCTCCTAACAATTTTGTTCACATTATCATATTGCTATAGACATTCAAATACCAGCACTGGTTCGAAAAATTTGAAATTTCCTTTATACAACAGCAAATGGCTGCTGAACAACATGTTTGTGGAAAAACATTTTCAGAGAGCTACGATTGAGACGCTAGCACGCAACTGTTTCTAATCGAAATTGCATTTTAATGAGAAAAAAACCATTTCGTAGCCACGAACAGCTTCACTCTATTAAATGGAAAATCTTATTGGCGTTTATCATAATAGCAGTTGAACTGCTTCACTCGAAAGGCAATAGGAATTCTGGGAAATAACGACATGGTTGATATTTTTCACCCCGGAATTAAAAATTGCACTAAGAACTGTTTTATGATTTATACTTGTACGGTAGATCAAATTCAAAAGTGCGTTTTTAAAACGTACATGATTTATTAAAAACTTGGTTGTGCTATATCAAAGGGAAATATCCTAATTGCAGACTCGGGGACAAATTTACATACTCTGAGGCCTTAAATTCATCACGAAAATAAATATTTGTAAGTTTCATTATACAACTCGTGGGACTAAATGAAAATGTTTATGTATATTGGGCTAATAAAAAGCTTAATATATGTCAAGCAAAGAAGGAACGCGTTGCGTTTAATAATCCCGGGGGAAAAGAATTTCATAGTCGCTGCTGTATTAGCGTTGAATTATGCATAAGAGAGTCGCAGGACGTTTTTGAAGTTCGCCCTTCACTGTTCATTGCCATATGGTAGCGCACTTTTCCACCAAGCAGAAATCCGGTTTTAATCTAAATGGCGGCGAATGCAGGGAGCCTGCTATAACCGCCTACACCCTTAAAACTTAAAGTTTGTATACTAGCTAAATATTCAAATTACAAGAAAGGAAATAAAATATTGCGCAAATTATTTTTCTATACTTTTTCTGCATATGTAAATTGTAATAATCTTTTATATGCAACAATTTTTCGAAGAAAAATATGGATAAAGATACCAAGGGGGGGAAAGGAACCACAGGAAGTAAAATCCTGCCACCTCAAAAATTATCAACTGTCTGTGAATAGACTAAATGTCTGAGAAAAAATGCTTGAATTTTGTTTTCCTCTGAATAAAAGAATGAACTTTTTTATATAAATATGGAAGAATTATTTCATTGCTACAAAATATTTTGTTTCTTCTTTTCTGGTAAGTACATTTTATAAGAAAAATTAAAATTTTGAAGGTAAATTTCACCCCCACAAAACGAAGTTTGCCCCCCCCGAGAAAATATTCTAGCAGACACCTTAAGCGAATGCTTCCCATTTTTCTACAGATTCGTAGTCCTTGAGTTGATTCTCTTGGCGATAGAAGTTCGGATTTCTTGAAAAGTGTAGATCTTGGCGCAACTTGATCTTTTCACCCCAAAAAAAAAAAATGTAATGTTCATTACAATTTATCTGTTTTCCCCCAAAAGTCTCTCACAATTTTATCGTCTTTGGATGTTTTAAGTCTTAATGGGTGAAATAGTCAAGGTGAAATAGTAATGGTCTTAGTGGTGAAATCGCAGATATCCACAATTTTGTATGTAACTAGTGAAAATATCGATCGTCAGGAATGATTTTTTGCAATCACTGACCATCACTTACCAAGTTTTTTTTTTGTACTGTTTGTCTGAGAATGGAAATAGATTCCGTTGAATGTCATCCGCTGACTTGTTACAAAACCTAGATGCACCATTTGGACTCATAAGGGGAACGTGTACTTCAAAGTATGAGCAGTTGTTTCCAGAACAATCAATGCCTTAATAGTGTAAGTTTAATATATAACGATTGCAACACGAATACAAACACAATGTCGCAACACAATAAGAGAATGACTGCACCAACGTACAAAGGGCGCTCGTTCGTCAATAGAGAGAGATAGTCGCTATAAGTCCAGAAAAACATTGAACACACGCGTTGTTCAGTCTATTCCTAAACCTCAATCTTGATCATTATTGATTGGTTGCTCTGCTAGTCTTTTACCTAAATCAAGAATTAGATATTTACGCCTAACTGAGTGTGACCGTTTTTTACTGCAAATTGAATTTCATGAGGGGTAAAATGTGTTCACATACCTATATAAATCATGGTAGCAAGAGACATTTGTTTTAATTTTTTTCGTATAAAAATCGTATATTTGTTTTAATATGAAAACCTGTTGAGCTTTCTGCATTATGTGTAATCTGCGGATTTTAGTGCTTTACCCCGCTAAAAGTTATTGCATTTTCGGTAAAAAAAAAAAAAAAAAAAAAACCTCTTTATACTTGATATTGTTCTGTTCAAACAGCTCTGTTCTTGAAAGTTGCTTCTCCGTGGTATTGGTTACAATTTACATCAGATGGCGAAAAAAGTCTATGGCTGACCTAAAGATATAGTTAATGTACATAGCGTAAAGTTGGGAGGAGGGGGAAACTGAAGATACCAGAAAAAAAGTGCATCATACAATTTCTAGGCAATTTTTGCCACAACGTGAGGGATAGCTTTGTATGAAGCTTCTAAGATTTCGTTATCTGTATATTCTGTGACAAAATTTTTACGCATTTTGAAAAGGTAGTCCGATCGTGGTAAAACTTCACCTGAGCAATTTGAGAACACATACAGGGTGGTCATAAATTATTGTCGCGATTTCCTTACCTCATAAATTTTGATTCTGGAACTCAGTTTTCCACCAACAGTTCTTCAGGATTTGGGGTGTAACACTGCAGCAGCAATTCTGCGTTTCAGTCCATGCAGTGAGGGCACAGAGGTTTGGTAAACAGTGTCCTTGACATACCCCTCTCCCCCCAAGAAATTGCCAAGCGGTGTGGTAATCCGGTGATCTCGGAGGCCATGGAAGTGGTCTATCTCGTCCACACCATCTCTGGGGAAGGGTCATGTCTAGGAACTCACGAACAATTATGCCCCAATGTGGTAGGCCACCATTTTGATGGAATATCACGCGTGTGGCGGATTTTGTTTCGAAGAACCACAATACGCACCTTGCTTTCTCTTGCACACTCGCCATTTTTCATTGTCAGGTCATAACTTCCCACAATGGGACGCCGCTACAACCGCTGGGTTGCCGCATAAATTGGCGGGAACTGAGTTCCGTCTTGATGTGTTACGTGCTACGAAAGGCTGCCATGTTGAAATTTCTTAACTTTGTATAATTATTCTGTAAAAACTTTTTCAGTTGCACTTTACAAATACGTACAGTGAAACCACTAATTAGCTGCCTCTCGTCGATCGGAAAATTTTGGCCGTAAATGAGGGGTGACCGTAGAAAAGGGGGACATTTTGACGTGGCCGAAATATTACATTTCTATCATTTAAATACTTCATTTCGAAATATGTATTTTTAAGCACATAAAACAAGTTTAAGATAATGAACATGAGCATTCGTTGAATGTAACATGTGAATTTACAACAAAACGTTAGATTTAAATAAATCGAACACTACGCAGATTAAATTAAACAACAATATAAATCAACGTTTATTGGCATTTATTATGTTGGAAAGAAAACAAATATTTATTTTCTTTCGAACGTTTCACCATCTAATCACGCCATAACATCGGCGTTGGTATCACTACGCCAATAAACGTTGATTTATATTGTTGTTTAATTTAAAACGTTAGATATTAAAATTTATTTGTTTTGCAAAAAAAAAATAAATTAATAACTGGTGAGTTTTACTACCAGACTTTCTCTTTCAAAATGTATTTTTAATTGCGAGATTAAATTCACCGTTTTTCCGTTGTTACGTTTACAGGACCTGTATACTAGTCGAGTAAACGATGATACTAAATTTGAACTGCGATAATTTTGTGTTGATAATTATTAGTTTCGTACAGTGAATATATAGTACTATATGATTTATTTATATCAAAGTCTTTGTTACGCATTAGTCATTGGAATCGGCGAATCCCTGTCAATTCCCATCCTTTATTAATGGAAGAGAAAATACTCCTTAGCTATCCTTAGTTTCCTGTTGTGAGAAATGCCGTGAAGGTCGAAGTTCAGGTCTGTTCCTGTTTTGTTCGTTGAAGTTTGTATTTTGTCCCCACAGGGGTTCTGGTCTAACGGAATGAATCATGAAAGCAGTACCCACGTCCGTATCTGAGAGTGACCGCTAAACAGAGGTTTGAAATGCATTATTGGAAGTCAGTTTCTGCCGAGGAATTTTTATCTGACCCTAAAAGAGGGGTAACCGTATCTGAGGGGTGTCCGTTAAGAGGGATTTCACCGTATAATATTTTATTGCACCTGCTACTTTTTAAATTGTGAAACTCCTGTTAATGAAATAATAATGAGTATACATATATGGAAAAATTATTCATATGGGAAAGATGCTGTGTTGTAAAGATATATACAAATTTTTATATTGTAAGATATATCTTTACGAGATAGGTGGTGGTTTAGTTACCGAATGGGAAACTTATTTTTTTACAAAATGAACATGAAATGGAACTTACAGATAGATAATTAATTGGAGGGTCCTTTCAACCCGAAGTTGGATCCGTTAATATCATGCATATGCGGGCGTCCTTTGGGCTCCGTATCTTCCGTTTATTTGCTCTATAACAGGGGCGGACTGGGTCCTCTCAAAGGGCGCATACCTTGGATTATCGAAGGGCGTACCGGGCCGGTTGACCGGCATCCCAGTCCGCCGCTGCTTTATAGTAGTTGGATCATGTACAATGACACTTTTGGTACGCAAATGAAAAATTTACTTCTAAAATATAATTACTTAATAATGAATGAATTATTATGTTAATTTGATAGCCAATATTCTTTGATTAAATTATATAAAAATTAGGCAAAGTATTGTGTACATGTTCATTGTAAATATTGTGTATTTTAAAAACGACTATTAATACTTGAAATTATACGAAAAAAAAACACTTACCAAACCACACACTACCAAAATATTGCGCATTTCCTTGGATTTTGTAAATATCCCATTTCTTTTCTACAAAAACAAAAATGTGGATGTTGTTATACACATTTTGAAACTCGTAGTTTACATACAAATTAAGCCGCGAAACGGACAAGTGGCAAATCCTGTCTCGAAAGATATTGCGAAGTGATCTGTTGCAATGGAGAAAGCCATTTTTTGACATTTATCCTTTGACGTGTCTTCAGGCTTAAAGCTTTCCTCTCCTTGTCTATTGCACTTTTGTGAAAACCTCTTTTAAAGGTAAGTATTATCGTTATGTATGAAAAGAATACAGGCGTAACATGAACGACATTTTATGCAATATAAGAAAAAATAATGCAGGACTTTAGCTTGAAGCCTTTTATAGAAGGGGGTGGGTGTTCTAAATGCTACAGGGGGACTTCGAATTCGCTAATATTTTGTTAGTATTTTTAAAAAATATAATAGTAAGTGTTTGCAATTTTCTTCTTTCATTTTCCCATTTTCATATGAAGTCGACGTTACGATTTTTTATTCTTTTCTTCTACAATTTTCTGTCTAAGGCTTCTTCTCTACTCCATCCACACTCTTCTAGATCTTCCACTTTATCTTCCCGTTTCAAACGTGGTTTTTCTCTTTCCTATTACCACTGGTTTGCAATGTGGACATAAAATGTTTTAATGAAGATGTTCTTTGTACCGCTCTCTTCAACCAAAAAAAAAGGTGTGAAATAATATATATGGAATACATAATGTTTAAAATGGTTTATGTGAACAAGCTATTTTCTGCAATGGAATCAGACTATTCCATTTAACATCAATCAATAAAATTCTTAACATAAATATTGCATTGGAAACTTCTAGGGATATGCTAAAATTTATAAATTTCCTTCTCCGTTCTGTAGACCAGATGGAAACTATTGTTTGTTTGTTTGTTTGGGTGTTTTATGGCGCAAGAGCATCTGGGCTATACTGCGCCAAAGATGGAAACTAAAACTTTCGTTAAAACATAGCGTACTCAAGACCTGTCGTGAAAATATCATAAGTACGTTCTTAACTTTGGAGAACAATTTATATTGTGTACAAACGACTTAAAAATTACAAACAAAAAATTTAAAACGAAATTCTACAATAATTCATTTTGAGAAAAAATAAAACTAAAATATTTTCCAGGGGCGGAGAGACCTTCCTTACCCCAGATGGCGCAATATAGCCCAGATGCTCTTGCGCCATAAAAAATCCAAACAAACAATCCTTACCCCAGTCTGATCACGGCTCTAAACTAACATTCGTTCTTTCTAAGGCGTGGCGTGTAATTGTTCCTGTTCAACTGGCGTATGTATTGCATACCACGGCTGTAGCCAGGATTTAGTTTCGGGGGGGTCAAACATTTTTACAAAATAAAGTTGAATATAGATGTGACACCTTTATTGTAAAGAAGAAATGTTATGCCAAAGTAAATGCGAGAATACTAATTTTGTCTTCAGACATCGTAGTAAATTTTTGTAAATAAAATTTAATATTTTATACCGCCCCCCCCCCCTTTCAAAGAAAATGGTGTCAATGTTTTTTCCTTCAAAGTATTCTCAAATTAATGGTCTACAAAACGAAATCTTTTCAGAATTTTGATAATTATTCGATGTTTGAGAGATTTTTTCTCCTTTACAAGTTTGACAAACAAATACATATACGTATTTTAGAGATACTATTACAAATTTTTCGGTGTGGGGAGGACCGGTCCTTCCCGGATATGGGCATGTCGCATACTATTTTCCATCCAACTATATAGCATTATAATGGTCAATATGAAGTAAAAGAACATACAAAAAATTTTAAAACTACATTAAAATTTATATTATTTTCTCTGTACGCATGATGTACTAACTAGCTCAGGATTCCGCTTAGAATGGTCATCGAAAGAAAACTGCAGATATACTTTTTGGGCAGAAGTTCTGTGAAATGTAAAAATTATTTCATGAAAGGTTTCCTTCAAGAAAACAAGATGGCGAAACGCTGCTATAGATTTCGAGGCAGGCTCTTTTTAAATTTATAGTATATCAGTCTTACGTAACGGCTAAAAAGTAAATATACACTTGTTTCACATATTCATTTTTTTTTTTTTATCTTTTTACTTACAATTTTCTGATATCTAACCATTGACGACGTAACGTAAAGCAGTTATTAATCAGATGCCGTAAAACAATCTATCAAGTTTTTTGTTCAAACGAAGAATTGTGCCACCTAAGTTTAACAAACCCGTTTTGTTCCTTACAACCCTGTTCTACTTAGCGCAGGATTTCCTGTTACTTGCCCGCAGTTACCAAGAAAAACGGTAAGTTTTGTGTCATGTGACAATTAAGTCTTCCTAACACCCATGCTTTTTAAGGTGCTTTATGATATATAATCGAATCACGGAGAAAGAAAATGTCAGTGGATCCGGTGATTCTTAACACTCAATAAGGACTCGCATCTCCGTTGTGCGACTCGTATTGTTTTAACTAACAACGACCTACTTCGGTGTAGGAAAGCGTACTCTGTAATTGATTTGGGTACTGCGGAAGATATTTCTGTATTGAATTTCACGGTAAAATGAAAATAGTATCTGAATCAATTCTAAATTCCCATGTAGCCGCTTTCCGTCGAGTAATTTAATACTTTTACTTTAAGTTGTTTTTGGCCTTTCAATGTTTAGTTTTAAATTGGTTTTTTCTCTCATTGAAACTCTCTTCTTTTCACTGCTATTGCTTCATGCAGGTAAATAGAACCGAAAGATCCGAGTTCTTTTACTAGAATTTGTTAAAAGCAGAATCTTGCGTTGTTATAGATCTGTTAGATCTAAAAGCTTCATATTTTACTTGATATCTCCAAAATTGGAAGTGAACGAAAATGGGATTTTATTTTTTTATCCTCTCTGTTTTTATTTGTGTCTTTGTTTTAATTTAAGCAGTATGCACTCTTCATTTCGTTCCTTTACTCTATTTCTACTTTAGAATCACTGCATGTTTTATAGGTCAACATTACTAATAAAATACTGTCTAATTTCGATTTAACGATTGCTTTTATTAGTCTGGATTGCGTTACATTGAGTCCAGTGTTGTATTTTCCTCGATTTAACGATAACCTTTCGTTATTAATCTGTAGCTGCAAGTAGAATTTCAGTTAGAAAATCAACTGTCATCAGAAAATCAACTTCAATTAAGTTCACTAAATTAAAGTTGATTGTTAATTGTTGATCAATGGCGTACCTTTGCTTTATGCTCGTATATGGCCGAAAATGCGAAAAATATTGTTTTTTTTTTTTTTAATGCAACAATTGCTGCTTTTAACGTATTTTACATGTAAATTTTCAGCCCAAGGAAGGGCTTGGGGATGCGTCATTGGTTCCGAAAAATATATTCCCCCGATTTAACGATTTTTTTCACTAGTCCCGTCACAGCCGTTAAATCGAGGATAGACTGTGTAGTGCTTTTGACTCTTTAAGTGAAAGAGTACAAACTTAGGTATTTTTCTGGAAAACAAAATCGCTAAATCCCCCTTGTTGACTTTACCGCACTTGGCTTAAAAGCAGGTAAAAATCTGATTGTTTAAATTCTGTTCTTTCTGTTTATAAAGACAAATAATATATATTTTAAGAAGTTGAAATGGTATATGTAGATGCATGGATATCTTTATTACTACTTATTGCTTTTGAAATTATTAATTTATATTATAATTAAAACTTCCCAAACAACCTTACATTATCATTGTTTCATCTGACTTTAGGCAACTGCTGGACATTAATGTATTGGAATTTTACGGAGTTTATAGAAATTTTTAATATATCTCACTAGTGTTTAATTTTTATATTATATATATAATAATAAGATTTATTGACCTGCTGTATAGTCATAATCACAATACGCTACATAATATAACAAGTGCCACACGGATATACAAAATTAACAATAAGTCATGATTCACCGTACGAAGAAAGGTATTGAGAAAATACCAACAAAGGATATAACACGCTTGTGACCGCAAGTTGTCTATATTTTTTGTATACAATTCTATACTTTCCTTCAAAGTATGGAAAGTTGTAGTTTTCTTTGTATACTAGTCTATACTTCCCTTCAAAGTATTTTATTTGTATTCGTAAATGTAACGCATATACCAGACTTGACTTGTGTTCATTCATGCTTTAATTATTTTAGTTTGCAATGGATTATGCATGCGTTTGCTCTATCATTTATTTAGTGACATTTTCGTTTCACCATTAGGGGCCCTTCCCATATTTAAAATAGCTGTGTAACTTAAATTCCGCTTCTC
Organism: Dysdera silvatica; assembly: GCA_006491805.2. Classification (NCBI taxonomy): domain Eukaryota; kingdom Metazoa; phylum Arthropoda; class Arachnida; order Araneae; family Dysderidae; genus Dysdera; species Dysdera silvatica. The sequence goes on from QLNU02015360.1 coordinate 207,883,548, forward strand.
ATTGGTTCGTCATCACGTTTCGTTTTCCATTCTATTTATGTTAAGACATGGATTTTTTTTATGTATGTCTCATTATTACCATCTAGTACTTCCATCAGGTTAGTATCATCTAACAGCAATTATATAAAAGGGCGTTTATTTTGCAGGGAACAAGCGCCTCCCCATCTCCTTTTCAGCATCTTAATGACAGTTCCTGCAAAAATGTAAGATAAATTAAAAAGAACCAGATTTCTCAATTTTTTTTAGCCGCGAAACGTTCATTCGAGCCAGATTTGAACAGGGTATTCCCAAAATGGAAATTGAAGACTTGCAGGGGCAGTCCCCTAGCAAAATTATGAATATTTAGAACCAAGTTTTGTGTCTTAGTTTGTGTTTACTTTTACATTAAAATTAGGGCTGCGTGCTTAATGTTATGAAGTATAACATTTCGGAGAGGCAAGTCGTCTCATTCTCCTTTATACTAGCGAGGAAGACGCTTTAAAAGCCGCTGGTATAATTCATCCACGGCGGGTGCCATACTGAATATACGTAAAATATGAAGTGTTCTTCATGTTGCCAACGCGACTTAAGGATTAATCGAAACTACGCCATCATGGATTGTTTTTACAGCGCCTCTTTCGTACCTAAATGCTATTAATTTCACATGAAGGGTTGCGTTAGCTTGGATTTGTTTTCGGGAGTTCACTTCTGACATGGGCAGATTCAAAAATTACGATAATGAGATTGTATCGTGTATCCTGTGTGTATGGTTTTATCATACATATTATTTTCGGCTACAACAAGGATTTAAATGAGAATGTGGATAAAATGCCATCGAAACCAGTTTATTAATTCTGATTTTTCGTAAGGTTTCAGCGGACAGGTAGCGTAAATCGTTGTGTTTCGTACGAACAACAATTCTTGACTTCTCATTTTTGATCAACATTTTGACGTTTCCAATATGCTATAGGTACAGTTGATCAGTTGTCATTGGAGTATGTATACAGCATTGCAACCAAACGAAATATGGGGCTGTACGACATGAACAACGAACTCTGGGTGGAAAATAGGATTAAGGTATAAAAATATACAAGTTTTTCTATCCCCTTTCCACCCTTCCTCCTTTTATATCCCTAACAGATGCTTCGCTGCAAGCATAATTTCTATACGATAGAAACAACCTAAGGCAGTTCGCGAGAAATGTTTTATTCAAGAAATTTTTTGCTAAGTCGATCGGAAGTTTTTCACTTCTTCTTCCCCATTCTTTCTTTATAATTCAAATTGTTTTGCAAAATTTTTGAGTGTTATGAAATGGTTACGCACATGCACGCGTGTACATGTGTATATATCATCATCATATTCAACCATTATCTATCCACTGCTGGATGAAGGTCTCTCCAAATGCTTTCCACACAAGTCTATCCTGAGCAATTCGCTTCCATGTCACCCCAACCTGTTTTCTTATTTCATCCACCCATCTAGTTTGAGGACGTTTTCTAGGTCTTCGGTGGTCTCTTGGAATCCAGTTCAGAATTTCTGTTGTCCATCGTTGATCAGTTCTTCTTGCAATATGCCCAGCCCATCGCCATTTCAGCCCTTTTACTTTAACAATGATGTCCTCTACTCTAGTTTGCTCTCTCACCCAAGTGTTTCTTTTTCGATCTCTCCTAGTTATTCCAAGCATGCACCTCTCCATGCTCCTTTGCGTTGTCTGTAACTTTCGTATTGCTCCAACTGTTAGACTCCATGTCTCTGATCCATGTCTCTGATCCTTGGTAACTGGCCCTCCTCATACCGTAAAAATCGGAAAGAGGAGGTTCTCCTTGCTAGACTTCGCATTGGGCATTCCCATCTCACCCATAGACATCTGTTGGAAGGAAAACCAGCACCAATTTGCCAAGTGTGCAATGAACCCATGAGTGTTTTACACATTTTAACTCAATGCCCCTATTATAGACTTGCCCGCACTCTTACTTTTAACTCTTCATCACTGTCTGACATTTTAAATGACCATGCTGACCATACGCACGTTTTTAAATTTTTAAAAAGTACTGGCTTTTACTACAGTCTTTGATTTTACCATGTTTGGCGCAGTATAGCCCAGATGCTCTTGCGCCATAAAAAAGCCAAACAATCAATCAATCCATAAGAGAGGACTGGCAATACACACTGGTTGAAGACCTTTCTTTTTAGACACAAAGGCAATTTCCCCTTCAGGATAAAACTGTTTCTTCCAAATGCACTCCAGCCAAGTTTAATACGTCTGTTGAGTTCTTTCATAATGTTGCCATCCATTGAAATCAGCTGGCCAAGGTAAATATATGAATCAGCAATTTCTAGCTCAATGTTGTCAACTTGTATTTTTGTTTCCTCTACAAAATTATTGAACATGATCTTAGTTTTTTGTAGGTTCATCTTGAGTCCAACTTCTTTACTTCTAGTTGAGAGCTCCTGTACCATGTCTTGGAGTTCTGATGGGTTCGTTGAAAAAATAACAATGTCATCAGCAAACCGCAAATGATTTAAATATTCACCATTTATTTTTATTCCAATTTATCAGCTGAAAAATCATCTGTAAAGCTGAAGTAAAAAGTTTTGGAGAAATGGTATCTCCCTGCCTCACCCCTTTGCCAAGTTTGATAGTTTTGGTATCTTTATGTAACCGAAATTTTGCACTTGCATTTTTATACACACGTTTCACCATGTCAATGTACACATCCTCAATGTCTGTTGATCTTAAAGAGTTGATGACTGCTGATGTTTTAATAGAGTCAAAGGCCTTCTCATAGTCAATAAATGCAACACACAATGGAAGTTCATATTCATGTGTTCTTTCAATTAATTCTCTTAATACTTGAATATGGTCCACTGTACTGAATCCACTTCGAAATCCAGCTTGTTCTCTTGGTTGAGCTGCATCTAATTTTTTCTGCAGGCGATGTGTTAGCACTTTTGTGAAGATTTTATAAATAGCAGGTAACAAGCTAATTGGTCGGTAATTTTTCAAATCCTCTTTATCACCTTTTTTATGCAAAAGAATTACTGTTGCAGAATCCCATTGGTTTGGTATGTTACCGCTGTTAAGACATTTGGTAAAGAATTTTGCAAGTATGTCTTCTACATATTCTCCAGCTTCTTTTAGGATATCTAATGTAATACCATCATCGCCAGGGGCTCTTCCTTTCTTCATATTTTTTGGTACTTCCTTATTATAGCGGCCCCCAAGATTCAATCGCCAAGCAACCGAAATGAATCACCAAAATTGTTGTAAAATCTATGTGAGTATATTGTATAATAACTAATTAAGTATTCTTCATGCAATTA
>QLNU02015360.1:207895376-207934609 GCA_006491805.2 Dysdera silvatica
CCGCCGAAATCAAAAACGCCCAGGCCGCTGTCCACGGCCCAGTCCGCCCCTGGCTGAGCCGTTCAGAATATCGAGCGACACATTGTGATAAGCCGTGATAAAAATTGTGCTGTATAAAAATATCATTTTGTGTATGTCGAATATTTCTATGGAGCAGTTAATAATAAAGCTATTTGTTTTAAAATGCAGAGCATATGTTTTTTAAGTGAATTAAAAAGTATTTATGTGCATAATTATTCATTTTAGTCGTACGTTTATTTATTCGTTTTAAGTGCATATGCATGCATATTTTGAGGTTTTAGTGCATATAATACGGACTCTAATCATGACGAAATAAAAGAAAAGCTGAAAGTCGCTAAAATGGGGATAAATGTGAAACTGGGGTCTAATATTAGGTAGGAAAATGAAAAAATTAAAAGCAGGAACCAGGAAACTTTTTGAAAATTTGTCGAAGACTTTCCCTGGCCTAAACACGTCTGCGGATCTCAATTTTTGCCATTTTAAAGAGCTGGTTCATACTTTGTTTTACTGTGAGACTTAATTACCAAAAAACTGTAGCCAGACTTGAAGAGAAGGCAGAGCCTATTTGTGAGGAAGAACTAATTTATTTTTGCGCTGAATTTTTACATTTACTATCAGATATTCCGTACACAAATGGATAAAATGCTACTAATGTTCAGTCTTTTGATTGCAGTAGATTTATAACATTTTTTAACGTATCGAAATTTTGTTCTTGTTATAATCTTCGTTTTTTTTTCTCACTTCTTTAAATTATCTCCATTGGTTTTTTGACGTAGCCCCTTCACCCCCCTGTTAGTAGAAATTTAATACAACGTGATAATAATTGTACTTTTAGGTAAAACGTATTTGCAATCAATGTAGATTTTTCAAAATTATTAGGGATGTGTGTGGGTGAGGGGGGGGCAAGCACGTATTATGTACATTTATACATTGCAATATATGTAAAATTTTAATTTATTTCAAATTATTGGTGGTGAAGGGAGGGGCTTGGGCCCCACATAACTCTACGCCTATGAGCACATATTGTTATCGAAAGCTTCATGAAGTTATTTTATCTGGTGATCTTTTTTTTTTTTTTTTTTTTTAGTATTTTTTTCCCACTTCTTTCGCGCGGCATTTGGCGAGATTGGCGATGGAATTGCGACTGTGTCGTGCCTACCCATCCGGCAACCTGCCTATCGGCCATTTACAAACGCCGCATCACTTTATTCGCCGTACACGATCAAAGGAAATAGCCAGCGTTTGCATTTCTGACAGGTAAATGATGCATTTTCCTTGTATTTATAAGCATCTTATTTTGAAGAATAATATATTTTAATTTGGGCTAGCATTGACTGAAGGGGTCGGCGAAAGGAACCGCGAATCAGCGACATCGGCAAAGGTCGTGGGGCGGTGGGCGAGAACTCCGAGCAGATGTGTTCGTGATATGACGTAGTGGAAGTTATTCCGGCGACACGGGGTCTTCCGGTCGCGCCGTTCTTGTTTATGAAAAGTTAAAAATTAAGCCTTTTAGGCGCTTACGCGTTAACTTCCGGTACTTTGATAATGGATTCCGCGGGCTTACGATCGCTTTGTTTTTAAAACTGTACAATTGCCGAGTAATGAAGGGCGAAATCCGGACTTCTTATACAAGGTAAGTTTTGTATATATGATAATGGTGTAATAATTACACTGTAATCTACCATTTACATGTGATCTTATTTATAATAAATTTACACGCAATTTTGGATATTTTATAAATTTTCACATTTAATGAAAATAAGGGCGAAGTGAAGTGAGTAAAGCTGCGTAATTAGGGCCGGATGTAGGACGTGCGCCCTGGGCACAATGATTTTGGCGCCCTCATTGGCTAACTAGGGGGACCCCCCTAGAAAATTTCTTCTAAGTATCGAAGTATTCGGTTTAACCCCTCCAGAAAATAGATCAGCCCCTAGACTTTGAAGCTAGTTACGTCCATGTCCCCCCCCGCCATACTAGCAGAAACAAAATTTTGTCGTTCCGCCCCCTCTAATGCAACGAAAAATCGCGGAGGATAGGGAAGGGGCGACATTTATGATTAGCCTGCTTTATGTGCATTATTATAAGATATCATAACGATATTTTTATAAATAAATTTAGTTTATTTGACGACGGTTTTAAGGATTTTTTTAGATATTTGGGGAGGGGGCAAGAGCGAATGCAGAATAAAATTTCAGGGAGGCGCAAAGCTCGAAAATTTCACTTGTAAGTTTAGTTTTAAATATTTTTACTTGAAAATAATCATTTTTAATGTAAATTTATTCTCGGGGGGGGGGTGTCAGGGCTTGTTTCACGCACGTTTTCAGAATTTCAGATTTAGATAAAAGGTGGAGGGCTCCTTCTCGGGGAGAGCTGATCGACAGAATTCTCGCAAAATCGCACCCTCTTGCGCCTTTAGAAATATTGCGCCCTGGGCAAGTGCCCAACTTGCCCATTTATAAAAATGGTGGGTTATAGTATAGAGATGAAAAATTTGTAAAGTGTAATTTTCTTTTACAGTAAGATAAATTTGGTTAAAACGTAAACTATGGCTTTCGAAAAGACTTTTTGTGGCTTATATATAAGTGTTCTTGGAATGTTTTAGTATAGAAATACGATTGAATTGAAACACGAGGATATTTAAAATAGTTCGATTCTTTAATGCAAGATGCGATCGGCCTTTCTTGGTGGTGTTTGATGAGATCGAATGGAAAACGTTATTTTTATTGACGAGTTGCTCATGTACTTTTAGTAAAAAAATCGTCGTTTTTCCTCCTCATTAGCGTTGAAAATATCTGCGTGTCTATTTTTTATTACTAGGACTTCCTGATTTTTTCGCAAAAACTGTCGAAGAACGAACAGACTAACAAAAAATTATTTTCAAATGGTGGTGGTGGACATTTCTTGGTGTATATTGGGAACTCCTATCCGAAGAGATACTGAAAATTTTAATAACAGATCTTCAACTTCGTTTTGGGCATGTCATTATTCTTTAAAATCCAAGAATTAAGTTTGTTGTAGTAATGGTGACTGAAGTTTGATTGCCACTAAAACTTTATGGGCGAATTATTCGTCTTTTTTCCTACTTGAATTTTAAATCGATGAACTTCTCGCTGTTCAATTTCAAGCGTTTTCATTGGAGTAAAGATATTGATGAGTATTACTATAGGTATTTCAGTTAAATTTACTCAAAGAAATACCTATGTCAGCCAAATAAATATCTGATTAGGAGTTTATAATCTTTCAATGTGAAAACATACCATTCTATCTTTGACGTTCTGGAAACTGCCGTGTTATAAAAGGCATATATAGATATTTTTACCAGTTTTTAAAAACTTTATATGTTGATACATTTAAGAGATTTTTAATGGGCAAAAGATGTCTTTTATGCAAATGTTGTAAACAATCGGAATTTTCATTTTGAACTTTGACATACGACTTTTTATTTCGAAGTATTGCATCATCATTTTCCATATTATCTGCTTAATGTAAAAAGACCTCAGCTGTTTTTTCGCCATGAAAATTCACCTACCACATCGTCTGCTTGCTGCATTTTTTACTACAGCATCATTTTTTCCCTCTATTTCACTTCTGTTCGTTAGGATAACAAAGCAAAGTGCAATAATAATAAAAGGAAAGATTTAACAAATAATCAAAAGGGAATCCAACGTCAATTTGAAGAAAAGGGATAAAGTGGGAGTCAAATTATAGAGACGACAAATTAAAAGGAGCTGCAAAATAAAGTAAAAGAAGTAAGTCGAAAATAACAGAGAAACAGCAAGAAGAAACGGTAAAACTTACCCTAACAACCTAAGAAAATCCGCAACGTTGCTTCTTGGCGAACATCTTTATACCGTTGATAAATTTTATTTTTTCCTGTTCTTCCTATTTTGTTTTCTACTTATTTTTTTCCCCTTCGAATTAGTTGTCTCTACAATTTTACTCCATCGTAGCCCCCTTTCTATACCCCTTAAAATTTATTTTCCATTTCCTGTTCATCCCTTTTTACATCTTTATTTTTATTCCCGTAAAATACGCTTATTTTATTACTCTTTCTTGTTTTCTCATCGCATCCCCCGACACGATTTTACTAATCGTGGTAAGTCTGGGTAACTTTCGTAGCGTTTTGTCTGAAATGTCATCTTGCTCTCAGTCTTCGACTTTTGACTGTGAGATTGTTTGAAAAGTATAGTCTTTATGGTGACAACGGTCTTAATATAGCAGCAGACTTCAAGAGGATATATTGATTCATAAAGAACGCCAAAAGCACCTTTTGAGATGAGTTACGTTCTGTTGTTGAGAAGACTTTGTGAATGCGCCTTTAGTCTTTCCTAAAGTTATTGAAAAGTCTACATCGAGAAACAGAAAATACTCAGCGTCTACGACTGTTCTTAGAAACTCTCAGTAGCTCTGTATGTGAGGTAACCACTTTTGTTACGTCATTATGAGGTATAAAGTGTAATAAATTCTGTAATTAAACGCTACATTTTCGTAATTACGGTTCAATTATCATTCGCATAACTGCTGTCTTCCTCTTTCGCAGTATTTTTTTCTTTTTTTGCAGCGGCTGATTATTTTTTAAGTCGGGATGACATGAATTGTAGCTTGATTTGAGGACGTAGCCATCTTCATATTCTGAATCTTTGGTTTAATGTTTTTTAAAAGATGAAATTCACTCAATGCTTCTTCATATAGAGAACGACTCTGGTTCGAATCCAAGATGGCGACGGCGTCTCTTTTCCTCTAGATTGAGCTAATTATACATGGATGTCTAAAATTATTATATAATGGAGAACAACATTCGGTGGGCAGTCGTTTATGTATAACTTTATGTAAAAATAATTAATAATTTGAGTACAAAATCCTAATTGGGCGGATTCTAGAGAATCTTGCTCACAACATCACTCAATATTCGGAAGCGATTTTATAAAAGAAAGGAAGAACTCGCCACGGATGTCTCGTTTCGTTGAAACTGATTTCTGTCCTTTTGTGCCTAGAACGCTGGATATGCTTTTTGATCACACTGAAGTTCCTGAATCCGTTTTATCGAGTTACTGCCCGTGGCTTGTCAGTTCAGTAGGAGCAGAGATAACCCTTCTACGCATTGCTTTCACCGAATTTGAATCCAAATCTAATTGTTCTCTTACATTTGAGACCTCCATTAAGATATTCGAGCAAACTTTGTTCCAATAAAAATCGACTGCGCGCATGAAACACACGAAACTTTATTATACGAAATGGAGTTTAAATTACAAAACTTGTTTGATCGATTCTGGATGTACGAACGCCCAACTGATAGAATCTCTGATGTGGATGGCTCGATTTATTCCGAGATATTCAACAGTTTCGTGTTGAAGTTTGTTGCAGATCTTTGATGGGTTTTGATAAAGTGAATAAGGCCCCCTAAAACAATGATTCAACCGTGAAATGAGCGGTTTCATGAGCGCGTGGATTTCTCCAAATCAGTGGTTCTCAACTGGTGGTCCGCCAGATGGGTCATTATTTAAAAAAAATAATTTAAAAACTTATAAAAATTACTAAGTTATTAAAATGAATATAAAAAATGAAATTGATAGTACTTTGAGTATTCACAATCGGGGAATTCAGAAAACGGTTCGTATTAAAAGTAATTCATCTTAAGCTTGCTCGTCTTACGAGATCTAACTGTATAATCATTAGATTTGATATTTCTTTTCTGTTTATATATATATTATTTATTTTATTTATTTATTTTTTTTTAACCAAAGAACGATTGTTACAAACACAAATTTCCCCCAAAAAAAAAAAAGGACCCGGGTCCCTTTTTAATTAAGGTCTTGCAATCAGCTCGTGAGAATTTTTCAAAGTGGTCCGCGGGTACAATTGAAGTGGAAAAGTGGTCCGCGGCTTAAATTGAGTTGGGAACCACTGCTCTAAATGGAAAAATACTGTGATCTTTTGGAACTTTTCCATAGCTTGTGAACTATGACTAGGTTAAAATTTATCTCACTTTTTTTTTTTTACTGAGCAACAAATCGTAACATATCTTTCGTTAATAAGTTGAAAACGTCCGGTGCTTTTAATGAACTCGCACTTTACTTTTTTTTAAATTGTGATTTAAATTAATATATATATATTTTTCAGTAGATGTCCCCTCTCGTTTAAGTTTCTGTAAGAAGTAAAGGTGTAAAAACCTACGATTCCCCCCTCCCTTTTTTTTTAGGCATTGAAAACGCTTACCGAATTTCGAATTTAGAGAGTACTTCAGAGGGAACATAGATTCGTGATTTTCAAAGTAACGACTCTGCCATATCGTCTAGGATAATACAGAAATTAAAGAAAAGTTCTTATCGATACCTATCGCTCGCTTTTTCTAGTTTATCGGGAATGGTATCATTGTTATCGTCTTTTTAACGATTTTTGTCTGCAAAATCGTCGACGATGAAAATCGACGACGACTGTGAAAGTATCGGAAATAATTTTTACTTTTACTTTACGATTTGTTAACTTTAGTTTGATTTAACATATCTAAACTAATTTACCATTTATCAGTTAAGACGAATTTGTGAGAAACTGCTTGATGTTTTTACTTACCCAAATAACGTTTATAGAGTAACTAACCTCAGTATGGGTGACTTCCAAATGCGGTAGGGAGAAGTCATTGTATTAATAGACTATCTTTTCTACCTCGGAATGTGTTACTTAGAAAATTTGTAACTTGTAGGTTGACGAAACGTGTAAGATGTGCAGTTGCACATTTTGTTATCTGTGAAACTGTGCTGATACACGCATGACGGTCGTGTTCTAGAATTTGCTATTTATTAGAACTATTTTCTGTCGGTCTCTGAAACCTTTTCAATGTCGTTTAATGAGATACATACTCATGGGCGGATTTACCATTTTGCCACCCCTTCCTACCTGTCCACCTCCCTCCAATCAGTAGTAGGAACATAAAAATTGTTACATTCAATATACGCCAAAAACTTTTGTATTGACGATAAACATGTTGAAAAACAAACTCATAAATTGAAACATAAACATTAAACAATATTAACTTATATTGAAGTATTATCTCTTCTTGGTATATAATAAATCAAATTCAATTTTATTGAAATAAATTTTAATTTTAGCAAAAAATAAAAGCCTATCGAACACTGGTATTTAAATGGAAAGCATGACGTCTAGCTTTCTTCTCGGCAAAACATCTGATTTATATCATATGGTATTGATTTTGTTATATCAAACTCAATACACAAAATTTTGCCGCCCCAGTCTATAGCCTATTGGGAAATACGGCCCTGCGCATTTATATCCCACACCTTTTGTAGCAATTCTCAGACGACTTAAGGAAACTTTTTCTACGTATATTTTTTTTCCCGTTTAAAAGAATTATCAAGCAATAATAAGTGGTGTATTGTGCGTTCGCTCAGACCTGACGCCTGATACCGTTAGCAGATGGACTAACCCGTCAGCTAACGGTATCACGACCCAACTGAATGCGAATGCACAGTAGGTATTAACTCTTACTGTTTATAAAACTGCTTATCATGGCTCAAATGGGAAAAGAAAAATTATGTCAAATTATGGAACACACAGGAGATGTCATAAGAATTAATTTTTCAGTAAACTAAACTCTCTCGGAATGAGTCTCATATTTTTCCATTCATATCTTTTTACTCGTGTCGTCTAAGTGAAGGAGTTGTATTTTACCATTCGGTAGGAGACTTAAATTTTGAAAGGTACAATTTGTGAAGTAAGCAAAGGAAAATTTTCGAAGAAATTTGAGTAAGGAAGTTAAGGAAATAATGACGTCGATAAAATGACGAATATAGTAAACAAGAGTCAAAAAGGCTGTTCAATAAAATGTGTCATAAGGCTAGAAATAGCGTCTTGATTCACATAGTGAAAAACAATGCTTTGTGAACATACGTTTGGTTTCATTATCAACGCGTTTCAGATAGACAATGGCTGCTTTTCGCCAGGACATCAATTTGGGTGGATTCACCGTGTAATGGATCTATTGTAAACAAGTGGCGTTCACACAGGAGTAGAACTGGAATTTTCTAAATGGCGAATCTCGTTACCCGTAGATAAAAACTCGTAAACCAAGGCTCGAACTTTAAATCTCCGGATTGCCTTTGTCTTTCTACCTTATGAGATTGTTTTACTTTGAATAGTCCACTTCAGGACTTGCGTGTACTTTTTACATGTACCATGTAAGATATTATTATCCTTCTCAGGGATAACACAATTGCCAAATAATGGTCAACACACAAAGTCACCGGGGCAAGTTTTTTTGTGAGTTTTCATGGAGGAATTTATTATACAATAATTTTCGGCACCCACGTATAAGTAGCTTAAGCTAGAGCTTTTTTGTTTTAGAAGTAAAAGGAGACGCTGTCCCCATGCTGGATTCGAACAAGGGCCCCCCTCAGTTGAGCCCGAAGTTTGTTGAACTCTAGACAAACAAGGACAGGAACAATGCTCTTTTTCTCCGTATATAAGGATGTAAGATATTATTACCCTTGTTTTAGAAGGAGTCTCTTTTTCTCCAAAATTACATAAGCTCTAGTTTGAGCTAATTAATACGTGGGTGGCAAAAATTATTGTATAATAAATTCCCCCACGAAAACTCACAAAAATCTCGCCCCGGAGGCTTTGTGTGTTGACCATTATTTGGCAATTGTGTTATCCCTGCGGAGGGTAATAATATCTTACATCCTTACATACGGAGAAAGAGAGCGTTGTTTCCTGTCCTCATTCGTCTAGCGGTCCAAGACACTCCGGGCTAAACGGAGGGACCCTGGTTCGAATCCAGGATGGGGACGGCGTCTCTTTTTCTCCAAAAATAAAAAAGCTTTAGCTTGAGCTATTTATACAATAATTTTTCGGTACCCACGTATAATTACTCGTAGTATATGGACATCAAGCAACGTTCTTTCTTGGCCCTTATTTCGACAGTTCTTACGAAATCTTTAAAACATAATTTCCTCGTAATACGATTTCCAGTAGCTATTGTTAATCATTGGGAAATAGAAAATTTCCTGACATGTTTATATTCGTTTATTTTTTTCCCCTTGCGTGTTCTCCGTTGTTTACTCAAGGAATTCGAGTTTCCTTTGTATAGCTAATTACGCCGCAGTAAATTACCACTGGTTTGATAATAAGAAAGTCCCTAAACAAAAAACGTTAGAACGACTTTTTCCCTTTTTGTGGCTTTCTATTTCCCTCTCCGAATTTTGGCTGGGTCCGGGAAAACGGCCCAACTCGGTAGCGCTAATGTTACTACTCCCCTCGACACTTCGGTAAAACAAAGCTTTTCTCCCGTGAAGATGCCACTAAGCAAAAATAAGGTATTCGTGAACTTTTATGTAGAAAATACGTATTCTTTCAGCCACATTTAAATCTTAGTTAAAAATGCTTTTAACCGTTCTCGCGAAGTTAAAAACAACGAATGAATGTGAAATAAAAGATGAGGCTGCATTTTTCTTCTTTTGGAAAATACGCTCGTAGGAGCAGGGGAAAATAAAGCGCGCGTACACACGCACCTTTGTACAAGACGCGGTAAACTTAGCTGGAATGCAGTTGTTCTGGGGAAAATAGCATTATTCTGAAGGGGAAAATTATCTTTTCCCCTTGAAAAGAAGGATTTTCCGTTGGCGTGTATTACCAGTATGGGTTGGGAACGTGTAGTCTAATGAAGAAAAAAAAGCAGTGCAATATTTGTAAACAACCCAGAGAGATATATGTTTGAAATAATCAAGAGCAATCGCTTGTGGAAAAGAAACAATTAGGTGTTGGCATAAATGAGGGTTGCGCCCAGTATTGGCGAAGTGAAAAGACTTATGGGATTATGTGCAAGTCACCAATATGGTGCAAGGATAAATGTCACAATTAAACGTTCTGACTCTTTTTGCAGCACTTAAATGCTTTACTGAAATTCTAAGTGTTATTGTTGAAATAACGTGTTAACACAGTTCCAACAGAAACTTAACGTTTATTAAACTTCAATAAAGATGACGATGAAGAATTAGCAAAATAATATGTTCGAAGAACAAACTAGTGAACATATTCTTGTTCAATAATACGACGAACAACGTTTAAACAACTTCCTAAGAGAGTCGTTAAACTGCCTTGGTTAATGCGATAGCTTCTAAGTAAAACAAAATGTAACGCACGTAACCAGCCAGCAACACGATGGGAACTATTGTGCGTTCGCGCAGACCTGACGCCTGATACCGTTAGCAGACGGGTTAGTCCATTGCAGTTTAGGGAAGGGCGTCTTGCCGAAACTGCTTTTTTCGCGCGGGAAAAACCAGTTCCTCCAAGACGGCCTTCCCTAAACTGCAATGGACTAACCCGTCTGCTAACGGTATCACGCGCCAACTGAGCGCGAATGCACAGTATCTTGGTAAACGTTGAAGTCCAAGGCGAGTGGAAGAGGCAATAACATTCTTCAAACGAAACGAATGTCGATTAAGCAAGTAATCCACGGTTGCCGAATAGTTGTAGCAGAACGTAGAATAAATGTTCGGCGAACGTTAACTGAAGATTAAAAAAAACATATTCCGGGCTGACTGCCCCCCAAACAGAGCGAGCGGTGGAAGCGTCGAAGGCTTGCATTGGAAGCGAGTGATTGTGCATCCATTCTGAGCGACTTAAATACACAACTGGCGCAGGCGCTGTTCACGCTGGATGCAGCTCCGAAGCAAGAACGAATTACCATACAAGCAGGAAGGTGCTGACGTAAGCCTTTTCATATTCCACGACCGATACGGATTAAGACGTCACCACAGGCTTTTAGATTGCAATGGCCGGACATAATGCAAGAAGCACAAATTAACGATGGACAATAGACTACTTAATTAGATTCCGAAGACTAAAGAGATCACCTCAGGCAGGATGTGTGGGTGAAATCATAAAATAAGTTGGAATGACTTGAAGACGAATTTCCAGTATCGATGCTATTTTGAATATGACCTTTTCGTACAGCAATATGCGTAAATTTCTTTTGGAGAATTGTTACTTTCTTGTGGATTTCGCTTCGTGAGAAATCGTCAAGCGTTTCATTGTTTTTGTTTAGAGCACATTCAACTTTAAATAATCGCCAATTTACCTTATCTCTAAACGTGCTATCTGTTCATGAAAGAAGTCCGGTGGTACAGTTAGAAATATCGCGAGATGACGTTTGAAACCGGCTAGACGCTCACAACGATGCAGGACTCACAAGTTCTACACTCGTTTCTGGTTCTGAAATTGGAGTCATACTCTGCTGTAAGCGGCTAACCGGTTTAGGACGTCACTTCCAGCTATTTCTAACTGTACCATCGGACTTCTTTTTGTGAACAGACAGTACATGTCCCGTCGGTGCGAGAAAACCATATTCCTTAAGAATTTTCTCAGAAATATTTCTCACCAATAAAAATAACGGAAAAAAACAACACTTTTTGTATTTGTGATAGTACTGAACATGCAAGCGATTCCATTATAACACGTTTTAAAATACATTGTGGAAACACTTACGGAATGCCAGTTTTGTATATGAATTAATAATTTGTAATTATTATTTTTATACGCCATTATTAATCTTCTGCTTTCGTAATTTCAGGTATATAAAATGTTTATAATTAAAAACGGAAAGGTGTGTATACGTTGTAAATATTCTAAGATCCAACAGTATGTGGAAAATATCCACGAATTAAATTTATATACTTTATAACAAGTACAAGGGACGTGTCTATCAATTCATATCTAATGTACAACATACTACATTGTACAATAATAGACCAACATAGATATAGAATGTACTGCATTGTGGTGCCCGAAGAATTGCTTCTATATCTTCAATTCTATTGATTAAAACAATACAAAGAATTCGATTCGTGAAATCTATGACCAGTGACGCGGGATTTTGGATAGATAAGGTAATCGACATACATACAGCGTGTAGAAAGCATAAGGTCATAGGACCCTTTCAGGCGTGCCGAATCTAAAAATGGGAGGTTCTTATTATGGACTCGCAGGGGGTGTGAGGTTCCTATCGGTTATCTTGGGTACAGCCTGGATGTAATTTATATTGAAATACTAATGCCACATTAGTTTCAGCTACGTTGTGTTGCCGAGGCGAACATAGGCAACTCCAAGCTTTATTATGGTACTGGATTTGTTTTGAGTAACTTTATTTGGATTGCTGATTATTCGCCATTATTTGAGCTGACAAAATCTGAGGGAACATCCATCAAAATAAGCTGTTTTCAGACGGGTGAATTGTCGCTTCGGGCTCTTTATAAAGATGACGGAAAGGAAAATTGCGTTGAAAACTTCGCACGGTTCTATGTCGCATTTAACTGTGCGACTTCAAGTACTCAAAAGACCCCGCATGGAAAACTTAAAAGCTGACAACTAGTGATTTGACTTTAGGGGAAAATGATTCAAAATACATTCTCTCCATATCTAATTAGCTCCAGCTACTCAATTTGCTATTTGTGTCTGAATACGCGGCTTTATGAAACGACGAGGACGATCTCCAGCCCTGATATAAATATTTTAATTTACGATTTAAAGCTTTACGCTACTATTTATTGATTTAATTTTTCCCCGGTGTCATTTAGAAACTCTGTTTTTAGGTTGCTGAATTTCGAATATGACTTCATTCTTACAAGCTGCCTTGTGCTATATTTTTTGATAATGTTAACAGTTTCATGCACAGGCATTCAGTGTGTATTGCGTAGTATTCCTTTTTAAATATCAATGCTTAGGGGGAGTTTAAATATTACGTAAGCACCTTTGGGGGAGTGAGGGGTTGCCGTTGGTCTTATTTTCCTATGTTAGCCAATGTTAATTTTTGCTTACTAGGGGTGGGGGTTGAAATGGCCAAAATATTGCTTACGTAATACTTCAACACTCCCTTATCGTATATTTCAATTTGTAACTAAAATCTTTCTGGAAATCACAGTGATATTTGCAATCGGAGTGAAATCCATTCAACGTAATGCCATCTTTCAATGCATTTCAATGCGTCCCCATCAACTGAACCGTACACGACAACACGTAATCAAATGATTTCTGTTCTAATCCGCTGTTAATAATGAACGTGTTGTCACGGTATTTTGACGACAGCATGACGTAACGGTAAAAATGTTGAGCATACGTAAGCTTTAATTAGATCGAGAATTGAATAATTGCGTATGACAAAGAAAGTTATAAAATTGTCGTTTCTCATCTGTAGCTTAATTTGAAATGACGACTGAATTATGGCCCTTTCCGGCGATAGCAGTCTTTTTCTAATTCGTGGCAAATGCACGATCACAAAGCCTTGGAGAGGAAAGTCACATGTTTTTCATTGATCCCCGGTGAATAACTCCGCATATTGTTTTCTTACTTTTAAAATAATTGATTTAGGTCCAAACGTGGTTCGATAGCGGTGCAAATGATTCCGAAGGTGATTAATGTTATATGTATCTTTTGTTTATTGATAATGATATATGATTGGTTTATTAAGTTTTGCTATCTTAAATGGCAGGTGTTTCACATTTTCTGCTCTTAATAAAAACCATTCGCGTTAATCATAGGTTGTTGGAGGAGAAGAGGAGGGGGATACATCCGCTACTTGTTACGTTTTAAAGATGTTCTTACGTTTGTTGAAATTACCCATAATGTCAAATGTCACACTGATTGTATCTTTATTTCCTATTAGCCTTGTATTGTGTGGCGGGACTTTTGATTGCTTTTACGGGAAGAATAATGGAGTTATATTTACAAATGCGCAGTATAGCCTAGATGCTCTTGCGCCATAAAAAATCCAAACAAACAAAGCGTTTTGTTCAGGGAGTAGTAACCCTCCAAATATATTTTTGTAGCTTTTCGGATAACTTGCACCTAAAAGTTCAAGAAAAGGTGTTTTAAAGTTTACAAGAAATTTTGGTCAGAAGTAATCAACTCCACGCAATGGTATTTAATTTTTTTTATATACTCTGACTTGATTCTCCGATGTTGGTGCATATACCAAGCAAATCAAATTCCTTTCTCTCTGGTCCATTGATTGATATGTTCATCAAATGGGTCACATTGCTGACATGGAGTCCATTACGAATATCTATTTTTTTATACTCATTTCACTAAATCTCCTCTTACAATCTACAGTGTACACTGAAATTGACAGTTCAAATTCACATACATAGCAACGCACTCACATTGTAAATTTCCTTCAACAGCACACTGTATATTTTTGCAGCGCATTACTTGGAGTTACAGACATCTGGGATTGGACGAGAGGTGTCCTTATTACGGGTCGGCGCGTTTTGTCACCTGAGTGTATAATGTTTCCGGGAGTTTTTAAGCGGCTCGTTAGTTAGTCCCAGTAAAGGTACGTTTCATCTCTGATGTGAAGGGTGGTATGGTGACCTTCCCCTGACCACACCGTTCATGCAGTCAGCTGATCTCGCCGTCACCGCCTTTCCAATTTTAGTTGGAGCTTTTCGGCGAATTGCTCAGCAGTTTTCCTAGTCGAAGTTTGGTTAACATCGCCTTTCGGCGAAAAGGCTAGCGACAGGCTAATTCCTTGTCTTGTGTAATAAAACTTTTTTTTTTTAAACTGAATTTTATCCATACAGACGGCATAATCCACGGGTTTTACATTCCCTTAGCCTGGATTTGATTGTCAATAAGTTTTAGCGTTTGTAAATGTATTGTGATTTGAAGTCCACGTAAAGTTTCAATCCCGTCTCCGACAGTCAATCAATCACCCAGTGTTAGAGGGGAGGTAAACTTAAAACACAGAAATTTCAAATAAAAGTGTTAGACACTCAAAAAAGCAAAATATGTCGTAATAGTTTCTGTATTCTTTGTTGCGATCTCTCGCTCAGAATAGCTCTTTTTTGGGAGTTAACTCTTTGGAGAATAGCTCAGTAACTGTGAATGATCATATAAGCAGAAAAACGTTTTTTTTAAGAGAGGTATATAATTGGAGGAAATAGATTAGTTTGCACGATATATTGATTTTTTATTCTTCTATTTTTTTTTCCATTAGGTATTTCATTAAAAATAATGTGAAGTAGAAGTTCCACTTCGTTAGAAAGAAATTCTTAAATTCTTGTGATTTAATGATTTTTTCTGTGGTAATGCAGTTGAACTGTAAGATCTTGTAAAATAAAAACATATATAGCCATTCTCGGATTCTAATTTTAAGCATAAATAAAATAAATGTTTATTTATCCCTAACAAATAAAATGATTTCTCAATGGTGTCACTGGGTTGAGACTCTTACCAAAATGTTATTTTAACCCTGCTTGTTTCAGGAGACCAAAACCCGACTCCTCCTCCTGCTTTCTCAGCGATCAGTGACGATGTGGAGGTTCATGAAATGAAAAAGTACTTACAAATGAATAAGATTTTTATGTTTATAGAAAGAGAATGCCTTTAGCAAATAGATAATTAATGTATTTAAATTTTATTTATTTTAGGTTGGAAAAAAAAAAGTATCTGCTTTGGGTCACTGGTTTTGTCATTGAATTGAAAAGAGGATAATAATTAATAATTTTAGAGGATAATAATTAATAATTTAAGAGGATAAAATAAGTCATTAGTAATTTAAGAGGATACAAATTAATAATTAATTAGTTTAGAGAATATAAAACTCTAGGCAGCGAGAGGATTCTTTACACTGGGTTTCATTTTAAAATCCCTCCGCGTGCCATCCGAAAGTAGTCCGCGTGTCATGAGTTCAGGGATTAACCTGTCGCTAGCCTTTCTGCCGAAAGGCGACGTTAATCAAAATTCGACTAAAAAACTTGCTGAGCAATTCGCCGATTAGCTGCAACTAAAATTGGAAAGGTGGTGATGGCGAGGTCACCCTACTGCATGAAACGATACGGTCAGGGGGAAAGGTCACCACGTCGCCTTTCACATTGGAGGTGAAACGTACTCTTACTTTGAACACCGATCTGCTTAAAAACTCCCAGAAATATTGTACACTCAGGAGACAAAACGCGCCGACGCGTACTAAAGGTACCCCTCGTTTAATCCCAGTTGCCTGTAACTCCAAGTAACATGCTACAAAAATATATTGTGTTGCTGAAGAAACTTTACTATGAGAGAGAGTGCACTAAACTTTACTATGAGAGAGTGCACTAAACTTTACTATGAGAGAGTGCACTATACTTCGCTATGAGAGTACATGTCTATAATAAGTGAATTTGAATTGCCAATTCCAGTTCATACGGTAGATTGTGTGAGGAGATTTAGTGAAATGAATATAAAAAGATATATTCGTAATAGACTCCATGTCACAAATGTAAGCTATTTGATGAATATATCAGTCAGTGAGCCAGAGGGAAAGGAATTTGATTTTAAGGCTTCATATCTTGATTGGTGTATGCACCGACAACGAAGAATCAAATCAAAGTATGTATATAAAAAAAAAATATTAAATGCCATTGCGTGGAGTTGATTGTTTCTGACCAAAATTTCTTTTAAAGTTGAAAACACGCTTTCTGTCTGGTTCTGCTACAACTTTTCCAATTCGGCTAGAACTTTTAGGTGCAAGTTAGCCGAAAAGCTACAAAAATATTTTTAGCAGGTTACTCCTTGCATGGGTTGCCGACCCGTGATATAGAGCTTTATCAATAAAGCAATGGTTTAAATGATTCTAATTATGTCATTAACAGTTAGCTAAAGATCTATTTTCATTAGCTAGATCTAACGGAGGAGTTACTGAGTCAACTCTCTTCACTGAGTAAATTCTCCCACTTACTTTACTCGCATCTCTACACCTAACCATGACCTGTTGACCATACACTCATCGATCAAGTTATTTTTTTTTTCTCGAAAGAATCAATGGTTTTTATTTTGGAAAAACAGATTTTTGAACAAGATTTTGCTACGTATATATAATTATAGTTATCGAAAAAGTAGGGCTTCAAAGCAATTATTAGACTATTGGTGAGTTGTCTTTTGTTTGAAAGATTGAAAGGATTCAATAGTTATTTGGGGAGAATGTGTGGGCATAACGTAATCTGTTTGTTGACTAACGTTATCGCATTTTAACTGATTCCAATATTCTGGATATGGTATATATTTTACACCAGATAACGATACGAAATGAAAATGGATTCAAAAAAATGCGCACTTTTTTGTTTATTATCCAATTTAAATTATTAATATTTCACTTTAGCTATTTATATTTGTTTAATATCTGCATACACTTCTAAAATAACATTTTATAATCAGTGACAGCACATACTGAACACTAACGCGAATATTGCACACACTTCATTTTATTAATACTTTACCATTTTCCCTAATAGTTTATCCAATGATAAATATGATTTACGTGCATATACACACATAGTATTTTTTTTTTATTCACATGCGACAAAATCTAACGATTTAAATGCGTTGAAAAGGAAACACCGCTCCGGAAACTTTTTACTTAGTTGAAACGCATTTAGACATTCGAAGAAAAAATTATCTTAAAATTTTTTATTCACATCCATAAGTTTTGTTTAGCAATTATGCGCTCTCAACTCTGCGAACTACATGGACGTTTTGATCATGGATTAGAAACAAGTAAAGATGACGTAATAACGGGCCGCGTTCATGTATTTGTCTCGGAATTTAATAAAGCCGTTGAATCGGTAAGTAGTGGAAGTTGGTTGGGAACGTGAATTGTGCAACCAGTCAATTCAGCCCTATTCTTCAAATCCTCCTCTAATTGCGAAAGCGGACACTGGAAATCATTCACAAAATCAATATTCGTAAAACTTTTACTGTCGGTCACACTTGTCGAACATATTTTGTTGCCAATCCAAGCTTCATAGATGAGGTTTGAACGCCAGATTCCACCCTCCTCCCCTTTCCCGCTTTAAAATAATTTTACAAGTCATATCCTTCCAGTAATGACTGCTGTGGTTCAAATCATGGTATAATAGCAAATTGTGAAGTGCTATACGATAAACAAAATTCTGTAATCGTTAAATTTTCATGTTTCAGAACTGTGTAAGTCGATATATACAGGGTGTTCTGAAAACATCGGTTCAAAAGTATATAGCCGTGATCATTGTACAGAATGAACCATAGTGGTTCACCCCTACATGGGGGTCGGAAATGAATATTCATAATTATGCATCTGAAGATTCTTTTGCATTTTCATGTTTTACCGTCGAAGAAATTCAAAAGTCTGTCCTGCAGGTAAATAATAAATAGCTTGATAATAAAAGTTAGTATCGAAAAATTACCCTTGATCCAGTAGCGTACGCAGAAAATTCCTCAGGGGGGGTTGATTCAAATGAAAGGGTTTACCTCTACATCATAGCTTGGGTTCCTTAGACCTATTATTAATTTACTCCTAATTGCGTGGGGGGGGGTATCATGGCCCACATCAACCCCCCTTCCGTACGCCTGTGCCGTAAGCGATTATGACTACGGGCGCCGGCAGGGGGCGCAGGACTTGTATTTCCATTTACCATGGAAAAAATTTAATACGGAAAAAGTCAATGGTTAACGTTCGGTTTGTAAATAGCTTGTTTACTTCTCGCCAAAAACTGACTACGGCGAAATTTGGGAAGTTAAATTCAAGAGTAGAGGGCAAACTTTCAAATACAATTTTCACTGGCTCGAAATTGTTAACTTCTACCTTCCAGAGATGCACAGCTAATAAGATACCAATTTCTTGATAATACAGCCCAGATGCAGTGTATTGGACAACTAAGTGCATTATGGGAGTAAATTTTCTTTTTCATCCAGTCGTGACTTGTTACTTGTTTATAGCCATAACTCTATGGATATTCATTTCCGAGCCCCCTGCCCCATGTGAAGGTCCATTATGGTCCATTTTGCACAAGGATCACGGCCATATACTTTCGACCCGGTGTTTGCGAAACACCGTGTATACACACACACACACACACACACACACACACACACACACACGGATATGACGTGTCACGGGTTTAGTTTTTATTCAGTGTGGCTTCCAGTATAGGTGACTCACGACTACAACTTAAAAATCCCTTCCTCCTCTTCGTCAAATTAGAATGTCCCAATTTTTGTTCATATATATATTCTCCTAAATGTTCAAACCCATTTTTCCTGTGTACATACAGTAAACATTAAATTTTTGCGAATATTATCTATATTTCATTTCTATTACTTTTCTTTGAATTACAAAGTGTAATTCTGATGGTGCTAACACAAATTATGAATAATTGTTCATGTCCTCATTGGTACAGAAAATGAATTAAATCTTTACTACAATAACAACTCCGAAAATATTTGAAAAAAGTAATTCTATCCAAAAAGTCACGCTGTTTTTCCACCTTTCCTTCAGATTTTAATAGCAACGGGTATTATATTGCGATCCTTGGTGAAGAGTTGGTAAAATCGTCATTATTTTGAAGGACCATTAAGCACTTAAAATGGTGATGACTTAAAATGTGAAAATCGGATTATTTTGTAAGAATTCCTGTATCCGCCAAACTTGAAATTACACTTCAAAGATCTGGCGTTCGCGTATTTGAATTCGGAATGACAATACATCTGCGGTAAACACACCTGTAAAATGTACATTTAATGGCGTGCCATGTTCTTTAATCTTTGCTGTTAATAATAAAACTTGGCTGACAATTTTAAACTTCAAAGTTACACGTTTTAAACTTTTATTGCTAATTTGTGCTCAGTCTGCTTATGTGTGGAATGTTTATTTAGCAAGGATTCATTACGTATACTAATTAAATAACTGTTATAATAAATAAGCGATGTTGTTTTAGATTTATTTTAGTTCCGAAAATTACCACAGAACGGAATATCTACGTTAAATTGTAAAACTTAATAAGTTGTCTCAAAATTCGTTTCGTCTGCAGTTCGTCTCGTTATGTTTCGCTTTAATAAGTGATTTCTTTTCTTGAAAGATCTTGCGTCTGATAATCAGATCGTTCTGAAAAATTTCTGAGTATTTATTTACATGCAGACGGGGGCGGATTTAGGGGCGGGTGGGTCGCCTTCCCCGAATGAAAATTTAACATTGAAAAGATACAAGGTAAAGGTCCAATGAGGTATCATTTTCAAAAATCAAGTCATTAATCGCCCCACCCCCCTTGAATGACTTTTAAATCTGCCCCTGCATGGAGGGCATACACAGTGAATATATCATAAAGAACGAAATTTTATAATAACACGTTAATTAAATAAATTAGAAGGATAGCGCTAACTGCATGAATGCATGTGTTACCATTTTTTCAATCCAATGACTGTATGGTAGCTCTGCTTTTTTTGGGGTGGGTGGGGGAGTATATTGAATCGTTTTATTTTGAGATTCACTTTTTTCAGTTTTTTACTCCGTTTTCGCAAGTTCCGCAGTCGACACGATCCTATTCGAAAGTAATCTTAAGGAATATAATCGAGTTAAAATTCAAAGCGCTCGGGAGTTAATCAAAATCAAATCTGAAGTTTTAAGTTACGTCGAAACCGTTTGTAAAACGTTTTTAAAGAGGAAAAGATTAAAGCAACCCGTCTCAAACCGAAAGATTTTAATCGATAAAACGAACGACAGCACACAAGAATAATATTTCTTTATTTTTATTTCCAGTGTTGGGGAATAATTATTCTTTTCTTCATGTTCGAATTGGAATTACTAAAAACGATAATTGGAATATGTCATGAAATTTGATTATATGTTTGGCGTTTATTTGTTATTTGAAAGGAATCCATAAAATCTAGTGAAAAGGCTTTTTTTTATTGATTACTCGTGGACATATACAGTAGTGCCCCATATATAACTAGGAACTTGGGACCAGAGGCGTAGCCAAGGGGAGGTTTTGGGGGATTGTAATGAAATTGCAAGGAAATTTTCTATACATGTATTTTAACATAGGAATGTAGGAGTTGTAGCTCTGTAAACCATCCCATTAAGCTTATATCCCCCCTTATGTATCGTCTGCCTACGCCACTGCTTGGGACCAGCGGAAATGCTTACTATATCCAGTTTATAATTACTATTCCATGTTGTTGTTGTTTTTAATAATCCGCTTGGGATTTTAAAATTTAAACTTCAGAAATATACTCTATATAATATGTGCATGTGATATTTAGACAATAATAATCTGCTTTGATTTCGCCCAAAATTTAATGAGCAATATATTATTATTGACGGGCTGTGGGTGTTTACATTCTCACGTACAGTTCTTCAACGGAAGTTCGTTAATGACATTTATTGTTTTGAAAAGATCTCGTGTTTATACATATTAAAAGTTGTTCAGCTTATGTGGGTGTCCATCTGTCTGTTCTTAATGGGGCAAAAGGAATTCTCGTAAAATTTTTGCTTCATAAGCAGATCAATGTTTCCTTCTAAATATAAAGTTGATTGGTTATTTTTCCTTGTTTAGCCCCTGGGAACTACAACATCTTGCTCGCTCAAAACCATTAAATTGTGTTACACATTCACATTATTCCAAACAAAATCCATATTGTCATCGCTAAATCCGGGAACTCGTTATAACTGGATCGGACTGTATATACCCACTATTTCTGAAGTTGTATTAAAATTTATACCCCCGTTTTCTTTAATCCTGTTTGACGTTTGCTGGTACTAACGTGTGTCAGTTCTTTGTACCAATCTGTGTTTCAGAAATTGATTTTGTAAGTGACAGATGTTCAATTTCCTCGAAAAATTGTCGAGCCTGGCGCAACATCGTCCGAGTTGACCTTACGTCCTAAATAGTAGCGTAGCAATTCAAAATTCATAGTGGGGTGCTCAAGTGGTTTTAAAGAAGATTATGTGTTGCGGCCTTAGAAAAAATGCGTTTTGATATTCAATGAAGGTTTTAGCTCCCTCCCGAGCCCCCTTTCCTATACCGCTGCTCATAAAATACAAACAAATCGGAACTTTATATATTGTCAGCGTTTCCATAAATTGGTGATTAGAGCCACACCCTTATATTCGTAAGCAGGGTGTCAACGATTTTAATCATGTGATTCAAATCAGTGATTAAAGTCATGATTTTAATCATTCCATTTTTTAAAAAAAAATAATGATTAAAATCAAAATTTGTTATGACCTTTTTAAAATCAATGCTTCAAATCGAATATTTTAATTTATTTTTTAAAATAAGTTCAAACTATTTTTTTAAATCTGATTTGATATAGTATCACAAATCATTCCGCGAAAGCTACTGAAATCTGAAAACCAAACTTTATTCTACGTTAAACATATAAGAACAATACGTTATTCTGTGCAAAAATTTAGTCAACAGGCTGATTTTCATTCGTAAAGGAATATTTTTTATCACTTTGCACTGCTCTTATGAGGTTATTGTTCTAGAAATAACTTATACATTTTGGAACATATACAAGTGTTTTCGTCGTTGGCAAAATTTGTAGTTCCGTTTGTATAGTCTCCACTTGCAGTTTATTTCACGAATCTGACCGTGTTAATTTCATTTTGGAAAATATTCTTTCTGATTCCGCATTACTGTTACGAATTCGAAAAATATAGGGAGTCAACTTTTTAAAATTCCTAAAATTTAATTTGCAAATCTCTTTCTTAAATAAAAGTATACACTTTTCTACATCTGATTTCACTTCAAAAATGTCACGTGAAGAAAATATATTTCTCTAATTATCGTATACTCTTCATATAACTTGTCTTCATCTGTACCCTCTCATTGCAGACGGTGAACTGCTGATAATATAGAATTATACGAAGACAAAGTGCCTCTTAAAGAGAACGTTGAAAATAAAATAAGTACATTTAAGACGTTAACATCGTACCTTTCATTCAAATATTTTTTGACGTTTCGCAAAAATAATAAAAAATAATTTTTGCACTGTTGTTGATATGATAATTCTTCAGTTTTATTTTGCCGCAATAGAACCAAAAAATCCAGTTTTTATTCTATTTTGTAGCTGTAAATTTAATTAATTCTTAAAAGTATGTATTTATGTTATTGAAAAGTTTTTGTGTACTAAAATTTCAATTGCATCAACAAGTGCCTTCATTGCGTATTTTAAAACAAATTTCAAACATTAAATCACATTTTTTTATCTCCAAATGCCTCCTGTAAAATTTAGGCGCAATTATCTTCGCACCAGATTTCCAAAGTAGCTTATGTTACAGAATCCAACCTTTCAAAAGCCTGTCAACTGCCAGTAATAAACTCAGCCATGTAGTTGGCATGTGACGCAATATTTTCATATATTCAACATCACAGAAATCACGTAACTCCTTTAGCTTTGCTGCTTTACCAGCTGAAACGCTAAAATGATTGAAAGTTTTGATTACTAAATTTTCTACATCTATTTTTAATTTCGTTAGTTCGTATCGAGAGGCATTATGAATTACGTGAGCTAAACAATTTGCGAATATTACATTTTGAATATCAATTTTGAATATCAATTTTGCGATAACACTGTTATGTTTGCCGTAGTTGGCGTTGGCATTATCAGCTGTAAATGCAGATAATTTTTGTATATTTAAGTCAGCAGAGACCAATTTTTCTTTTATTTGATCTGTTATGGCTCTTAATAAAATTTCGTTCCTGATCTTAATAAAAATGCAATAGATAATATATGATACCTAGTTCAAAATTAAAATATTTTAAAACGGTCCGGAAACATTTAATGGTTCCTTTATTCGATGCATCAGTTTTTAGGGGATAATAAATATCGTTATTTTTAATATAACTGATGTGCTTTTCAATTGAAAACGGTGCTAATACATTTTCACATAAAGCTTTGCACCTAGTTTTACCAAACCGTATTTTCTTAACTACATGTCGATCAAAATACACAATTTTATCTACGTCAAAAGAGCACTATAATAGTGTCTAACAAAATGAAAAATCTTGCATAATTCAGCTGCACAACTTTATCATCTTTAGCAGTGATTTTTTTTTTCTTAAAAAAGATGTCAACGTTTTGGAAACAGGATGCACTTTTTTAAAAGTATTTAAAACGGATTTTCACTGCAGATCTAGTGTACACTATGTCCTTTACAAAGATTTGATCCAATTAAAATTTATCGAGTTCCACCAAATCATGAAGGCTATCACCAGAGGGCCGGATTTATCTTTTTTAATTGGTTTTCTCGCTGACTTTCGAATATTTATATAATTATTTCTCATAATTTAATATTAAAAATATAGATGACATTTCATCATAACCTTAATCAAATGTTAATTAATAAATAAATAAATGTTTTATTTATTGATACACTCTATAACAAAACAATCGACGCACCAAGAAGGAGTTGTCCGATTGTAATGAAATTTCGTATGCAAAGACATTTTGACCGAACATGCAAATGATTAAAATTTGGTGTCCACTGAATGATTGTGTTACCGTTCCTTTTGCGACACCCTGGACTTACGTTTCAACAAGACAATGCCCGGCCGCACACGGCACGTGTTGCTATAAATTGTCTTCAAGCTTGCCCAATACTTCCTTAGCCAGCTATTGTGCGTTCGCGCAGACCTGACGCCTGATACCGTTAGCAGACGGGTTAGTCCATTGCAGTTTAGGGAAGGGCATCTTGCCGAAACTGGTTTTTCGCGAGGGAAAAACCAGTTCCTCCAAGACGGCCTTCCCTAAACTGCAATGGACTAACCCGTCTGCTAACGGTATCACACGCCAACTGAGTGTGAATGCATAGTAGGTCTCCTGATCTCTCTCCCATAGAGCACATTTGGGACGCTATGGGAAGGCGATTGCAACCATCCCGGAATGTTGACGATTTAGCCCGACAGTTGGAGACAATTTGGCAAGAAATTCCACAGGACACCATCCGGGATCTTTATCAGTCTATGCCACGCCGGGTGACAGCTTGCATCCAGGCCAGAGGTGGACCAACGCCTTATTGACTTCCTCCCTTTGTAACGGTCAAACTCTGCAATAAATCATTCAATTGTTCTGAAATTTTAATCGTTTCTTTTTCTATGTATGTTCTTCACATCCACCAATTTTTATCGCAATCGGACAACTCCTTCTTGGTGCGTCGATTTTTTTTTGTTATAGAGTGTATTTATTCCAATGATCTTCATTTATAATCTGTAACAATGTAACTTATTTTTTATAAAATAATTCGTCATGTCATTTAATTAATTTAATTGAACAAACTAAGAGTAATACGTGCGCCGCTTTTTTTGCATAAGTTAACAGATATGATGTGGCTGGAGGGCCAAATATTGGCCGTCAGCAATATCATCCATCCCTTCCTTTTTTTTTTTATTTAACCTAAGTTCAATATAGTTTTGATAAAACATCTGTTATGAAATATTTCTGATTTATTGATATTTTTGAAATTAATAAAAATGACGACTGGATATTGGGTTAGAAATGGAGGAGAGTAGAAAAGAAAGCTATAGCTTGTTATATGGCTTTCCTCCAGATAGGTAACGTGCTACATAAATCATATTTTATTGTTCGGTTGGTCTGAATTCGCAATTTCACAAATTTAATGATGAAGCCAATTTAAAAATTGATTTTTCTAAATTATGTAATTTTCCTTATTTTATAACCTCATTTGAAAAATTGTCGTATTGGGCATTATTTTCAAATTCGTCAACTACCATTATTTTTTTATTTTTTTACAAATACCTTATACTGTCGAAAAAGGTAGACGTCAGGTGGTTGAATGAGGGATGTTGTATTGCATGAAATTTGTAACTTTGTGCAATTTTCTGGGAGGGAAGTATATGTTGTTTCATCTATTGATACCTTCCATGAATCTAATAATAAAACCGTCCAAAACGGGCAATAAATACAGTTTTAAACCCATTCTCGCGTTTTTGTTTTGTCCATTCTCATCTGATTTGGACTTCTGTGGCCTCAATTTGGTGGCCTAAATAAACGTTTATTTACTACAGGTCCGAATTTTCCCATACTTTCGTTCAGACATTAAATCATTTTACCTTTTAATTCGTCATTTATTGAAATAAGAGGTATTACAGTATGTGAATGGGTTCTTCCGAAGTTGGAATAAATTATGGAAGCCATTGTATTTATTTAAACTGTGTTAATGTGTTTTATTTTATTTAATATTTTGCGCAGTGTGTCGTTTCATCTTTATTATGGAAGCAGTATGTTTTTGGCCCATGTGTGAAAGAGTTCGCTCGTTAGTTATGAAATAATTAAAACCACTTCGATCTGCACTGAAAACTTGATTCGCTTCATAACCAGATGATATTAAATCCCTTGTGCTTAAAACAAATTCTGTTGCATTATTTTCTGTATTTTCATAATCGCTATTTTTTAAAGGTTGTACGTAGGTGCCAATCCTTCCGATTTTTTATCGGTTTTCCAATCGGAAAACAATTTCTTCCGATTTTCGGAGAAAACCCCCAGTGTTTTTTAAAAACAATTTTTAAATACCTATTTTTCTTGATGCATATTTATTTAAATTTTTGCGCATATGTGCGTATTTAATAATAAATACGCAAATATCGGTAAAAAAGTCGAAAAAATTCGTCTGCCATTGACGGCGCATGCGTGGCGTGACGGGGAATTTTAGCTCCAGCTATGACGTAGAGTGATGCCCCTGCACAACGAAATCATGCATCTGTATTTGTAGTTGTTGGGGAAGGCAAGAAAGAATGCGCTACACCGTTAAGGTTTTGGTCAAGCATGTGACTTTGTGTAGGGAAGCCATGTGTTAGACATAGCTGGTATTTCTTTGCTCTGGAAAGAAAGTTTTGTTTTTAGGTGTTTTTGAAAACAACGTTAACGATGTCGACCGTTAATAAAAGGTACTACCAAACGTTTAAAGCCAAATATATGAAGATGTTTAATTTTATTCAAAAATCAAGACTGGGGCCAAAATATGCTTTCTGCATGTGTTACAGTAAAGACATAAGCATTACTCACGGTGGTAAACGCGATATTACTTTGCATTCTGAGACTGTTAAACATAAGAAGACGTTCAAGGCTGTAGAGTCTAATCATAGTATCAAGCCTTCATTTTTTGCATTTAACGATACCTCCATGATTAAAGCTGAATGTTTATTTACATCGTTTTTGATCGAACATAATTTGCCAATGAATTGCAGCGATCACACGGGGATGCTCTTTCGGAAAACGTTTCCTGACAGCAGTATTGCAAAACAATATGGATCTGCAAAGGCCAAAACTTCTGCAATTATGAAAGAAATGTCCAAAAAGGAATCCTCATCACTTGTTGAAAATGCATAATTTTCCAGCTTAAAATATTTTACAGAAAAATTTCCTGTTCTTTCGTTCAATAATACAGAAGATGAAGCTGTTGATGCTTTACAAACAGAATTCAGTGAGTTCCAGGCTTTCGAAGTTCCACAAACTGTGAGTAATGAAGGTAGCATTGATGCACAATGGGCAGCCATAGGTAGAATAAAAAATGATACTTGTGAATTAAAATTTAAACGACTTTCTCAGGTTATGCTGTCAATACTTACGATCCCTCACAGTAATGCAGCATGCGAGAGAGTCTTCAGTCAAGTGAAGAAAATTAGAACTGACTTCAGGTCAACCATGTCTGATGACACATTAGAAAATTTACTAATAGTTAAATGCAGACAACGTGTGAAATGTTACGAGAATGTATTTGACAAAAAATTTCTCAAATGCAAAATCTTGCACTACAGCATTTGTAAATTCTAAGAATTAATATTGCGTTTAATACAGTTTAATCCTCTATTATTATTAATTTAATAAATACTTAATTTCCTCATTGTGCCCTTTTTTCATAAATTATGTATGATTTTGTTTAATTAAAAAATGGTGGCCTGCACCTGCGACTGACTACAGATTTTTCACTTCTAGAAGTTGGCACCTGTGGTTGTAACATACTTCTTAACTTTCCTGCCCTATTGTAAATTTCTTATTCAAAGATTGAATAAACTGGTCAGAGCATTTAAACTCGGAAAATCCAATTTCTTTGGATTTAATTATCTCCCAAAGCTTTAAATCAATGTCATGGACGGGTATTTTATGTTTCCTAGCATTTTTAAACCTTTTTAATACGGCTGATTTTATTTCGTTGTATTTATTGGATATATATTATTGTTATTATCGTTTTGTTATATTGGATCGTACCTCTGTGGGATATATGATGTATAAATCTTTTAATTTGGGCGCGACCAGTAATTTTAGGATAACCTGCTCTAGTTTGTAATAACTTCCTTTACTTGCATGAACAATAAAAATAAAATTGAACTATTTTTTTTCTTCATAGAATTAAAACTAATATTTTCTGTGATTTTTATTTTTGTCCATAAAATCGGACTCTAGTTCATTTTCTGTATCATTACAACCGTCTTCTTTTATTGAAAAAGAATCATTTTCATCTCTGTGAAATAAAATACAGGGTACCAGGGAGGAAATTACATAAAAAGGTTAAACACTGGTAAAATAGCAATGAAAAAGATCACTCAAGCTTTCGGACGCATCAGCAGCAGTCCTTCATCAGGAGTAATGACGATGTTATGTTTCTGTCTCTTTTTTATACTTGAAATTTCTGGAAAACCCTTCATCAGAGTAGTCCCGCAGAATGGGAAAACCCAATGAGAACCAATGGGAGGCCTCCAATAGAATCATGGAAGAACCCCAATAGGGACCAATGAGAAACCCACACTGCGGGTTACCTAATTTGGGGATGTCTCATACATTTCAGAGTAAGAGTTGTTTATAAGTTTCTGGAAGTGGTTGTGATGTATTAATGGCTTTCCCGTGTAGTTTGTAAGTTTCCCAAGATTCTAAGAAGAGTCTACTATTCTTGTTTGTGATGTGACGGTGTAGTATTTTTGTTGAGTCCCAGTCGGGTTCGTGTCCGTGTTGTAAAGCGTGTTCTGCCAGACGTGAGGCTATGTCTCCTTTCGCGAGTGCTTGTTTGTGTTCTTTTTTTCTTGTTTTGATCATTCTTTTTGTTTGTCCTATGTAATGTTTGTTGCAGTCTTTGCATGGTATTTGGTATATGGCGCCTGTGAGATCTTCTGGTGGAACTGGGTCTTTAACTTTTGTAAGTTGTTTGCGAAGTGTTGTGACAGTATACTTTGCAATTCATTCTCAGAAATGTTTTTGATGGTAATGTTTCATACTTTTCAAGCTAAATTTAAAACAGATTGTACGGTGTTAACCACATTTAGTATGTATTAAGGCACGATGACCAGTGGCGGATTTATAAAATTGCCGCCCTTAGGCACAGCCTGTACTACCATCCACCCTCCCTCCTTTATTAATTTAAGGAATATGTGTTTAAAAAAAACCAAAAACGCATATTGTACTCCTAGAATTCGATATGTAAAGGAGATTTTTCATATAATTATTCAAACTAATAAGATACAATTCGAAATTATTGCTACCATAATCTCCGACTTCGTGAATTCGAGACATTTTTTGAATCCACAATAATTTTAGTATGGATTCCTGGAGCCTCTGATGTTTTTGCGTATATTTTGCGTATTTGGGGAAAAAAACACGTACGCATCCTTGCATGAATTTTTTCGTTATCAGTTCAAGTTTTTTATTATTCATTCGTTTACTATTAGTATATATAAAAAGCGTGTTAAGCCTGGATTTATAAATGGGTACGCTGGGCAAATGACCAGGGCCCAAAATTTTTAGGGCCCTTTGTCTTTCGATTCTATGGTTTGCATTTGCAGGCAAGTTAAAGTAGTCGCTTGTATGTCATAGCTATTGAGGAAAAAGGGCAAAAGGCAAACAGTAAGAGATAGACAGAATAAAGATAAACAGAATTGAATTACTAATATTTGCATACGGTTTTGAACGTTATACTAGATAATTTTTTTCATATTTGTCATCATACTGGCTAAAATTTGTTGGTAAATTGTATAATGAGAGCTAAAAAATCTTCGCAACATTGCATGCCATAGGTTGCGATGTTGCCACCTTCGAATATGGTCGCGATCGATCAAAATTTGTTTTACGACCAACCTGTTGGCCGTACCTGTTATGTAGTACACTAACATACGCGGGGGTATTGATGGGTCATAATCTCCCATTGCAATGCAATTTTTGCATACGTGTAGGCATATGGAATTGGAGTTTCGTAACCCGCCGTCCATATAAATTTTTACGTGACCCTAATGATACAGTCAGGGCCAAACTGTTGCGTAGGCAAAGAAGACAATTGCCTGGGACCCACTTTTTTTTTAGGGAGCCCGGCGCGGTAAAAACAACACTAATTCAAAGTTATTGCTAATCAGACCGTATCATTAGGGCAGTAATTTTATCGCAGGAAGCATTTTTTTACGTTTTTCACAAATTTTAAGGTTTTTGTATGTACGTTGCATATAAATATGTTACCTGTACCGACTTTACTTTCAAAGTTTAAATTACATAGCGGATTCAACGAGCATTCGGATATAGCAAACATTTGAGTTGTTCCTAAGATCCTCGTTATATACGGATCCTACTGTGGTTAACTGGCTTAATCTAGAAGGAGCCCGGAAAAACGTTTGTCTAGGGCCCCAGGAAACCTTAATCTGACAGTGGATAAAGTCTCCGTACATTCTAACTGTATTCAATATATAGCTTTATGTTTTAGCAAAATATATCTCGGGCAAAACTAAATACACTCTATAACAAAAAAAAATCGACTCACCAAGAAGATGCATCTTTATATGAACTATATTTAAAACGAGCCTCTTCCTTTCGACGCCGCCTTCTTAACCGGCTCTTAATTGAATTGCATTTCGTAAAATTTAAGTCGATACTTGTTTGTCGTAATTGGTTTGCAATGAATCTGCAAATTTCAGTACACTGGTGTTTGGATTCACTAACTGTTCTCGGTATATCTTTTTGGTGTGGAAGGTTTAACTTCTGAAGTCTCCTGGAGTTCCTTCTATTTTTGAAAGATTTTCAGTTCATTATATCTGTTCATAATATACAGGCGATCCACGACTTTCGTACTTGTTTTCGTAATTATTATCTAAAATATATACGAAAGTAGAGCACTGTAAACAAGAAAAAATTGTGGTGTTTTTAAAATATTTATTATTTAATTAATCTTACATACTAGTGTACGTAATGAAGAATACTTTATTATTATAACACCATATAATATATGGTGTTTTCTTCAGAAATTTATCAAGAGATAGTTGAATTGTACTTTTGTTTTTCATTTCTTGATAAAGAGTTTTATGACACCTAGAGTATCTCTTTCTACTTCCCTTTGTACATAAGATATGCTCTCTTCATTTGGATCGCATTCTTACGTGATAGTCAAAAATCTTTCAAGATGCATAAAGGCTTCGCTCATATTCTTAATCATCGACGTCTTAACAGTGTGTTTGTTCTCAGGTCCTTCACCTTCATTTTGTATTTCACTCATCTCTTGCAATTTAATCAAATCGTCATTTGACAAAGGTTCCGAGTGAAATTGTATTAACTCACCAATATCTTCGCTCTTGGCATAGAAATTCAATTCATTCGTTATATTAACTATTTCAGTTGCTATAGCTTCAGTGGTTTCTTCCGAGACCACAGGATCATTTATTATTTGTGGCATTATTTTTTTTTTTTCAGGAATTTCTCATTATTGACCCTTTTATTTCAGCCCACGTGTCCCCAATAATATTTATTGCATTCTATATGTTAAGATTTTTCCAAAAAATCTCTTAATATAGGCCCCTCTTCCTTGTCAGTTGAATTTTACAGAAACGTTATTACAGCACGGAATACTTACGAAAGAGCAAATTGTACGAAAGTCGAGGACCGCTTGTACTGGATCGTAGACTTGATTTTTTGATACGTCTCCAATTTTTAACATTAATAGTCCATCGCATCCTAACTTAATCACTAACCACGAAATTGTAGCATAGCTTACTCATTAACACGAGAACTGCTTGGGGAATTTTCATTATATTGTATTCAAAAATATTCTAACTGCTTAAATTGTTCCTTTATACAACTTGGAAATTTTAATTTTAGCCGCTAGGTTTTGTTTTTTAAGGCAGAACACATGAACTAGTTAATGTGTCGTCTTAAACGATTGGCATAGCGCGGAAATGTTTTGTGCTTTATTTCTTTTGACTGCTTCTGCATGCTCATATTTCGAAAGAAATGAAAACAATTCCATTGACAATACGTCCTAAACGATGTGTGCTAAATTTGCAAAGAATATTTTTTTAAGTAATGTGTATTAATTTAAAATTTTCGCTACCATACGCAAATTTCTTTTCGCCACCATACGCAAATTTCTTTTCGCCACTGTATGTCGATTTATTATTATCATGGAACCAGCGGCGTCGATATATGGATGTCCAACTGTATTGTATTTGAATTTTTTCTTTTTTTTTAATGCTGGTTACGCATTTTTTATTAAAGGTACTGATAATAAAATTTATAAACGATTGCTATAATGTTTATTATATTTAGTGATAAATATAAAAGTACCAAAACACTAAACGTTAACATGTCGCTTTATGGTTCAATAAAAAATGAGAATTGGGTACAATTCTAATAATGGGAGAAAAGCCAACTTTAAACGTGTCATTTTAGAGTTAAAAAGAAAAAACTTGGGGGATTTTTTCCGCTCCAGCGACGACGAACCCCAGAGCACCTGCGGGCCCAACTAAAGGGGCGGAAGGAGAAAAGGGAAACTCTTGTCCGCACTAGCCACTTTGCACCTGCATTTGTCCGCACAGTCCATGAATTTTGGGTGTCCGCACTAGCCACACCACCTTTATGGTAGCCAAAAGATTTGCGACCCTCTCCCCCGTCTGCCGCCGCCACATTTGCATAATAAAAGCATTTTTAACAGAGTAAAGAAAACACATTAAATATAAAATTATATTATATTAATTATATATATATTACATTAATTATGTATATTATATTAATTAGGTACATTATACTAATTACGTATATTATATTATGTTTGTGATATTAATTACGTATATTAATTATATAAAGTTAGCAACCATTAGCAGAATATTGCAATGTGATGTAGACATATTGAAATATAAAAGACGCTTGCGGATAGAAGCTGAGAAGCCCGCGGTAAAGCCGAAAATAGCGATCTATTTCCCCGATTTTTATCAAGGCAAGTTATGCAAGCGGCGGGGGATTGGGAAGGGTGGCCGCCGGAGGCGGCGCTGTAATCCCAGACAGGACGCTCAAACAGCGTAACCAACCACTGAGGGGGGATGGCGAGATTCGATTGTCGACTATACACAGCACGCAGAGATGCACGCTCGCATAAAGGTAGTCATTTAAAGTGAACTGAAGCAAGCTGCCAGATGGGCCGCCGCGATGAACGGCCCCGACCGGAAGCACATCATAGGGCCGGCCCCAAGATCTACAGGAACCGGCCAACCTCGGAAAGATAAGGTGTGAAGCGCCGCCACGTAGGCAGCGCAGAGACGGGAGGATCCAGATGGATCCAAGAGGTCGATCAGACCTGGTGGATGGACGTGACCTAAACGGCGGCGGGCGAGAAGGAGCTCCTCCCTGAGGTAGTGGTAGGCCGGACACCGCAAGAGAATGTGTTCCAGTGTTTCGTCAGCACCTTCCTGACACTGGAGACACACAGGCGACGGGAGTTGCCTAATGCGGTGGAGGTACTTGTTGGTGAATGCACAGCCAATTCTGAAACGATGCAGCCTGGTCTGTGCCCCCCTTGGGAGACAATCGGAAAGAAAGTATGGCGACTTTCCGCTTCGAAAGCTGATCGAAAATGCCCCGTAATGTCTCTTTGCAGGAGATTCACCATATCTTGTCGAAAGGTGTCCTTCAGACTCCTGATACGGCAGGAAAGGGAGGGGTTGTGCGGGGAGGGTCTGTTACTGCAGGAACCGTTTACGTCCTCTAGGGCTCGACGCGCCCAAGTGTCCGCAATTTCGTTACCTCGAAAGCCAGAGTAGCCCGGAATCCAGTAGTAGATTACAGACCTCCCCCCCGATTTTTATCAAGGAAGAAAAAAAAGTATAACAGCGGCCGATGGCTATTACAATCGGCCGATTGATCGATGATTTTCAGTTTTTCAATTGGCTGCCGATGCCGATTTATGAAAACATGAATAAATCGGCCCCGAGCTATCGGTCAATCCCTAAGAGCATGCCTTGCTTTCAAATGCTCTAAATACATTTAAAGGCAAAAATGTTCAAAATTTATATTCAAGGTGTGAAATTATAGGATAATCACAAGCACAACTTTTGCTTGTAAAAATTTTCATACAGTACATTATAAGAGTAATATAACCCTTAACTTCACAAAACATTGGACGGAAGTTTTACTTCTGTCCAATAATAGAATATTGAACTACAAAGAATCTCTCTCCTCCTCTCCTCTGGACTGATTCGCGTTTTTACGATTCTCCCTACAGTTTACGAAGTACACGTTTTTACGAATTTTCGCGTTGGTTCAGAAAAGTATTCCGTAAATAAAATCTAAATTCCCATTTACGAATATGCGATATTATATGTGAACTTTATTTTTTTATTTGGTGGGTGGAATCCGTGATTTCTTAAAATCGAGTGTCCGTTGTATCTATCGATTACAAGCAGGTTTTTAATTTGTTGATTAAATCAACAATATATATTGTCTGGTAAATGTCGCGATTTTTTTTTTAAGGATATTTTTACCTTTTTACCCTAAAATTGCAAAATTATATAGTGTATTAATTGAAAAACTAACTTGTTATTAATATTAATAATTGCTTAAATATCACAGTTAATTTGAACAGTTTGTCAATTTATGAGCGACTGGATCCTACATAATTTATATTTTGTGTTACATTCTATAATTTCAGAAATTTAATAGTTAAAGGGCTTTATTGTGATTTTTAATTGAATATATGTTGTCCCTTAAAATTCTAAAGATGTCTAAAGTTGATTATTAATTGCTGGTTAACGCGTTTTATAATTATCCAATATTTATTATTTTGATATTGAAATTTTTCTCTTCTTTAAAAAAAATTTCAATATTGGGCATAATGCGGATGCAATCTTGCGGCTATTTTTTTAGCTTAATAGCCACTATTTGCTGTGGAGCGAGGTCTTTTTTTAAAAACCTCAAAAGAACTAAACATGAATTAAAGGTCAAAATGTCTCGAGGGGTTGTCCGCACTAAGAATTCTATGCATTGAAAGTGATAAACACAAATTCTGATGAACTTTTGGGTGACTTTGCTATGAAGAACTTTAGTCTTTGTGTATATTTACGTTCGTAGTTTCTTTATTTGTTAATATGTATTTAACAATTTTTTTTATAGAATATGGGTATTTAAAAAAATATTTTTAATAGAATGAGATTAAGTTTAAAAAGAGTTATTCATAAAATGTGCATTTAAAAAAAATTGTAATAGAATATATGTATCTAAAAAAATGTTGTTTTGCAAAATATGTGTATTTAAAAATTTTTTTTAATAGAATATATGTATCTAAAAAAATGTTATTCGTCAAATATGTGTATTTAAAAAAAAATATATTATTAACAGTATATGTATATTTTAAAAGAATATATGCATTTTAAGTATTTTATGGAGTATAACGGTAAGCTTGCAACTTATTTTTTTACAGGTTCATACTTATTCCACTAAATATTTACATAATTCGGTTATCGCAAAAGTTTATCCACATTGTTAATTTACTATTTATGCTTGTTTTTTTTCAATCACTATGACAATTAACAATAACGTAATAATTTTTATTATATTTAAATATAATAAAAATTATTCATAAGTATTCTATTATTTTTTAAAGAAAAACTATTGAATGGCAGAGTTTAAAACAATCACGTACCTTACTTATTTGGCCAGTGGGGGGCACATTTACCCTTTAACTCTGAATCAAATGATCTGTTTTAAATAAAGCTACCGAACTCACCCATAATTTTTGAATTTTTACGCCCCTGTACCCTGTTTCGCTGAATTTTGTTCGAAACATTATTGCATCATCCTCCAGTCGTGTTTGTAAAAGATTCGAAGATGTATCTCGTTTGTGGAATAACCGAGGACCACTTCATCTAAATCTGACACTGTCGCAGACCGATATGCAAACTCGATGTTCCTCTGGATCCAGAGATCAAAGACCATATAAATGAGCTTTGTTTTACGCATTCATACACACATTTATTTTTATATTTTATTGAAAATAAACATTAAAAAAATCTTTTGCATCGTAACTACAGTTTAAAAAGTGCAGTAGACTCTTTCTCTCAGTAGCGGCGTTCTAATTAACGCCTATTTATGTCCAATTTCGGTGTTTTACGGTTCCGATAAATGTTTTATAAATATAAACACCGTCCGGTTTTAGTTTTTTCTGCGTCTTTTGAAAGCCGTTAGCGGGAAACTGTATGTATATATAGATATAAAGGTAAACACTGCACATAACATTCTGAATTAAGAAATGTTAATAAGGGCGGCGATATGGTTTTTGCACCTGGGCGGCCAACAACTCCGGAATGACTTGATGTTAAAAGCGGACTTATGACTTTTTTTCAAATTTTACGAAAGAAGGAAAAACTTATCTGTTTTTTCCGCGAGTTAAATTTTTGGGAGTAAATAGTTATCTGTGTGAGCACATGGATACTGTCCGTTTACAAAAGTTTTAATTCGCAGATTAAACGTTAATGCAAACACAGAACGAGTTTTTCTTTTTCTTGTAAAAGTAGAAGAGAGGCAGAAGTCCCCTTTTAATACCATGCGATTCATATGTGGATTTCAACTCAACAAATTCGTTTGTGTATCACAGTTAGGATGGCAGTGAATGAATTAGTTCTTGAGACGTAAAATTCGACCTTATTTTGATTTTGTAAAGAACCTTCAATTAATCCACTAGTTACAACAGAGGGAGGATAAGGATGGTTGGACACCAGATCTCTCAATATTGGGGTATTTCATCTATTGCTTTTTAAGTTTTGTTGGATTTATGTATCCAAACTGTATATGCACATTATTTATTTTGAAAATGTCCATGAAATAGTAAGTTTTTAATCTGTAAAAAATTGAACCCTCGAAATTCAGGAATAGTTTATTTATTGTATGTACCTCAGACAGGGTGTCTACGTATCTGGAAATCATGGAAGTCGAGGAAGTTTTTTCTGACGGAAAAAGTCAGGGGAAATTTGAAATACAAAGGCCTGAGTCAGGGAAGTTTGAAATTCGTTGTTATAATAAATAGCTTACTAAAATAATTTTCTTGAACTGTGTTTTTCCGTACCACATTGCATACTGAAAATTTTGAAAAACTTATACTTTTAACTAAACTTCTTCCAAAAATTACCCTTTTGCATCAAAACTAATATAATTTATATAAAATTATTAAGCCCGTATATTTCTTCGGAGAAAATGTTTGCCAAATATTAACTAAAACTTTAACTTTCCGCCACAGAATATGCCTCACATACCCTTACAGAGTCGCCACTGAGTCATACACACTTTAA
The DNA here is from genome assembly GCA_006491805.2 of Dysdera silvatica. NCBI lineage: Eukaryota > Metazoa > Arthropoda > Arachnida > Araneae > Dysderidae > Dysdera > Dysdera silvatica. Next base: position 207,932,735 of record QLNU02015360.1, read on the forward strand.
ATGGAATAGAAGATGAAGCATTAGCTTTGCGATTGTATAGTTTAACTCTATTATAATGAACTCAAAAAGGGCCAAATGAAAATGTTGTAAATGTTTAATTGATGCAAGTTTTTAATGTAAAGGAATGCATTTTTTAATAGTTTTTGTATCTGCAAATTTACCGTAATTGAGTTGTAAGTGGCTTTGGAGTTTGTGTTAGTAGATTGTATCGTATTAAAACTTGTTTCTATTACTCAAAATTTTAATGCTTCATGTATTGTTTAATGTAATTAGTGTCTGGAAATCGATTAAGATTTGATCCTGAAAAAGTCAGGGAAATTTAAATCGGAATTTAGGTAGACACGCTGCTTAGATTTTCGATCGTGGGCATATCTTTCTCGGTAAATTTTTATCGAATTTGTCCCCAATTTTCCTCCTCTTCTTATGATTGCAAGCTTTTGCATTTTATTTGCTGATTATATGCCTCTTTAAATATCATAGTAAAAAAAATCACAGCAATGTTAAGAAGTTGAAACATACTGTAGGCATTTCAGTGTACTAATGTAAAAAAACCGTTTATAGCTTTTAGTTTTGTTTTAAAAGCAAATTATTTTCACACTGGAGAAAAGATTGGTTATGAGATTCATTTTGAAGTACTATGTATTTCTAATATATGGGCGACTTCCCCCGTTCTCTCTAGTATAGTGGTTTATAGTATTCAAACATACGCTGACACGATAAAACACAAAAACTTCGTTGGTGCTGTCCTTATATTTTCTACTTCTTGACCATTTCCACTCTTAAGTAAAATGAGTAAAAAAAAAAAGAGGAAAGACAATAATACAAAGGCATTACTTTTTTCATTACAAGTAGTGTTAATGGATTTGATACGTAAAGTAATTAGTTTTATATTATCTTATTTTGGCGTTAATCAAGTGTGGACGTGGCGAAGCTATCAAATGCTATCATCCAATGAAACAAGTGTATAGTAGGCTTTTAGCCAATGAGAAACCATCCTTTTCTCAGTTTTGGCACTAAGCCGCCAGCGTACGCAAAGTTGATTTATTTCTCTGCAAGTTTTTAAACTGCCATTTTTTGTTTCAGTCAATCATTCTAATTTACACAATTGATAGTAAAATATGTACTGGTTGGCAGTACCATAGAATGTGCTAGGAAAGAGACATAATGCTTGTCGTTGGTGTGACTCGGTTTTGCTTAAATCTGGCAGTGTTTGATATCTTCATGTTAAAAAGTTTCTGTATCGCTCGACCCATACTATTGTAGTGTTTAATGAATATGTAGGGAATATCTCTTCAATGTAACTATCCTATGTATGCAGTATAATAATATACTGAAATTGGAAATTTTGAATACAGAAAACGATTTTCTGGAGTAAGTAAATTAGTAATTAGAGCAGCTCGTATCAAATTCTTGCTATAAATCATGCATGGGATTTCGCCGTAAAGTTCAAAGGAAAATTATTTGCTAACCGTAACTTTCTATAGTTACCAAGATTCCCCCAAAAGCGAAGCTACGCTTGGGAGATTTGTACATTTAATCAAGTTGAAATTTTTGTTTGAGTCTCGAATTAATGCTGTTCCAGATTTTGAAAACATTTTCTTTTAATTAATTTTCGTTTCCCATTTCTTCAGACAACTTTATATGTTTTCAATATTTTTTGTTAAAGCCATTTTGTAAGAGGTTTAATATTTAATCATGAGTAGGAAAGGTATCTTTTCTGCTGTTGACATTTTGGCCTTTTCAAATATTTATAATTTGAAAAATCACAAATTATTTTTAAATTTCTAAAACATAGAATTCATCCATTGAAGTGAACGTTACTTATTATTATAATTGAAATTGAATTTATTATACGAATTGGAGGAGACCAAGGAT